>VDFB02270651.1:790967939-791237181 GCA_007258455.2 Sequoia sempervirens
TTAATAGATTTCGTAAAATCTCAATCAATAAGGTCAGGATGGATTAAAGGTAGAGGATCGTTAGGTTGTGTGAGATTGGCTATGGTTATGGTCATGACAGAGTGGTCTATAGGACCCGAGGTATAAGGTGGATCAATGATGATACTGTCCTCATGATAGTCTTGTTCATTTAGATCTGATTCAGTATCCCCAGAATCATAGTCGACCTGTGGTTCGGATTCTTGTGGTTGGGATCCTGAACCTTGTCCTTCAATTAGAGTTGGGGCATATTGATGTATTACATCAACCTCTTTGTCTCTCCAGAACTCATCATTGTAAATGGTGTCCCATTCATATTCAGCAGAGTTTGTTTCAGAATTGTTGTCTAGGAAATTCTAAATTGTTGTCAAACATGCCTCTTGTGAATCTGAACTTTCTTGTAAAGCAAAGAAAGTGCTATGCAGTTGCTTTTCTTTGGAGTGATTTTCATAACCCAGTCCAGTTTTCTCTTTTGTAGCAAGTCCACGAAGGTGAATGGGTTCAACTATTCCTTACTTCCTTTTTCCAATAGGTCCTTCATCATAACCCATCTTCTGCATGATTAAATATCCTTTTCCATATATGTCTATGGGTAATTTGGCATTAGAAATTGCTTCATCTTCATCTTTATAGAGCCAATTTAGAATTTCAGTATCCTCAGGGTTTTCCATGGGAAATTTTTCTTTGATGAATTGCCCATTAAATTTTGTAATTGGTTCTATTGGCCTTTGCTTTGATGTTGATGCTGCTGATATTTGATGATCTCTAATAGATGGATGTCCATGTGATTGAGGCGATGTAGGTAAATTGACAAGACAAAGGGAGTATTCTCCAACTCCATGATCCTTGAATTTCATCTTTTTGTCAAAGCTATTGGTCAATTGAATGATTTGTGTGTCAATCTTTAGAGAAGTACTAACATGAGCTTCTCGATTATTAGGGACCAAAGTATCTTGACTAGCCTTTATGTTGGCACAAGTTTGAGTGTTGGAATTATCAGCAGGTATCGTGATTTCTTGTCCATCATAAGGGAACTTGAGACATTGATGGTAAGTAGATGGGATAGCTTGCATTTCATGGATCCAAGGATGACCCGGCAAGATATTATATGCCAGATCACGATCCAGTACTTGACAAAAAGTATTCTTTATAATAGGGCCCACTCTGATTGGCAGCATGATTAGACCTTTGGATGCTCTTTCTTCATCATCATAAGCTTTTATGGTAATCTTTCTTCTGAAATCAATAGAGTCCTCAGAAAATCCTAAGGCTTTGACCAAATTCAAGGTACAGATGTTCAAACCAGCACCTCCATCTATTAGAACTCGTCTGATGCAAAATTTATGGACCATGACTTCTAAGTACAAAGATGAGTTATGAGGATGGGTTATGGAAATGTCATCTTTATCGGAAAATGAAAGACAAGTGGGTGATGATAAATGTCCTACCATGGCTTGAAATTGATTCACATCCAAATCAGTAGATACATAGGTTTCAATAAGGGCCTTTTCAAGAATTTCCTTATGGGCTGGAGAAATCTTTAATAGTTCGAAAATAGAAATTTGAGCGGGGGTTTTTCGAATTTGATTGACCAAATCATATTGATGTTGAGGTGGAGGTTCAGTGGATCTCGAGGAGGTTCCTTTTACGACAAATTTGGCTTGTGCTCTTGTTGTTGTGTTGACTTCTCTATATTCCTCCTTCTGTTTGACTTTTATGACATTCACCCGCTCATCGTCCACATAGAGATGGTTGATTATGTGGTCATCATTGATGTGATTTACTTCTTTGTCGGAAGACTCACCTTTTTGATAATTAGGTAAAGGATTGTGAAATGCTTGGTGGTCTGCATTGGTTTGTTGATTTCCTTCTACTGTGATGATGTCATTATCAATTAAGTCCTGAATGGAATTTTTCAAGGCTTGGCAGTTGTTGGTGCGGTGACCTTTACATTGATGGTAATCACAATAGTATGCCTCATTCCATGATGGAGGCTTTACACTGGGTTCAAAATTTCATTGAGGTGGTAAAGTAATGACATTTTTGGCCATCAACTCTTTGAATGCGGATTCTAGGGATTGACCCAATGGAGTGAAAGTTCTTCTACTAGAGAAGAATGAAAATCTTTGCGGATTTGAATTTGAGGTGTTCCCTAAAGAATTATGATTGTTATTATTTCCCCGGTAACCCTGGTTGTTGTTTGAAGTCCCTTGATGGGAAGTGGAGTGTTGATTTGTATTGTTCCTCTGAGAAGGAGGATTATTTCCATGATTTGCAATTGAGTTGACATTGTTGTTGCGAGTGTTTGGGGTAGTGAGGATGAATGGTTTGGTTGAAGCATGATTTGCATCCACAACACCATCATTCACCATATTTTTTTGCGGGTCCAGAATTTGGATTTGTCCTGATTATGATGGTTGGAGGAGCTAGGATTTTCTTTGTCATGTTTTATTATACCTTTCTTGACCAAAGCACTTTCAATGTTTAAGGCATCTTCAATCATTTTCTCAAAAGAAGAAGGAAAATGTAAGTTCAAGTGATAGCTCATTTCCAAGTTTAAATTGTTGATGAAAGTAACCATCTTTTCTTTCTCTTGAATAGGACGTGGATATCTGGCAAACATCCTTCTCCATCTCTGAAGAAATGTAACGAAAGGTTCGCCAGGTTTCTGTGCCATTTTACAAAGATCTATCATGGTGATTTGATGTTGTATGTTGTAAGTGTATTGTAATATGAATAAATTGATCAACTCTTCAAATGTCCTAACGAGAGGTGAGATTTTGGATAACCATTCCATAGAGTGTACTCCCAGACTTCTAGGAAATAATCGCATCAAGTAAGTATCTTCATAAGCAAACTCCAATGTCAAGTTTCTGAAATATCTAACGTGATCAATTGGATCCATTTTCCCATTATAGCGATCAAATTTTGGTATTTCGCAATGCTTGGGAAAAGGAATCATGTTTAAACTTCTGTCAAAAGGGTAAGGACATATGTCCTCCAAAGTGTATTTCTTTGTGGTTGTTCCCCCTTGTAATTCTCTAACTTGTCCTTGAAGTGCCTTGAGTTGTTGGGTCAAGCCACTAAGATCTGAAAGGGGTGTCTCTTCAAGTTTGTTTTTCAATTTTTTAGTGTCAAAGTCATGAGGTAATTTAGCCCCTTGTTTGGCTAGATAGCGAAAATATTTTTCCTTATCTCGCTGCAAGATCTTCTCAATGGCTTTATGGAATTTTGGATCTTGTTCAGCTTCTCTAAGAAATTCTTCTTCTTGTTCTTCATCACTATCCACTTGATGGGAAGGACTTTCTTCTTTATTGTCCATGTTGTTGTTAAAAATTCGATTTTGATTTATGCTGAAAATGGGATTACTGCTTTCTTCTTCTTCTTGAATGTTCTGAATATGACTTTCTTTTTGGTTCGTATCCTTCGATTTATTGTGTTGAGATCTTGTGGAGATAGGCATATGTTTTTGAAAATTTCCTCTAAACTTAGATCACAGTTTTTTGACGAGTGCAATGGTGATGATATCTTGATCTGATAAGATAAGGTAATCTTATGATATGATCAAGAAAGCTCTTAACTTATGGGTTGTAGCTTCCAAGATGATAAAGGATTTCAGAATCCTGTTGGGGAAACTTGAGCCCAAAAATTTAAAAAGTTGTTTTGAAGGGTGCACTCTAAAAAGATTTTTCTCTTTGTTTTTAAGGAGATTCTCTCAAGATCTTTGAAGAATATGATTTGGGTGTGAAGGATATTCGATGGAAGGTTGGGGTATGTTGTCAAATTCAAGAGGTTGGTTATGATTATGCCATTGTGATAGAGCTCTTCTTTGATAATAGGCTCGGGAATCTAAGGGATCTACAACTTATTCATCAGTGAATCCTCTAACAAAATCCTGATATCTATGAAGGAATTCTCAATAATGAAGCAAAAATTGTCTACTTTTGTACAAGAACTTCCTCTTTTGCATTGTTTTCTTGTATCCTAAGGGTTTCTTAGGTTTTTTTATTCTCTTGGAAACTGATTTCTTGGGAAACTTTGTTGACTTCCACTCCCTAAGCATGGAAGAAAGGTATTGGGAAATGTTTTCAAAACAATGATATGACAAAATTCCTAAGTAGTTCTCAGTTGTTGTTCTTCATATTTCCTTTGGATAATCTCTTTATTTGAGTTAATGTAATGGAAGACACAACAAACATTTTTGAAAACAGTTGTTCTTTAAGCCCTATACTAACATGAAGTGTTTGATCAAGAAATGTTTTTCATCAAATGTTTTTATAGGTTTAGCACATGAAAGACAATTCAGACAAACTCACTCTTAAGTGCTCAAGTAGGTCATTCTAGTAATCAACAGCCCACATCTTAGAACTGCGTCGACTCACACAACCGTGTCACCCCCGAAGGGGCGCCCATGTTTTTGTCTTTTCTAGGCACGTACTCAGAGTTACGGAAGTGGATACTGGGTCCCCTGAGCAAATGGTCCTTGGCAGTTATATGGTGAGTATCTTGGGGGCAGATTCTTCCCTCCCCTTGCACTATGATTATCAGAATGTTTGGCAATTGACTTGGCTGGCTACTACACTAGGTTCGTAGTAAGGATTTCCATTCGGTGCGGCAATAATAAACTCCCTCAGGAGACCTCCCAACCTTTAGAACAAAGGCTTTGGGGATGGTTATCTTGCACACTACCAGAAAAAGAGGGTTTCCCTAGATCTGCTTTAAATTTTATAGTGGGGTGGAATAGACTGGCTTTGGCTTGAACCCACTTGAGTCGTTCCCGTAGGGTGAGTACTTTTTCCCACTACGGCAAGCTCTCTAAAGGATGTAATTGAAAAGAAAATAACATTGCATGAATTTGAAAGGCAAGTCTGGTATTCTGATCACCTAGTAAAGGGGAGAGCATAGACCTATTGCCACAATCACAGCAAGCAAATGTTCTTTTTAAAACCCAAATAACGATGAGCTAATCTAGGTGAAGATATTGCTTCACCAAAAATAGATTGTTTGTTTTAACCGCAAGATTCAAATGTTTGGTGACTATCCTAGATTGCTTCTTTTTATTCAGATGTGGCTACCCTAGGATTGCTTCATTTTAGACTTAAAAAAAAGAAATGAAATTCTATCTGCGGAATGCGTCAGACTCAAAATTCTGTGATTTTGTTACAGTATATGCGCCTAAACAGAGGCTGTATGTGCCGAAACATATATGCGCCTAAACAGAAGCTGTATGCGCCTAAATACATATGCGCTTAAACAGAAGTTGTATGTGCCGAAATAGAAACAAAATGCGCTAAAAATGGATGCGCCCTAACAGATACTATAAGCGCCTAAACAGAGACTAGATGCGCCATAAGAAAAAATGTCAAAAATAATTAGTGTATGCAAGAAAATTATATGCGCTTTAACAGTTACTATATGCGCTTTAATAGTCACAAATGCACCGTAATAGTTACGGGATGCGCTGTAACAATCACGGGATGCGCCGAAACAGTCACGGAATGCGCGTCGAAATTCTGCAAAACCAAAAATTTAAAATTTTGTATGCGCGTCAGGAATTTTTGAATACGCCGAAACGTCAAATTTTTCTAAAAAATCGATTCCAGAAAGCCGAAACTGTCAAAACAAACTTGCAGAAAATGTTAAATTTATGGGTTCCATGCCCCACAGTGGGCGCCATTTTAATGTGTGTGAGAAAATTGGAACAAATCAAAATGAAAATCAACACATGTTAATAAGACATTAAATCGAAAAGCTGAGAAGGGAAAAAAAATATGCAAACCGTAACAGCAGCTTCTCAAAACCGTCTTATCCTCCTCTAACTTCAGCGTTTTGTTGCTTTGAATGGCTCTCAGATCAGCAGGTAGAGCTCAACAAAATGGCAGCATGAAGAACGAGATAAAATCTAAAAATGCATTATATGCCGAAATGCAAGAAAGCTATACTAACATGAGAAATATTGCTGTGATATTAAAACTAATATGCATGCAAAGGCTGGTGAAAATATGGCTATGTAAATGAGTATACGAAGTGTGCATATGTGAGCTATTATGCAGAATGTAGGTGGATGATTAACCAAGGCTTGGATTTTCACGTGCTTTTATAGAGTTTTCGAACGAGTTTGATTGGCTTAATTGATCGACAGTCTGGATTAAGCTTGTTTGATCAGACGGTAGGAGATTTTCGAAAGTGGGAAGAAGAATGGAAGGTTTCCCTTCTCCTCGAATGTCGTCATTGAGTTTCGAAGGAAAACTTCCATTTTGAAAGATAAGATACGAATTTAGAAGGGCGAGTTAGCATGAGTTAGAATTTTGGGGAAGTGGAATCGAAAATGGAAAGTCTATAAATTAAATAAATTATTTAGTGTTTAGAAATATCAAATTAGGTGAGGGTGGAAAATGACCAAATAATATTTAATATTTTAAAGAGTGAAGTAATGGGAGGAGGAGAAATATTCCATTGTTAAATATTCAAAATGTTCAAACTTTAGAATGAATGATAATTCAAATGTAATAAATTATAACAATTTATTTGAATTTAATCAGCCAGTAAGATGATGAAGAAAATATTCCATTATTTAAATGTTTAAAATATTTAAACTTTTAGGATAGAGTAGATAATTAAATGTAAATGAAATTATATGATTCGTTTTGAATTTGATTATGAAAGATGAAATGGTGAATTAAAGGAAGTAGAGGAATTGGAAAAGATGAGCGATATAAAATAAATAATTAAATTCATTTATGTGTGAATGATTTACTAGAGAAGTTAATTAAATAGAATTTATTTAATTAATTATTAACAAACTAATCATGACCATTTTGGACATGGGTGGAGTACTACCATTTACACTCTCAACCAGGTACATGTCAAAGGTGATACTGGTAAAACTCATTATGAGCTATGGTTTGGTCATAATCCTACTATTAGATACTTCAAAATATATTGGGAGTAAATGCTATATCAAAAGAGATGAAGATATAGGAAAGTTTGATGCTAGAAGTGATGAAGGAATCTTTCTAGGTTATTCTACTAAAATTAAAGCCTACTAGTGCTACAATAAGAGATTGAGTAAAGTAATTGAAAGTGCTAATGTCAAGGTTGATGAAGACACAATTAGACCATCCATAACCTATAGATATGATTCAGACGATCAGAATGACAGTTCAAATAAAGGAAAGAAAGTTGAGACTCCAAATCAAGTTTAGATCATTCTAGTGAAATAGGAAAATCAAGAGGGAGAAACTAGTGAAAGTGTAGAGCCTAAAGTTCAAGAATACCATAATATTCCAAGGTATGTAAGAATAAATCATTTAGAAAATCATATTATAGGTGATAAAAACAAAGGTGTTCAAACTAGGAGAAACATTGTAGAACAATACTGCTTGATCTCAAAGATTGGGCATAATGATTTCAATGAATCATGTAAAGATGAACATTGGGTGGAAGCAATGAAAGAACTATTGCAAATTGAGAAGAATGATACATGGATTCTTGTTCCTAGACCTAAGGGAAAAAATGTAATTGGAACTAAATGGGTCTTTCGAAATAAACTGAATGAGTAAGATGAAGTTGTTAGAAACAAAGAAAGACTAGTGTGTAAAGGATATTCTGAGATGGAAGGAATTGAATTTGAAGGAAATTTTGCTCATGTTGCTAGGATTGAAGTTGTGAGACTATTTCTTGCTTATGCTGCTTAGAAAAGCTTCAAGGTTTATTAGATGGATGTGAAGTCATAATTTCTAAATGGTGAATTAGAAGAAGAAGTGTATATTGAGAAACCTTATGGATTTTAATTGACTGATGAGGGAGATATGGTTTTTTGGTTCAAGTAAGCATTGTATGGACTTAAACAAGCCCCAAGAGCATGGTATTCCAAATTGGACAAGTATTTATTGAAGCTTGGATTTAATAAAGGTATTGCTGATAGTAATTTGTATTTTAAGATTGATCATGATAAAGAGTTGATTGTTGAAGTCTTTGTGGATGATATCATTTTTTGAAGAGATGATAGTTTGTGGATGAAGTTTTTTGATGAGATACAAATTGAGTTTGAAATGTCTCTGATTGGAGAAGTGAAATTATTTTTTGGATTTCAAATTACTTAGCTAGACAAAGGGATCTTTATATATTAGTCCAAGTATGTGAAAGAATTGCTAAAGAAGTTTGGTATGGAAGATTCAAAGCAAGTTGATACACACATGGTGAATGGATGTAAATTGACATAAGTATGATGATGACCTTACTTTGAGTGCCTATACTAATGTTGATTGGGCAGGAGACGTGACTAATAGAAAGAGTAGTAGTGGTGGTGCATTTTTCTCAGGAAATAAGTTGATTTCATGGTTAAGTAAGAAGCAAAATGTCATTTCTTTATCTCATGTAGAAGCAAAATACATTTTTGCTGCTAACAACTGCACTCAAGTATTATGGATGAAGCAGATGTTGAAAGATATCAGAGTTGTGTATGATGAACCTATTGCTATATTCTATGATAATTCAAGTGTAATTAACATTTCTAAGAATCTGGCATTGCATTCAAAAACTAAGCATATATCTATCAAGTTTCACTTTTTGAGAGAGAAGGTGAATGAAAAGGAAGTCAGATTGGAGTATGTGTTGGACTCAAGGAACATTGAGAGGGGGCTCAATTAGTGTTCAACGTAAAATTTTAAATTACAAATCAGATATGCAACCATTCATATCACATAAGCACAAATAAACATGCAACCATAAGGAAGAGTACACATTACACCATAACACCAATATTTTTGTGTGGAAAAACTATTAGGGGAAAAAACATGATGAATTTTAGTCCACAATTATACCCTATTAAAAGTATAATAATAAACAAAAAGGAATGCACATGCATTCAGGCTCACTGCTCAAAATAAAAGAAGGCTCACTGCCTTACAAAATGTTTTGATTACATCAAAAAGATAAATTGAGAAAATATCATCTTCAAAGCCTGATTATAGTTCCATTAAATTTCATTGATCATATTCTGACCTCTTGTTAGATTCACACTTTTTTGCACCTCTTATGCTCTATTCTTTTCTACTCTTCATTGCTTTGCTCTACTCTAGTTCTTCTTGCATTCACTCATAGACCATACATCATAGTGTAATTGATTTTATGATGTTTGCATAATTAAAAATGCACCCACACACACACAATGACACTCACACAGTCCAAATGATACAAACACACACACAATGACACTCACACACTCCAAATGATACACACACACACACACACATATATATCCGCTACTTACAAATTTCATCCATATGTCAGCTTAAACAGAATAATGAAATATTCTCTAACAGTCGGCTCAAGCACACATACTATTTAATGTGCACCTCCCAAAAGTTGACTAAGAATTATTTGGGACCCAAAACATAATCTTCAAACCAAAATAATTATATTTCATACATCCACATATATTCGCAACACAAGTTGGCCTTCAAGAACAAAATGAGCAGAAAAATAACTCTATCAAATCTCTTAGCCTGAACATAGAATAATACATCACCAAGTTTATTGAGCACAATGAATAGGATGCCAAATTTTTTTTGCAAGATCCACAATGAAAAAAGATCATCTGGTGAGGCATTTAGATCAATAAACTGACTGGATACCTTGTTCATTATTTGCTAATACAATAAACCACTGATATTCATTTTTCTTGTTGGAATGAACAAATACAAAACTATGGACCTCATGAATGACTTAGGTTTCCATCAATGACAACCCTAGAAGTCATACACAATCTCCTCAAGCCATATGCCAACAATCTCCCCCTTTGCAATTGATGGCAACACTTAGTGAAAGATGAGAAAAATTTCAAGATATAGTTTTCATAACATTCTCTCCCCTTTAACTTCACAAACATTTTCCATAGCATTCTCTCTCTATTCATTTTTCACAACACTCTCTCCCCCTTTGAAATCAATGACAAAAATATGCTTTCAATCTCCTTAATATTTTCAACTTAGCTCCCCCTTTGAAGTACAACCAAGAACTTTCCTAACTCCTAAAATATTTCAATACTTATTCCTCCAAAACTTTTACCCAAAATTTTTAAAGATTATCACCATAATCATAAAATTACCTTGTATTTCTCCTTCATCACCGGAAGGAGTTTCTTCCATGCGCTAATTGTAATCCCACTGATGATAATTATGTTGTTATTCACTGATGTTTGGTTGAAAATATTCACCAGAGATTCAGGAATTGTTATCTCTTCTGCTAGCTTTTCTCCTTTCTTTAAAACTTCAATCAATTGTTCCAATCTTCCTTCTATCAAATCCTTTACCTTCCAAAACATCTTTACAAGATTGTATTTGTTGAATTGTACCTTTGCATGTTCTAACTATAAAACTTGAATTATTTTTCCTTCTGCACCATCCAAGTCCTACTATATAATGTAGCTTTGGCCGATTTGATTAAGTTCTGACTCAATTTGATCCAACTTTTCTTTGTATTTCCCAACTACATGGGGCCACTAGAGACAATAGTTTTAGATAGAGTTTGCTTCATTAATGCACTGTCTCAGCTCATTCATCTTACTTTTCAGTTTGACAAGAGATAATCTAAATTGTTCTTTTAGGTGAAGAATTATCTCATCTTCTTCTATGTCTTGAGAATTATAAGCCATTGCTTCCTTTATGCACAAAATCATTTCATCAGGAATTACATTCCATAGAATTTCCACATCAACATTGTTATACCTGAAGTATACTCTCAAGGTTTTTTCAATCAGGTCTTGCTCAAAGGAATGTTTTTCTAACCATAAATCTGCAATCTTCTTCATCCTATTATCTTCTTGAATCATCATCAGTATCATTCCTTTGCTTAAGTCTCCTTCTCCTAGCTTATCCTTTGTAGCTGAAACCGGTTCGAATGGTTCTGGTTCATCCATAGCAGTGTAACCTTTTGAATCTTTGTCAAATAATTCTAACACCACCATTTCTTTCCCTTTCTTTTTGGCTTTAGACACTACAGGTACCAGAGGAGAGTCTTCAACAAAAATTTTAGCTCTTTTCGGATTCCTTTCTACTTTTCTGGAAGAGGATCCAACCTCTAGAGTTCCCACCGAAGGCGAAATGCAAACTTCACTGAACCTATTTAGTAACTCGTTAAAGATTTTTTTGTATTCAACATCACAAATATTCAGAGTATTGTAGTATCTATAAATTTTCTTGTATACTGGTTCATCTTCCTTCCACACTACATTGTTGATCTGGGGCAAGCATTTTAAGAAATACATCATATGGCATATAACTAGAGTTTCAAATTTGAATGCATAATGTGTTTCCTTTTTTAGTTGAACATTCTCCATCAACTGGTCTTTTAGTAAGCCACATAAGTCAAAATCTTCTTCTTCTATAATCATCTTGTGCGAGATGTAGACTATGGCTACCGAAGCAGATCCTTCTCTATTCCTAAAGAATATTTTATAGGAAATTTCATGTGCAATATACCATGTAATTGGATCATTAATTGTTGAAATCACCAAGGCTCGCTAGTCACTAGTTACATCGGTTAGGGTTTGAAATTTCGTATTCCAAATTGACTTTTTCTTTTGCACTTCTCTAAAATCACACAACCTTGTTAAATTCTTAATTACCTCATTTGATATGTAATAGGGTTTATCAAAGTTAAAACATCACCATTCAATTGGTTTAGGATGAATTTGACAATTTCCACATTTGCAAAGAATGGGAATTCATTCCAAATATCAAGATTTTTGTGCTTCTTTCCATCAAGCCTTTCCAATTCATTTCCAATCAATGAATCCCTCACATTCCTAATTTTGTCACTATTGTATTCATCTAAGTTTACAGTTCCCTTGATTTTCCCCATTTTTCTTTTTGTACGAAATGAATACTGAAAAGACATTCACAATAATTTGAAAATAGTTGATGGATTCACCTCCAAAATCTTCTCACACCTTTGATAGTTCACCACAAAGCTCTCATTCAATTCTTCAATGATGCATGGTGACAAATGAGATTTCCAAATACCCCTTTTATAAATTTTTGGACCTAACCCTTTTAACTACATTTAATATTTTTCCCTAGGAGTTTCGGTAGCTCTATTTTCTCAGACAACAATAATAAGATCTATTTGTGGATCTTCTTATTTCACAAATTATTAATCAAATATTATCTTCACACTTAGAGACTTCTTGCACATATTACTAATGATTTCCTACATTCCAATACAATTAATTGACATGGGGGACAAATGGTTTTCAAGAAAAACTCCCCCTAGGCCAATGGCCTGAGATCAGTTCCAAGAGGAATTGTCAGATAAATTTTTAGAAGTAGTTTCTAGTACAAACTCGTTCACTCCCTCAGATTCACTTTTCTTCACCCATGTCTTCTTCATTTGATCCCTTATCTCTTCTACCAACACTTTTTCTTTCCCTTTGTCGTTTATCTGCAGGTTTCTTCCTTTGTATCCTGAACCTCTCCTATCCATATTTATGTTCTGACAGAATTTAGCAATGTGACCAATTTTGTTGCAATTGAAACATACATGATTTCTTTGTTTGAATCCATTCCATTGATTTCCTCTAGATCTGCATTGATTAGCAATTTGTCCAAATCCTCCACAAGTATACCATTTAAAATTCTTTGTTCTAATAAAGTTGTTTCACATACCTTTGCATTTAGTTGATTTATGACCAAACCTTTTGCAATTAAAACACCGACCAGGAAATGATAGACCATGTGAATTTTATTTCCTTCTACACTGAGAATCCATATGACCAAATTTATTGCAAACAAAGTAGTGACCATTGAATTTTTGTGCATTAGGCTATCTTACCAGATGTCTTCTACCTTCATTCACTTGATTTCCTTCCTTTAAATTCTTCTATTCTAATCTAGAGCTTTCTCCCTTTTCGTATCCAAGCCCACTTCTCTCATATGCATCTCTCTTACCTTTAGTCAGCTCATCAAGTTTAGCAGAACTTATCTTGAACCTTTCTTTGTACTCATTAGCATTAGAGATTTCTCCATTGAGAATGACTAACTATTTTTCAAGTTCTTGTTCATGATCTTTGGATTGTTGTAGTTCCATCTCCAATTGAAAAAATCTTCTATTAGAAGTTTGGTATGGAAGATTCAAAGCTAGTTGGTACACCCATGGCGATTGCATGTAAGTTGACACAAGATAATGATTCTCCTAAAACAAATCAGACTAGATACAGATCCATGATTGGCGGATCTCTCTATTTGAATCAAACTAGACCTAATATCATGAATGTCGTATGCATTGTTGCAAGATTTCAAGCTGATCCTAAGGAATCTCATCTGATCACTGTGAAGAGGATTTTTAGATAGTTGAAGGGGACAGTTGATTTTGTCCTATGGTATCCTAAAGATGATGACCTTACTTTGAGTGCCTATACTAATGTTGATTGGGAAGGAGATGTGAATGATAGAAAGAGTACTAGTAGTGGTGCATTTTTCTTGGGAAAGAAGTTGATTTCATGGTTAAGTAAGAAGCAGAATGTCATTTCTTTATCTATTGTAGAGGAAGAATACATTTCTACTGCTAACAACTACACTCAAGTATTGTGGATTAAGCAGATGTTGAAAAATATCAAAGTTGTGTATGATGAACCAATTGCTATATTCTATGATAATTCAAGTACAGTTAACATTTCTAAGAATTTGGTGTTACATTAAAAAACCAAGCATATATCTATCAAGTTTCACTTTTTGAGAGAGAAGGTGAGTGAAAAGGAAGTCAAATTGGAGTATGTGTTGGACTCAAGGAACACTAAGTGGGGGGGTGAATCAATGTTCAACATAAAATTTTAAATAACAAATTAGATCTATAATTATTCATATCACATAAGAACAAATAAAAATGCAACCATAAGAAAGAGTACACATTACACCATAACACCAATATTTTTGTGTGAAAACCCTGTTAGGGAAAAAAAAACAATGGATGTTAGTCCACAATTATACCCTGTTAAAAGTGTAATAAGAAACAAAAGGGAATGCACATGCATTTAGGCTCACTGTCTAGAGCTCACTACTCAAAAGAAAAGAAGGATCACTTCCTTACAGAATGTTTTGATTACAAAAAAAAGATGAACTAAGAAAATATCTTCTTCAAAGCCTGATTATAGTTCCATTAAAGTTCATTTATCATATTCTAACCTCTTATCAGATTCACACTTTTCTGCTCCTCTTCTGCTCTGTTCTTTTCTACTCTGCTCTGCTTACATTCACTCATAGACCATACATCAGAGTGTAATTGATTTTATAACGTTTGCACAATTCAAAATGCACCCAGACACACACACAATGACACTCACGCACTCCAAATGATACACATATATATCCACTACTTAAAAATTTCATCCACATGTCGAATTGAACAAAATAATGAAATATTCTCTAATAGTCGGCTCAAGCACATATACTATTTAATGTGCACCTCCCAAAAGTCAGCTAAGACTTAGTTGGGACCCAAAACATAATATTCAAACCAAAATAATTATATTTCATACATTTGCATATATTCACAACACAAGTCGGCCTTCAAGAACAAAATGAACAGAAAAATAACTATGTCAGATCTCTTGAACATAGAATAATGCAACATCACCAAGGTTATCAAGCACAATGACTAGGATTCCAAAACACTTTCTGCAAGATCCACAATGTAAAATGATCACCTGGTGAGGCATTTAGATCAATAAACTGACCGGATACCTTGTTCCTTATCTGCTAATCTAGTAAAACATTGATCTTCATTTTTCTTGCCAGAATGAACAAATCCAAAACTGTGAACCTCATTAATGACTTAGGTTGCCATCAATGACAACACTAGAAGTCATACACAATCTCCTCAAGCCATATTCCAACAGTATGTGCCCACTAAGGAACAAATTGAAGATATATTTACCAATCTGTTACCTAAGGATACTTTTGATTATCTTAGAGGGAAGCTAGGGGTGATTATCCTTCCTAATCAGAATTAAGATGCATTGACTTGCATCAGTCCATGTATTTCATAGTCATATCTTGTGATCCTGATTGATGTTGTGGTGGCTACTACTCAGGGGGAGCAGTTAGATGTTCAAAAATATGGTTAAGAGCTTGTGTGGAGAAAGATAATGTGTATCTTTGTCATTGATGTCAAAGGGGGAGAAGAGTCATGTGAAAAACCATGAAAGAGTTAAGGAGAAAAGAGTCAAAATCTAAGGGGGAGAAAGTGCTAAGAGAAAACTGCGTTGATGATTTTTTTCACATCATTTGTTGCCATCAATGCCAAAGGGGGAGATTGTTGGATATTGCTGATATGTGGTTGCCATTGATGTCAACACTATTGGAATTAATGTCTTTAAGTTTGTATATGTTAAGGATATTGAGAAAATTGTAATAAAAGAAGTTGCAGGTTGTCGATGATGTAGTGAAGTTCAATATGGTGGCTAGCTTAGTATATTGATGATTAGAGGTTGTAGATTAAAGGGTTTCTTGCTGAGTATATCTAGTTTATCCACATGAAGTTTTAGAGGTTCGCATGAAGATTTGATTGAGTTTTGAGTATCTGTGTTCTAACCATTGCTCTATTTCTCTAGTTGGTGTTCCTGAAAGAAGATGATGTGATTCTAGTAATTTGAGTTGTTGTGGATGCTTCTGTGGTGATTCATGATGCTTGTGGATGTTTCAAGAATTTTCTCTATCAATGTTGTTGGTCCACATTGATTGTTGTGCTCATGATTGGTGATTTTATTTTGTGAGTTTGTGTTTTTCATGTTCATGGCCGACAGGGTGATTGTAGTGTGTTGCGGATATTCAAAGCATAATTTTTTAAGGTGTTATGTGTTCGATGATTTTGTTTTGGGTCCTTACTATGTTTTGTTTGACTATGTTTTTCCAAATTGATAAATTGATAAATTGTTCATTCATTTGGGCCGATAGTTTGTACACATTTTATATTTTGTTGGGCTATGTAGTTGGTGTTATCTCTAGTTACGGATATATATGATCGACTGTTTGTGCGAAGTATGCAGTTTACTGATTGTGAATAATGTTCTAATCTTTCGAAGGAAGAAGTAAAGTGTGAAAAGGAGAGAGTAGATGAAAGTGTTATGTGCTTAACTGGAACTGTAATTAGGCATTAGCAGATGCTATTTTCTCAATTCAAAATCTTCTGGATGTAATCTGAATGTGTTTGTAAGATAGCGAGTCTTCCTTTAGGTAGTAAGCCTTTTTGTATTTGAGCAGTGAGCTCTAGGAAGTGTTTCTAAATGCATGTGTATTCCTCATTTGATATTTTTTATACTTTTAATAGGGTATAATATTGTGAACTAACCTCCACCGTGGTTTTTCCCTTAACAAGGTTTCCACATAAAAAATCTTGGTGCTATGTGTGTTTATGATGTGGTGATGGTTTATGCTTTCATATTTATTTATCAGATCTAATAATAAGTTTGATTTGTATAATTTATGTGACAACTGATTCACCTCCCCTCTCAATTTTCTACCTTTGTGTTGCCAAAAATGATGATGGTACATACTTTTTCCTCAGGCATGGCCCATTTGCTTCTATTAGCTTTTGATCACCATCATTGTAAAAAGGATGCAAATGTGTCTCACTTGGCCTGTTTTAGAGCTGATAGTTCTTCCAGGCTCACATCCATACCTATGTTGAATGAGTATTTTTGTATGAATGCATCCAAAATTTATTGGAAGTTTTTGATTCCAAGGGAGAGATGAGAGAATCATTTTATTGTGGGACTAGCCAAACTCCATGGGAATAGTCACATTAAGTAAGTATCATCATATGCGACCTCCATGAAATGCACTTGGAATTCCCTAATGTGATCTTCAGGTTTTCTTGTCCCATGATATTTTTCAAATTTTGGGATCTCAAATCCTTCTGGGAATGGTTACATCACAATGCTCCTATTGAATGGATAAGGGTAAAATTTCTTTGGTGTTTTCATTGTTTTCCCTGATTGAAGGTCCAACACCTATTGTGAAAGGAATTTTATTTGTGTTGACACATCATCTTGAGGATCAAGAGGTGGAATGAAAGTGTTTTGAGTTGGCGTGATTGTTAGAGTGATGGGAGGATTGACTGATGTGTTTGTGGGAGGTGATTGCAAGTTTTGTTGCACCAAAAAGTCTTGTTGATATGCTTGCAATTATTGTTGTACTAACAATGCTTGTTTTTGGTCTTATTGTTGTTGCACCAACGACACTTGTTTTTGGCCCTATTGCTATTGTGCCAACAACGCTTATTGTTGGGATGCTTCTTGTTGTTCTTGATATTGTTGTTGTGATGCTTGTTGTTGTGCTTGGTATTGTGCTTGAGATTGTTCCTGTTGTGATTGATATTATGCTTGAGCTTGTTGGGTGGCTTGTGTAGCTTGGGCAGCTTGGGCAACTTGCACTGCTTGAGCAGCTTGAGTGGCTTGTGCTGCTTGAGTAGCTTTTGCAACTTGTTGTTGTAGAAAAACTTGAGCTTGTACCTGGGCAACTTGTTGTGCAACTAGTGCAGCTTCTTGATTTTGATATTATAGGAGTTTCGTTTGATAGGTTTTATGAGTTGCTTTAATGCTATGCTATATTGGTTTTTTGTGTTTGGATTCGGTGGTGGTGGTGGAGGATTTAGAATTGTGTTGGATGGAGTGATGTTGTTTTGTTGAGATGGTGGTTGATATGTGGTTGGAGTGATTGTGGTAAATGGTGTGACTGATATGTCGGGTCTTTGAGAGACCATGCTTTTAGACATTGTTGCTTGGATGGATACCACCTATTGTTGCGATGTTGGTGGTATGTTCAAATAATTTGATACACTAATTTTATTTATGTCTAGAGGATTATTTTGGATTAACTGATTTGGGATTGGTGGTAAAGGGGGAAGCCCTAAACTAAGAATTGATGTAGAGGTGAAAGGTAGAGGGGGTAGTGGAGTGGAACTGGTGGTGAGATTGGTGGTTGAAGTGGTGGGAAATTTCCTAGAGCAAGTGATGATGAGGTCCCAAAGATTCCTCCTTGTTCAAATAGACTTGTTTGTACCAATGGGAGAGAAAATTGTGTGTTAAGATCATATGTTGGCATTGCATGATAATAGGATGGATTATTGCTGTCATGAAAAGTGAGTGGGATGTATGGATGCTTGGGATCGATAGGGACAGTATTTGAATGACCCAAGATGGTATTTGCATCCAAATTTTGATTATTGACAAGGGGGTGTGTTTGAATAGCATCTAGTAATGAACTCCACTTGTTGACAATGGATTTTGTTGTGGAAAGAGATGATGTGGATTGTGGAATGGGTTGGATGATGCCTTGAATGTGTGAGGTGAATGGTACAAGTGACATATTCTCAAAGGGTTTCTCCACAATAGTGCTTACATCAAAATAAAAAGGGAGTTTAGCTCCTTCTTTTGTACATTCAAGCATGTATTGGGAATGATTTAGTTTCATCATGGCATTGACAATTTTGTGAGTCTCAAGATTTTGAACCATTTCAATGATTTCATCTTGAGTCATACCCAAAATATTATTAGTGATGTCTTCCACTTGGCCTTCCTCTTGAGGATCTTGTGATATTAGAGGAAGATGGGGTGGGGGATTATTTGATCCAATTGGATTGATTTTGGGAGCGGTTTGGCTTAGGTCCCTCGAAGTAGATGTTTCTTTGTTGTTTTCCATGTTCTTCTTGTGTTGCAATCTAGTTTGCACCATAAAATAGGGATCAATTTGCAAGAATGTGGGAGATGAACCTCTAATTATTTAGATTGATCTAACTTTAGGTACAAAATGGAAAATATAGGATGATTAATGATCAAAGGGTGGTAATGAGATAAATGGATGATGGGTGATATGAATGATTGAACTCTTGAGAAATCTTGAAGGGGATACTAGACTTTGGGACTTTTGGATTTTGATTTGGTTTGGTTTGGATTTGGATAATGAACAACTAAATCCCAAGATGTTGGATGTTATCTATGGGATAAAATCTCTCACAAGATGATAATTTTACTAAGTGTATGGAGAAGGATACATCTACACACACCTATCCAAACATTATGCTTTGATTTTGATTCAATGATATTGATTCAAAGATTTTCCAAAAGCCTAGCATAGAGGATTTTTTCAAGATTTCTAAGAGTTGGTGAGATTATTTTGATTGATGTTTTGAAGGATAGATGAAGGTTGATTTTGATCCTATGTGTACCTAAAAAGACTCTTGTTTAGAAGACCTTAGTTTTGAAGAACAAGCTTCTACTTCCAATACAAGATGCTCAAACTGTCGAAAAAGACTTGGATTTTGTTGGCAATAGAATTCATACAAATTAGGATTGTTCCTTGAAGCTCTTTTGTAGATATTGAAGACCAATATATCTCTAAATTCATAGTGTTGAGAGACATTTCTTGAGAGTTTTTGGACTAAGACCTTTGGATTTTGGTTTTGAAACTTGATCTTGTGGGAAATCATTGGAGACACATGTGTGGGGTTCAATTATTTTTAGTTTTTTTTAATGAATCATTTTTACCACAAACACACTCTTGATTAAAATTTCAAACTAAATGTCTAATGTCCCATTTTCTTCACATCTCACAAAGTCCATTATGTGGAAATCAAGGAAATTAAGGAAATAGTTTCCTATTGTTGACTTTAGTAAGATAAAATTGAGATATAAATCCAAATGCTTAGAAGCCTCTAAGGATGAGAATCCCATGGGCAAGCAATAGCAATTGGATTTTTCAATGGTATTTTCTCCTCCTAATTGGTTTGTAGTTTGATGCTTAAGTTGAATGTTTTCTTTTTCAATGTTTTAGATCAAGCAAAGTGTTTTGATTCCAAAGTAATGCACAATCCTATGGATAGTCAAGAGGCAATATTTTTGATTTCCCACTTGGATAAATCTAGCTACACCTACTCTTAGCGAATGATTAGAAGCTTGACCACATAAGCTCCCCCTTATAGTGTACTCTCTTCTCGGGTCAGCAAAGCTTCAGTACCCATGAAACTCCCATGGAATACTTCTCATCTCTACTAAGAGCCACAAAAACATGGGATGGGTTCAGAACGGCCATTCTTTCACCAACAAATAGATAAGGATTTGGTCTTCTAAATAAATTAGTTCTTAGTTTAGATAATTAGGGACATGGCACCTAGTGAGCATCCAACAAACCACTAAAGGCTTTAATCAATTCTACTAGGGGTGCTTATACTTTTTATGGTAGTACCCCATTCTAAAAGACACTATATGGTTAAGGCCTACATACCATGAGGAATTGGAAATTTAGTCTTATCCATTTATATACCAGCCTAAGTGAAAAACCAATTGGAGTCACCTTCAATTTCTCCTTTTAGATGTGTCTCTTAGGCAGACCCCTCTAGGGGTAAACCATAGTGAGCAAGCACATTCGAAGTTCGATCAATATTTGTTGACAAACAAACAAAGAACACAAATGATATACCTAACTCACACTAAGAAAATTTGTTCAATTTTAAGAGCCTAATTGAAATGTGGAGGAAATATTTTATGCAACTTAATATCACCAAAATACTTTTGATTCTTAAGGTCACTGTGAAGTGTGAGAGAAGTGTATATGCCTTTTAAATGGTATTACTTTGCAAAAAAGAGTACAAAACACAAAACAACATGTTTATTTTAAATTCAAAGTAGAAATGAATTCTTTTTAAGCACCAACTTTGAAGTGTGAGATTTTATTGTTCAATTGTCAAGTCCAAAACAAAATGTAGTAAGTTCCTAAGATTCTTTTTAATCCCTTTGTCTTGTCCTTTTTAAGTGGAAATTGAAATCTATTTTGAGTCCTAAACTTGAAGAGAAAAAGCCTTGAAATGGGATTATAATTACTCCCAAAGTGTTCAAAAACACTTGATACAATAGATTGAAGATGCCATAGAGGTCTTTTCTTTTCTTCCTCCTTTCCCTTTTTATCACTCCAACTTGGACGAACTAGTTAAACACTACAAAAGATAGATCCAAAAACTAGTTAGAAGTCAAAGGAAACCAAAACTAAAAAGAACATATTAAAAATGATTTGAAATCTTCCTTTTACCCCACCCTAGTGGCACAATCTACAAATGTGCCACAGTTTGAAGAAGTTAGCAGTGTTGTATGGTGATGCTGGGACTAATAGCATCAGATTGTGGAGAAGATACTGAGCATGATTGCGTCGTTGTTTCAACTAAGTGGCGCACTTTGGAGTTTGAATGATGGATCCCAAATTAGTAAAAAAGTCTTCTATTTATAGAAGAGAATGATGGAGGAATGAGAAAAATGAATGAATGTGGGATTAAAACATCAACCAATGTCCAAATGCCACTTGTCAACATGTGAGTGGAGGAAGGTTGAGTACATTTTGATGAATGTCCACATAAATGTCATTAGGTGGAAATTTGAAATTGATGAAATGACATGTTGGAGGGAGAAAGAAATGGAGTTAATGCAACTTGGATCAAAGAAAAAGACATGTAAGAGGCTTTTAATGCCTTGTTGGATGGACAAGTCCTTTTGGAGGGGCATTTTGAATTTGGAGGAATATTCCAACTTGATGCCATGTTGAAAGAAATTAGGAGATTTAATAAATCAAATAAATTGATTTATTGTACAAGTTGCAAAATCTAGAGGATTTGATGGATTAGAGTTAGGATTAATCATGATTTGATTAATTTAAATGAAGATTAGCTGATTTGACATTTTAACTTAGATTTTTGGATTTAAATAAATCAAAATGAGAGGAATAATGAAATATAAGACTTAATTAAATAAAGTTGAATTTATTTAATTAAAATGGGATGGTGTTAGATTTAAATCAAATAAAGGCTAGTTTAATTAATTTAAAGGAGATGGCTTTAGAACATAATTAAATAAAATGATTTATTTAATTAAAAGATGGACATTAGGATTAATTAAAGTAAATGATTTATTTAATTAATAGAAGATAGTGATTTAATTAGATAAAATGGATTTATTTACTTAAAAGATGAAATGTGATGAATTTAATCAAATAAAGATTATTTGATTAAATGGCTAGCAAAGGAGATGATTTAGGATGAACTAGTGTTAGTAAATCAAGATCGGGTGTATAAAATCAATCAGTATATTTTATGTGCCTACACTATCTCATACATTATAACACTAGTAAAAAAACAACAATATATGACTAAATAAACTACTAAAAATTGCATATAAATGACTAATTTTGTTCATGTGACCATTAGTAGTTTATTTACGGTCATTTATAACACGACCAAATTTATGACTAAACTATTTGTCATTTATCTAGTCATTGATTTAGTCATTAATTTGGTCATTAATTTTGCCATTGATTTAGTCGTTAATTTAGTCATTTATTGTTGTTAATTGGTCATTTATTTAGTCATGGTAGTGATTTATTTAGTCATTAATTTAGTCATATATTTAGTCATTAATCTAGTCATTGATTGTTGTTAACTAGTCATTTATTTAGCCATGGTAGTCATTTATTTAGTCATTACTTTAGTCATATATTTAGTCATTAATTTAGTCACATTTAATCATTAATTTAGTCATTACTTTAGTCATATATTTAATCATTATTTTAGTCATGGTAGTCATATATTTAGCCATTGTAGTCATATATTTAGTCATTGTAGTCATATATTTGGTCATTGTATTCATTTATTTTAGTCATGGTAGTCATTTATTTAGTCACGGTTTAGTCATTTATTTGAGTGAATCAATGATTCAAGTTATAAATCAAATATAACTTAATTAATTCTCATAAATTTATGAATATAGACTTCAAATATCATAGATATTCAAATATTTTTTTGTATTGGATTAACATAAAAAAAATATACAATCAACAAATAACTTTATGCATATAAAACTCAAATACCATAGATATTCAAATGTTTTTTTTGTATTGCATGAGAAAAAAATAATATACAAACAACAAACAACTACATAACCAAAGGAATTAAAAACAACATACAACTGCATAAACAAAGATCCAAGAAATACATCCTTCATTGCACTCTTGGTTTCCATGGAAGACAAATCCAAGATACGATAAAAATGCTACAAAAATTGAAGGGAGAAAAGACATGAAAATATATAGTAAACGTAGTTATATTATTTGTGGTGCATATATTGCCCAATTCATAGTAGCCTTGCCCTCCCATTCCAACTGAACAACCCTTGAGAGAAGATTGGAAGGATTCAAATGAGAAGGATGGCAAATTCCTATCTAGAAATCTCACTGGTCATGGTCGGATGAAAGTAAAGAGTGCATGTTCACCTCTCCAATTTGATGAGCTACAACCTAAAAATAAGATTTCAACGAGGGTTTTAGAATAAGTTTATTAAAATGAAAATACAGCCAAGATCTAATAATGAGCACATTAAATTTTTTACAATATGGCATCCTTTACTTGTTTCAACAGTTCTGTGAGATTTTCCATTATAGTGACTATGGTAGAACACTAATCTGTAATATGATTGTGAAGTTGCTCACTAATGGATTCAATGGTGATAAGACTAAAAGGTGCAGCATCAACAACATTGCCACTTGATACAATTATATTTGATAAGGCACATTCAAAAGCTATCTAAATGTTTATTTGGGAGGAAATGCATGTGGAATTATGATAAAATTGGAACGATGCCTTCAACTATCATTTCTCCATTATACAACTATGCCCATGTGAAACAAAGAGCTTCTAACAACCAAATTTTATCATTTGTGGTCCTCCATAGCTTGCAATGATACTGTCTAATGACGCATAATTCTTACAACTAGAACAAAAGACTGAGGGTCATATGTTTTCAATGATATTCTATTTGTTCCTTCTTTGATGCATGTTGTAATCTACAATAGGTTAAAACAAACCAGGTTACAAATTGAAAAGAAAAAAAAATGGATATGAACATAAAATAGTAAGGCACTGGGCATTTCAAGAATTATGCTAAGAATAAAAACAAAATGACTACAAAGAATAAGACAATGCACCACTATGAAAAGTATGCAAAATGGACAAAAACTGCTCAAAGCTTTAGTTGCTAGGAGTGTTAGAAAATGAGATGAGTGGAAAATAATTAGTACAATGTAGCATCTTAAGATGTTAAGAGGAACCCACCCCAAGACCATCGTCACAACCATTGGCTTCTAGTATTTGAGCACTCGGTCTGTTTGAAACCTTAATTTGTATTCCTATACCAAAAGACAAAGCTCATATAAGACTTTGTCATGTCCATATAAGAACAGAAAATTAAAAAAATATCATAACTTTGCATCTTCTCTTTTGTGCCCACCATGTTATAGTTTCTCCATTTTTTAGTTTTTACCTAAACCTCTATATACTACAAAGTACAAACAACCCTTTAAAAGAAAATACAACAAACATTCAAGTGGCCTGAGAATTGAAAAAAAAAGATCAACTGGTGACTTCTTCCTATATTTTATATTCTTTTTGCTTCCTTAAACTGAACATCATATACAACAACAAACAACATCAGAAAATAGAGTATGCACCATCAACATATAATTCTTTAATACAGTAGAAATTCAGAGGGTTTTTCAATATATTCACAAGAAAAATATTAAAATCAACTTTATACAACACAATTTCATGTATCACAACCTCTGAGCAGAGAGATAATGAAGCATTCTCCAACTCTTATTATAACGAGAGATCATAACCTACCAGTTCCTCCAATAGCTATAAATGAAAGGCCACACCTAACTAAATTCTACCTCAAAATGCCCTGGCATTATAGAAGCATTGTTAAGTAACATACAAAAACAACAGGTTGAAAGTTCATATCTCTAAGAAGAAATCAATATAAGAAAATTAATCATGAGATATAATGCATGAGCGTGAATAATCAACACTGGATTACCTCACCACCAAATATCCCAGGACAAGCTCTCCTATTGACCATATTTGTTACCAACACATCATTAAGTGATAAAATGAATGCATCTAGCTGCATTGATCATTACACAAATTCACTTTCAAAAAACAAGCACAACAACTTAAACTGAATCCACAAAATATTCAACTTAAGATCAACTTGTTGTCACAACATAAATAAAAGTTACCAAACAAATAATTTCTCCATTGAAAGTGGCTAGGTCAATCTAGAAAAGTTTCCACAAATTAGAAATTAAAGGTTATTTATTGCTAATAGAATTCAACTCGGATCTAAGAAAAAATAAGCAGTGCACTCCCTACTTTGGGGAGAACAAGTATAGATGCAGGTAGGTTAAGATCACATACCGGAAGAATTCTAGAAAGAGATGGTGCTGCCACTCCAACAAATCCATCCTAGGATCCCACATTAATGAATTCTATATTTGCAACACTCTTTCCAAAAACCCATTGCCACATGCCACCACCATTCTCAGGAGGTAAGACATTTTCCATCTAAATGGATCTAGACATATAGCACATTGTACCTGCATTGTATCTTGTTTCAATCCCTAAATGGAAGGATAAACTATTCTCTACTAAAGAATCCAAAAAATAAGGAAACTATTTTCAATTCTTAAACCTCAGCACAATATAAATAAGTAATTTTGCAACATAGGAGAAAAGAGACAAAAGACAAAAGTATTAGAGCTTGAAACTGCATGAAAATAGAAAAACTAGAGTAATAGTTTTCCAGCATTGGTATCTAATAAAGCTCAAAGTAAGACATCTTAGGGTTGAGCTAAACCCCATCAACCCTTGAATCAAAGGAAACAGGAAAAGATGGAAGGTTTTTCAAGACAGTGACAGTGACAAGGATCTCCACTTAATGAAAATGTCTATAGTGAAAGGAAAGCTTAAAAGAAGTCCAAAATTACAATAAAATAATGGCATTGGTTGTGAAACAATACCCACCTTGGTTAGAACTTTCTCCTGTGGTTTCAACATTATCTGTATAACAAAGGTACCCCTTTTAATATGGCTATCATAAAACAAGAAACTCATGTGAATTACAAGAGAAATACATAGATAATAAAATGCTTCCAAGTTTAGACCTGCACTATTTGATAAACTTGATCAATTGAAATGAGTGTTAATCAATAACATGAGAGTAGGGTGATTAAATGGGATGATTACAACAAAGCTAAGGTGACAAACTTTAGGAATCTACAATAGATATGCACAAAATGAATTTGGTGGAAAGGATTTAAAAACTTTCAAGTGAATACAATTTGCAGGTGTAAAGCCAAATTCCACAACCTTTTCCAACATCCTCCCTGCCTATGCCAAAATGGGATCTTTGAAACAAGATACAAATATCCATTAATGCATAGACAATACACAACAATATCCATATAAGAAATGTGGTCTATGGATTGCAATATTGTAGGATATGCACAAAATGGATTTGTTGAAAAGCCTTTAGAAAATTTCAAGCAAATGCAATTGGTAGGTGTAAAGCTAGATTCCACAACCCTTGCCAACATCCTCCTTGCCTATGCCAAAATGGGAGCTTTGGGACAGGCTATGAACATGCACCAAAGCATAATGGTAGGGGAATTTTTGTCAGATGTTATAGTTGGATATGCTCTAGTAGACAAATATGCAAGATGTGGAATCATAGAAAAAACACCTGAATTGTTTGACATAATGCCTCAAAGAGATGTCATCTCATGGAATGAAATGATTGATTGCAGAATGTGCACAAAATGGATTTTGAAAGGAACCTCTCAAAATATTTGAATTAATGAAGCACTTTGGAACACATCCTAACATTATAAGCTTTTCTTGGGTTCTAGGTGCATGCATTCATGCAGGTTTAGTGGATGAGGGTTGCACATACTTCACATGCCAGTAACCCTTATTGCATTACAATTTACATATATAGTTGATCATTAGGTGTGCATGGTTGACCTTTGTTCCCATGTTGGCTATATTGAGGACACCCTAAACATTATTACTAATATGCTAGTTAAATTTGTGGTACATGTGGATCATATATGAATATAGGTTGAGTATTTCCAGCAACACTGTTTTTTTAGTTGGATCCTAAAAATGCTACAACTTATGTTCTTCTCTAAAACATTTGTATGAGGTTCAAATAGTAAAGAGATTGATGAAAGATAGAGGAATTAAAAAGATACCTAGATGTAGTTGGATTGAAGGTTGTTCAAGGTTGCAGTTGTGACAGGTTGCTAATGGAATCAAGGAGGTTATTTAAACCATGACAATATTTTAGTTTTGAATGATGCAGCTGCAATAGATTGTCAATAGAATCAAGGAGGTTATTTAAATCTTTGAAACTTCCTATTATGTTCAAGTGCTAAACTTGTGATAGGTTGACAATGGAATTAGGGAGGTTATTTAAACCTCTACAACTTACTATTTTCAAGTACTGTAGACGTGATAGGTTGCTAGTGGGATAAGGAAGGTTATTTAAACCTCTACAATTTTCTATGATCAAGTGTTGTAGTTGTGACAGGTTGCAAATAGAATCAAGGAGGCTATTTAAAATTTTACACCCTTCTATGCTCAAGTGTTGTAGTTGTGACAACTTTCCAAAGGAATCAAGGAGCTTATTTAAACCTCCACACTCTACTATATTCAAGTGTTGCAGCTATGATATGTTGTCAATGGAATCAATTTCAGATTGGGTTCTAGGTGCCAAATTGGGAGCCTTGGAACATGGTATGGACATCCATCAAAGAATAAAGGATAGAGGAATTTTGTCAGATATTGTAGTTGCAATTGCTCTTGTAGACATGTATGCTAAATGTGGGATCATAGACAAGGCACTTGAAGTGTTCGAAAAAATGCCTCAAAGAAATGTGGTCTCATGGACTACAATAATTGTAGGATATACACAAATTACATCTATTGAAAAGGATTTAGAAAATTTCAAGCAAATGCAATTTACAGGTTTAAAGCTAGACTTTGCAACCTTTGCCAACATATATAATGAAGAAGCATAAACTAAATGCAAAGCTTATAGGTCTGCAAAATGGTTTGTCAGATATTTTCTCCCAGGATAAACACATTTTCCAAAAACTAACCACACCTTTAGATACCTTTTTGGCTTAGTTAAAACATATGTCAAAGTGGGGTATAGGTCCTTTGGACCAAATGATTCAAAACTAACTGTCTCAGTCAGAATTATGCCTCTTTAGGCCTTGGCTACCACAGGGGTCTTTAGTTTCTTCTATCTCCAAACCCAAACTCTCACAACCAATACTTGGATCACAATTTATTTGGTCTTCACAAGCTTATTATTCCATGTAAAGTCCACTTCTAAAGGTATTTTTACAAACCTTAGACTCTAACCTCCATCTTTACTCATAAAACCCTATTTTTAGACTAGGGCAATGATTATTCACCACACTAAACTCATCCTCTTGATCTATAACCTTTTAAATATGAGAATAGATACTATAAAAGGTAAACTCACCAAAAATTGAGAGATTTCACTAGATAAAATACAAGGAATACAATTTCATCAACATAATGGTCACATGTATAGAGGGCCCTTACTTCCTCATAGTAGTTGATTATTCATGGCATTGCAAGGATACAGATTATAAATTCCAAATCCTTAGAGATGCTTTGAGAAGGTTGGGCCAGAGAATGTGTGCAAGTAATGAGATATGTGGCCTATGTGTACATATTTGCAGGGAATTTGATTGAGGCTGCCATATGAATGTCTTGATCAAAACCTCTAAAATTGTTTAATTGGATGCCAATATCCTCAACGAAAAACTCAAATTGTTTAATTTTATGTCTATTTTTCACTTCACAAATATCCTAATTTGGCATCATGTATCTCTTCAAATAGATGCCCTAGTTAGGAATCTTGTACCTCCATAACTAGATGTCTTCATGTTGGATCCTTTGCCCCCTTGTCAAAACATGTTCCTCACTATAACTAGGCATAGAAATTTCATTTATCTTTCTACTAGCTTTTATTTTAAATTTCAATGTTTTACAAAAGGAATGTTAAAAATTTACACATTTAAGTGTAATTCATCTAATGTCATCTTGTTTTAAACTTCACACCTTTTGTGAACCCTCTTCATACCTTCCTGTGCCAAATTGGGAGCCTTGGAATAGGGTATGGACATCCATCAAATCATTAAGGATAGAGGAATTTTGTCAGATATTGTAGTTGCAACTACTCTTGTAGACATGTATGCTAAATGTGGGATCATAGACAAAGAAATTGAAGTGTTCGAAAAAATGCCTCAAAGAAATGTGGTCTCATGGACAACAATAATTGCAGGATATACACAAATTAGATCTATTGAAAAGGCTTTAGAAACTTTCAAGCAAATGCAATTTGCAGGTTTAAAGCTAGACTTTGTAGCCTTTGCCAACATCCTCTCTACCTATTCCAATATGGAAGCTTTGGAACAAGGTATGGACATCCATCAGAGAATAATAGAAGGGGGATTTTCATCTAATATTATAGTTGGAAATTCTTTTCTTGACATATATGAAAAATGTGGAAGCATAGAGAAAGCATGTGAAGTTTTTGACAGAATGCCTCGAAGAGATGTCATCTCTTGGACTGCAATTATTGTTGGATATGCACAAAATGGATTTTTTGGAAATGCTTTAGAAACTTTCAAGAAAATGCAATTGGCAAGTATAATGCCAAATTCCACAACCTTTTCCAACATCTTTCCTTCCTGTACCAAATGGGGGACTTTGGAATAGGGTATGAACATCCATCAAACCATAAAGAATAGAGGAATTTTGTTAGATGTTGTAGTTGCAACTTCCCTAGTAGAATTTGATTGTGCATATGTATTTGGGGGGTGAGGTGTGCGTTTGTTTATGTGTGTGTGTCCTAGACATGGGAATTAGATACTAAGGGAAGAGAGTTAATCAATGAAAGGGTCAAACATAATTCTAAGAGAAAATTGATGAACATGAACAATTGCGTCAATCCCAAGTGTCGCAGTAACAAGTTTCAGGGTTGTAGCAGTGAGTTTAGTGCAAGTGTAGCGAGTTTAATGGATCGAGAAACAAATATCATTACTAAAAAGAAAAAATACATTAAGAGAAAGCAACAAGAATATCAAAAGAAACCTTTTTTTAATAACAACAACCATACTAAAGAGTTAACAGTAGATCCATGAAGGAAAGAACATCAAAGTGGAAAATGTAAAACCTATATTAAACCTACATAGTGGCCTTATGAGTGTAGGTTACCAAACTATTTAAAATAGTAAAAATTTGTCCCACCTCTATTCTATTTATGTTCATCCTTCATGATATATATGTCATCAATAGGGCCAAACTCAACAAAGATCTTTCAGTCATAAAAGAAAAAAAGAATTATGTGAGAATCAAAATTTTAGAAGTTCAAATACCGAGATTACTCATTGAAAATTGCATTTCAAACTTGTAAAGAACTTTATAAACATTACCAGTACCCTACAAAACATCTTGACAAGAATCATAAAAGTAACAAGAATATTTTTAACTCACACACCCCATACGTTCACAATAAAAATGAAAGTAAACATGATGAGTATAATACAAGACTTGCAAGTTACACAAAAACTAATCATTTAAGATGGAACACTAATTACTACTGCTCATAGATAAATACACATTCACAAAATAATCACCTCCTCAATATCCTTTTCCATTGCAAGTTTATTTAATGAGCCAACAAATAATTTATGCTCCATTGTACCTAACAAAAATATGTACATTTAGAGTCAACATATGCAATGCAGATATCTTTTAGATATTTTACACCATTACACAAAATTAAAGATGTGCATTGCAAATAGAGAAATTATGAATGCCAACAAAGGGATTGTAGAAAGCCATACAAAAAAATCAAATGTGTTACAAATGATGTAAGAATCACACAGAAGACTGTACTAGTGCTTTCTAAATAATTAAACACAATATATAGAATCTGTATCAAAAATACTATTTTTCAAAGGGATTCAATTTCATGGACAGAGAGATATTACCAATCTATTCTCGTTAACCATAAAAAAATCTGACTTGTAAAGGACTTGTTCCCTTCAAACAAAATAGCATTTACCAGTAACAAAACTAAAAACTTAATTATCCAAAATTTCCTTGCTCATGAATTTAAAAAAGAAAGTTTTTCAAAATCACTCTCAACCCTGGTAAAGTGTGTCGACTGTGAAAAGCACTGATGGCTCTCTGCCTCTACAAAAGTTGCATACTTAATAAAACAACATGTGGTAAATTCAATATTTGACACAGACATAAAATTGTCAAATTACAGAAAAAGTTTTCATCTGTTGGCTGATGTTGATTGAACATTAGTGATATGGAACACTTAAAACTTAAACATAATTATAATAAATACTTTACTCTTTAGAAATGCTATGATAGTAAATACAAATTTACTATTAAGTAATCATAAGCTGGATTTTGGAAAAGGTGTGACTTGTGAGGCAGTGCTATCAAAATCATAACAGATTTGGTGCAACATGGAAAAAATGCACCAATGGGATGCATTGGTCTTTGATATCCTTCACTTGGCATGATGACACCTAGTTCTTGAGCATGCATAAACAGTGGCAACCATGCTTATGTTGCTGGTGCTCATTCTCTTGAAGAACCCTATGATTCATAGTCATTGCCTCTGGATATTAAAGACTCCTCCAACCTAATATATTAGTCATATATATTATTCATATGCAAAATCATCAAAATATTTTTATCATCCATATTTTGGTTCAAAGATTAGAATCAGATAGGCTAGGCATTATTCGACTAGTTTTCTTGCTTGGTTCCTAGTCTTGGAAAAATCTAGTTCAATCTTTCAAGTAAGTTCATGGCCATTCTCAAGGGTATATTAGTCTCTAGTAGTTTTAGAAGTTTTTAAATAAATAGATAGAGCTTGGAAGCAGAAGCTATTATTGAACAACTCTAAATTGTTTACAGACTCTATTTTGTAAATGATCAGTTGCTTTTTCTTCTGATTTTTGTAGGTGGAGGTCCCGATTCAGCCCACCTTTTATGGAGGAAAAGAACACAAAATGATTTTTTCACTCACAAATTCATAGATGCTGATGATTATTTTCACCTCAATATCTCCTGAGAGTCCTATTAACTACGTTATAAGCCACATTTGATACGCGTTTCTGCAGAGGAAAACAATTTGTCTTATTATTTAAAGTCAAAAAGCTTTGTTGGGTTTGCTATTAATTAGCGCATAGTTATCCATAGGCCTAATTAACAAGACATGGGTTCCAATATTAGATGAACTTTGTTTATGTTAGATATAACATTTGATACACAATATTCAATTTAATATGTAATAGAATCTTAAATTAAAAAGAACATGCACATTGTTATCTTTATAATCTCAGAAAATGATCAGAATAAGGCCGAGGTCTTTCAAAAATCAATCCAAACTCCAAGAAAAAGCATAAATCATGTGAGGTTGGTAGCTCAACATGAGAGAACTTTAGCCTCCCAATGGGAGGCTGTGGGTTTGAGCCTTAGCTCATCCATGCTTTTCATCATGGTGTTAGAGGAAAGCCATACCAGTTCAACCTTGTGTATATATTTGGAAAGATGTGTTGGAATGTTTATCTTTCAAGGAAAAAGATAGAACCTATGAGGGGTCAGTAGCTTAGAGGTAGAGTGCCCCTGCATTGTAATTGGAGGTCTTAGGTTCAAGTCCTAGTTGTTCCTTTCTTTTGAAGGAGGAAAACACAACACAAACTATTATAAAATGAAGCAACAGTTTGGATTGCAGAAAAATATCAAAGTAAAATTTAAAGCTACAAAAAAAAAAATTCTAACATTGTTTTATTAAAAATAACTTTAGAAAAACAATTATGGACCGTGGAAACATCATATTTATAATATCTATACATGTTAATTTTCTCTTGGAACCTAAAATTCTCAAAAAAAAATTCTTCTGAGAGTTCCAAAGTTTTATATATAATTTGTTGTGCAGAGTTTTTCTTAATTATTTTGCTTCCTTGGTGATGGATTATGTTGTGTCATTGAGGTCTATGGAGCTTAGGTTTTATGATTGTGTCATCAATTTGAGATCTTTTCTATCAAAAATTAGAAATAGTGTACTTGGAAACTTCAAAAACGCTAGTATTAGAAACACAAACATACAAAGGGGGAACATTTATGCCAAAAAATACAATAACTTTGGGGTAGACTTATGAAGAAATTGATGTAGGAAATAGGAACTCTTGGGACTGCTATTCAAACCAAATAGAACTTTTGGAAGTTGGAACAACATCAAAAACTTAAGGAATGTATTGGAATACTCAGTTCCAGTGCAGAAAACTTCCAAGAATTCTTGAAAACTGACTCCAGAAGCTTCTGGAAATGTTTGCAAATTTTAGGAGTCTTTTTTCTGAGACAAGAGAATGTCTCAAAAACCTAGAAATCAATTTCTAGCCTATTAGAAATGCTTTCAGTGCAGACAACTTACAAGAACTCTTGAAAATTGGCTGGAAACTTTTGAAAATGTTTCAAAGTTTCAAGAGTTTTATTTCTAGGACCTAGAAAAGGGTTTCTAACTTTCTAGCCTATTGGAAACCCTTTCAGTGCAGAAAACTTCCAAATACTCTTGAAAACTATCTGCAAACTTCTATAATTGTTTCCAAAATTCACTAGTTTCATTTCTGGGGTATGAGATTTTTTTGGATACCTAGAAATGTGTTTCTAGCCAAGTAGCTATATTACATCTTAGTGACACATGGAGAGGCTATCGTTTATATTTTCATTGCATAGCTAGCCCCTTGAGGTCCACCTATTGCAAATATAGGAAAAAATAGAATCTCTACAAGAAGAAAGGAGTTGCAACATTTTTGGCTAGAGAGTTTGTGGGGAAACTGCAATGAGATATTGCAACTTGCTTGTTGATCCCAAGTGGAATTTACAAAGGTAGTTTCTCACAAAAAGATTCTAAATTTTCTAAGTAGATAATGCTGAGAAAATATAAAAAGACCACTTAACTGTTCCTAATGCAGAAGGCATGAATATTTCTCAGAATACCTGCTAGAAATTGCAGGTAGTATCCCTCCATGATCAACTATATTCTAGGACCACAAAAAGGATTTTACTTGCTATCGTATTACACTTTATCTTTTGATAACCTAGTTTAGGATTTAAGAGATCTCATTTTGTTTGTGTAAGGAAAATGATTGCTTGAAAAACTAGTATGAGTGTATACTTTATAGTTAATGGAAAGGACATGAAAAATATTGAAAATGAAATTCAATTGGAAAATGCAAGAAATTTTGAACTTACAGATCTTTCATAAGCATGAATGTGGCCAACAAAGACAATGTCAACCTTGTATTTTATAAACCATGATTCATATTGCACTCTCATAGTCTCGCCTTCCTTGAAGTGGTAGTAGTTTTTGTTATACCATGAAGTATGCATGAGCACAATCAACCATGGAGTTTCCTTCCTGTCAACTTTTAGAAACTCCTGCTCAAGCCACTTATATTGGGGAGTATACTTTCCTGCACATTGGTTGAGGTGTTTTGTTAAACCTTGGTGAGAAGATAAAATTTGAAAGAGAGTCACGTCTTTAATTCTAAGGAGAAATTAATTAATTTAACTAGTGCAATTTAAACTATATATCTAGATATCTTTGAATTACAGTCATAGTCAAGATTACAATTTTGAGCCACTGTAGTTTAGTGATAGCTATGTAGTTTTTGGAATTTGGGGCTTCTTATCAAAGGAGAATATTTAGTTTGTTTCAAGTTATCATAAAGGAAAAATATTAAATCTATTAATAAAGGACAAGTATATACAAAATAAAACTCCATTCATCAAAGATAGGTGGGGTTCCTTTCCATTCAAAGGTTATTGGAGAATCCCACTCCTGTACTTTCTCCTATCATGATACTAATAATTAATATATAAAAAAAACCCTAGAAAATTAATTTGGGAGCACTCCCAAAAGTCCCATTGTTGCAGAAGCCAATATAACAAAAGAGCTCTTTGGTATCTTAGACCTACCCCTCCATCATAACCAGTCTATCCACTAAAATTAATAGAATGGACTAAATGCATAATAAGCTCAGCCTTACTGGTATTGCGGGGACCTGTGTTGAAGGTACATAGGTTTATGGCTTCTGAAAAGGCCACTAACTACATTGGTCTCAAGGTTACATTTGTATGCCCATTTGAACCCTAAATCTAATGTCTAGCAAGAATGGGTCACTTTCTTTGGTGAACTATGATGGTTTTTACCAAACTCATTTTGGAATTGAAGAAATTTAGGGTAGACTATGCATGTAATTACTTGTTTGGTGAGCATCTACCTTATCAAACTCTTAGGAATCAGTGTCAAGAATGAAAAATATGGATAAGCATCAGAAGATATGGGTAATTAGCAAATACAATGAGGCATTATTGAATGCAAATAATCCAAATGAAGAAGCAAAGTATCACACATGGAATAGGTGTAAAAGATTTTAAATCTTAGATTGCATAAGAGAAGTGGGGAAGTGTGTAAAGACCTCATGAGACCAGCATTCTCCCTACATTGCATAGATGATTATAATTTCTCTTGTTGAAATCAATTGTCATCAGTCCATTCTATCTATATGTTGTCTATTTTTTATGTGTGTAATGTGGAACTACAACTCTATTGTATTTGCTATATTATGGATATTTTTGCTTCTACTTAGAATAGATTACTTTAGTACGGATGTGATTAAAGTTAAAAGCTTGAATAATATTTTTTTTATATCCAGTAGACAGAGAAGTTGATCATGTTGAAAAACTCACCATAGGCTAAATATGAGGAGAGACCAATGATGTATGTTGATGCACGCTTAATTGAATACCAAAATGGAGTTGTATTGTTTGAAGCATGATATGGAACATGGTATCGATGCTTGTATCTTTTAAATGGTTGTGTTTCTCCTTGCATACAAATAAGTTCAAATGAAAAAGGATTCATTTCACTATTTACAATACTTTATTCATGGCATTGATTCCAAAATATATATACACATGTAAGTATCAATGTTCTAATAGGATGAAAATCACAAGGGAGATTGGTATGCAAAATATTTCTTTTCCATGACATTCCTGAGAGAGAAGGATATATGTTTTTCTGTAGAATGTGCAAAGGATAAAACTACTTTATAAGTCTTTTGTTTGTTTCTTCAACGTAGAGTAGCTAATACAATTCATGTACTATCAAATATTGTCCTATCACATGCAACCCTTTTCTCCATGGATCTTAATTCATTGCATTTAGTAGTATGCATTGATTTTGAATTGTCTTTCTAGATGAGGGTTCTTATAAAAAAACATTTGAAACCTCTAGCTCTTATATTAGCCAAATTGGATTTCAATTTCTCTTCATTACACATGCAACTGAATTATCATGTGATTTATAGATGGGTTCTAACCAAGTATGTGGCCTTGAAAATGCATCTCCAGGTATTACTAGGTCTTGGAGGTCTTAACTTGTAATTGAGGCCTTAGCTCTTTTCCACTTAACCAATCAAGAAGCGATTGTGAATATGACACTTACAAAAGCATCTACTTCTTGAACATTTAGCAGGTATGATCCTAAACTAAATGATTGTCTATACAAGCAGGGATTATGCATCCATCACTTGATTTTCATCACAATTAACATAGCATAAAACCATCATCATGTCATGTGTAAAGTAGGTGCATTGAAGATTTTTTTCCCTCATATCATGGAGAAATGACTTACATTGTGTGCATTGGAAATGAAAGAGATAGAATTGGCTAGAACTAGATGTCATCAAGGAGATTCACATCCAAACTAGAATGAACAACTAATGTTGAGGTCTCTCTCTTTTGTTCGATCAAATGTTCTCAACAATCTCCCACATTAAATTTCTCTCTGATGGGCCACTATCCTCTGTATGATTTTTTTTGCTTCTTTTCTAGTCATTTATGCACTCAACAATTCAAGAAATGACTCTAAATCTTGACCTTCAAAGGCAATCTTTGTAAAGTGCCCAATTAACTTTTTTGTATTTTTTGCAATTGTTTGATAAAATGACAATTGTGGTTAGAATGCATAAACAAATTTTCATTGACAAGAGAAATATATGAATGCAATGTCTATTCCAAAGGTAATTCAACTAAGATAGAATTTAAAAATTTAAAAATCATTAAGTAATCAGCTATAAATATCTAGTATTGCAAATATATTGAGTTGGGATTGTATACAAAATTTTGACCTTCAATTCAGTTGTGGTATGTTGTAGGAATCCTTGATGATGCATGATGTAATTGTCATTCACATAGGTTGGGCAGTCTCTTTTGAAGCCTCCATATACAACAATGACCACCTTAGAAAATAATAGTTGACTCAAAATAGGCTACATGCCACTCAAAAATTCCAAAGAAATCACATGAAAATGGAGTAGTTGGATTATTTGAGGGTCCCACAACCCCTTCCACCTCAACATCAGTTGCCTCCCATCCCCATGTCACTCCTTGCTGATATGTCTTGGTCAAAAATTCACAAGGAGATCAAATAAATCAATCACTTTCCTTTTATGTGATGCAATCCCCTTATTTGGAAGACTAATATCACTCAATAGGGTGGGACTGGAATGGTCCACAAATTTCATCACAAAGTATTCAATTACCCTTACAAATTCCCAAACCCACTTCACTATTTTCATAGCAGTCTTAAAAATGCCAAAAAAGGTGTGACTAATATGAGATGTTATAGCCTGTTTAAGGCTCATTCAACCTTCATAAACCCTCTTTTAAGTTTCTTAAATATTATTTGTTTCTTATCTTGTATTTGGAAGAAAACCATCTATACAAATGTAATTTGTCTCAATAGATTAATGATTATCAGTAAAACTTCTATGGAATAAAATTCTAATTTAAAAAATGATAATTTTTACCTCTTTAGGGGATAGCTCATTTTGTGACTTTGCATGCATTATCAAAAGACCTTGTGCAAACCATGAATTTTACTTCATGGATTTGATCCTTACTTGCTTAATTAGAGGTTATATCTTGTACACATGACAAAGAAAAGTTTTACCAAGAAGAAAAATATAGGTGTTCCAGGGTGCATGATAGAACAATAACACTACAGTGCACACATTCTTAAGACCATTGTGGTACAAAAATAAAATCTAAATTTTTCTCCTTTGCTATACTTTATATCATGTGAGGTTTTTCTATAGGGTGTATTTGGTTTTCTTATGTGGATGCCATTGTTATGTATTTGCATTCCTTTACCATTTCTATGACTTCATCTTGAAAGGATATGTTAATTGAATCTTCTACCATGGTAATAAAACAAGTACTTTTTGTTTATGGTAGAACATATTTTCAGTATGTATAGCTTGTAAGGAACTCACCTTTGCATAGAGTTCTTTTCAGTGCAAAGATTTAAATTATCTGATTTTCGGTAGTGTAGCAATGCATTTAGTCATGGACACATTGGATTTGACCATGGGGATGTAGAAAGCAGCATGCATCTTTGGATAAATTCATTTTTTTGTCGATTTGTTTGTTGATTACCAGTAACTTGTTCATTAGATAAACATCATAATCATATTGGCACATGTATGAAGAATTGTAGCAGTTAGAAGTTGTGCTATTACATAGCACTTGTTTCTCATATTTCTTAAATATTTGTACTAGTTGTTACAAATTATTCTAGTGTTATTACATTGATATAAATGCTAACTAAGTTACTTTTTTTTTCTCTTGAATGATTATGCTTACTTTTAGAAGGTTTTCCTAGCTTGAGTTATGCTCATGGAAGATGTTTTACTATTATAAATGAATGAGTAAAGTCCGACCTTTTGATCTATACACTAGTACCTCAGTAATTTTCTAAAGATGGCTTTGAAGAACATCTGCAAGTGAATCATTTGTCACCAGCAGTACTTACGCTTTTGATTCTACCCTCTCTAATTAGAGGTTCTCCTTCACAAGTAGTGAATGTAAACTCTAATGTAAGTTTCTCATCACCTATGCAATGTATGCTACATTGGAAATATTAAATACATGTCTATAGATTTTTCATTTTATTTTGGGGAAAGGTTACAAATATAGCTCATGACAACATCAAAGTGTCAAATCCTAGAACAAAAAATATCCATAAGGCATACAAAGACCTAGAAACCCCATGGGCAGCAAAACATAGCATCCCCATACAACCAAAATGGGGGAATTACTAGCCCTTCACAAGGTAGTAGTTACACCATACTTAATAAAAAAATCCACCTTCTAAGACAGCTAGCATATATCATATTAGAGTCAATAAGGTCTTAATCAACCATTTCCATCATTTTAAACAAGGTCAATGTTTTTGTGGAGAATATTGGTGGTGCTAAATGAAACAATTTGAAAAAAAGGCTTGCACTATAATAATGTGCACTATATCAGATATCCAGTAATAACAACGGTACATCCATCAAAGAATAACAACAAGAACTTTTTTATGTGGTTGGGACTCTTATGAGCTAGAGACCAAATGCATTCTTGTAGGTGTTGGGCCTATCTTATTGGAACGTTGTTCTCATTCATTTAACTCTTTTTTTATTGATGTTTGTTTTGACTAAGGGTCACTACCATGCAGAGACTCTTCTCCCAATAATTTATTGTATATTTTAGGCTACCAAATACGGAAGGGCTAGCACTATTCTCTCAAATATTGAGTTCCACTTCTAATAAGGTGAAGCATCTTTCTTTTTAGAAGATGTTACACATTCCCATTCACATACTAAATAAAAGCATAAGTTACACAAAAATTCAAGGTCTGCTTCCTACCACTAAATAGCTAAGTTTTATTAACAACATGGATCTCAAGTAAAAAAATCCATACAAGTTTGAATTTTAATAACTAAAATATTAAACTGTAGAAGCTGATATGACAACTATAAATGTTTTAGCACATAAATATAAACAAGCAAAGATCAATCCAAAATAATTCAATCATTTGACTTTGTGTGTTGCAAGATGATTTCCATCGATGATGCACAATAGTTTGAACAATTATAGAAAGGCCATCATCTATGTGTTCTTTCATCCTCCAAAATCAACCAACAACAACAATAGTGATTATTATTTCAAAAGTAGCAACTCCACATCAGGCCGCAATGAAAACTGGTATAACTGTTAGTCTAACATATTGACTTCTAAATTTTCAAGAATTTCTAGCACAATTCATAGCATGTAGAGGGGGATAAAGTATGCATCCAAAAAAATGTAAACAAGTTGTGAATCAGCAAGCTACACAGGATTTAGAAAAAAAAACTAACTATAACCACATTCAGAATCAATAATCAAACTCTAATTTGATTGTGGTACAAAGTAACTCTTTTAAATCTTACCAATAGATTATTCAACATCTTGACATAACGTGTCTGTTGTTAGATGAACAATAGTCCCATAACAAGGTTTCCAATCTTGGAGAGAAATGAAAACATGCCCAAAACTCTTACAACAATCCCATTTTTTGTCACATTCCCAATTAGAAGTAGAAACCACTTAGCTGACCTATGCCTAGAGGGTTCCACTATATACTTAGCTCTATTAAGTCAATAGAAATCAACCAAGTGCACTATATTTTGGAATTTCATCATTTAGTATTCCTTAATATCTGAGATCTTTGATTATATTTTGAAAAAAAATGTGTTGTAACAAAGACTACATGAGAATAGTGTTGTAGTTGTGATAGGTTGCCAATGGAATCAAGGAGCTTATTTAAATGTCCACACCCTTATATGTTGAAGTGTTGCAGCTATGACAAGTTTCCAAGTGAATCAAGGAGCTTATTTAAGCGTCCACACCCTTTTATGTTGAAGTGTTGCAGCTGTGATAGGTTGCTAATGGAATCAAGGAGGTTATTTAATCAAGGAGCTTATTTAAATGTCCACACCCTTCTATGTTCAAGTGTTGTGTTACAACTATGACAAGTTGCTAATGAAATCAAGGAGGTTATTTAAACTATGACAATATTTTTATTTTTAAGTGTTGCAGTTGTGATAGATTGTCAAGAGAATCAAGGAGGTTATTTAAACCTTTAAAATTTCCTATTATATTTAAGTGCTGCAGCTGTGAGAAGTTGACAATGGAATTGGGGAGGTTATTTAAACCTCAACAACTTTTTATTTTCAAGTGTTGTAGATGTGATAGGTTGCCAATGGAATCAATAAGGTTATTTAAACCTCTACAGTCTTCTATGTTCAAGTCCTGCAGCTATGACAAGTTGCCAATAGAATTTTTTTTATAGTTGCATTTTTTAATTTGTTTAATATTTCCAATTCTCTTTGAAATTTGGCTGTTAGAATGGCTAGTCTAATAAAGGCCATGATGCCATGTTGTTATGTTAAACATGAAAGCTACAATCTATTGCAAAGCGCTTAAAGATACTTGCATATTTAGGTCTATACTATTTAGGAATGTTTATCTGGCATGACACTACTCTCTTTGCAGAATATGAGAAAATGCTTCTACACTTTTCAAGAAGATAATTGAAATTTATAAGCAAATCGCTTGTTTATAAACAAAGAAACAATGAGTTCTATTTAAACCTAAAGCCTTGGCAACTTATATTTTTGATCTACGTAAAATGAAGCTTGGGCGTGCCTGATACAATGGAGGAAGCATGGTAGGATTTTCATTTTGTAGGGATGTGAGCAGTCTAGCATGTTAAAAGAATATCAGGTCAAAGGATTGTTTGTATGTTATGTAGTGGTGGTGTCCACTTTCTCCTCTGGCAATTTCAGGCTACTGGACATTTGGAAACAAGGCAAAAGGAATCATCTTCAACAATTGTGTCCCATCTGAGGGGCCTTTGTTTATTCCCAAATGGTTTTTAGTCATGGAAAACTTTTTTGTGTTTCTCCAAGTGTCTGCAGTTGGAATGGTGAGACAATTGAAGAATTTATTGTAGTTGTTCAGTTATTAATTCGGTACAACTTTGAAATGTTTCAAAGAAGAAAATAAGGGTGAAGTGCATAGTTGAAAGAAGATAAAAGTTTCTAAGAGTTAAAGCAGAGTCAAAGAGATTAGATCTATTTAGATCCCACTAGTCTATAAAAGCTTTGGGATTAATTTATCCCCACTTCTCTTGAGAAAAACTAAGAATCAATTTGTAGAGATAAAATGTTTGGGATTGTAACTTATCAATCCATCATCAATTGTGAGTAGGAAATGGAATTGATTTTCTTTTGACATTGAACTTACTAGATCTATTTGCAACCAACATTTGAAGTCCTAGAACAAAAATATGCAGATGTTAAAATGGGAAGATTTTCTCAACGAAATTTGTTACCCAGATTGATTTTAAGGACAACAGTAGCCATTGTAACACTTTTGGTAGAAATGTTACCTTTCTTTGGAAATGTTAATGCAATGATTGGTGCTTTTGGGTTCATGCCATTGGATTTTTTCTTACCTATGGTTTAGGGCTGTCATTAATCACCATCAAATCGTAGAAAATCACATTGGGCTCCTAATGTTTATTGATCAATCCATCAATGAGATTCAGGGTAGAACACCTATGGAATTAGGACATTTGTATTGAAATCACAAACCATAACTACTTTCTTTTAACAGGTAACAAAAAAAAATTATTTAATTTCATTTCCAAAGTGAATCTTCAATTAAATTTTATCTTTAATTTTCTATCGGCGAATTTCTTAAACCTCTTATAGGTGCAAGTGCTAGTATTATTCCATTACTAACATTTCTGACTTGTTTCTGTAGGAAGATGGAATGATCCATTTTTGAAAGAAATCAATGGCTTAAAAGTATGTAAAATAATACTCCAAATGCCACACCATCCACTTGAAGTTTCATGCCAGGCTAAGGTATAGATATTGGAAGCTTTGAGGAATATTCATTTTATTTTTTATGACTCCAAATTCCATGCCCAACTACCTCAAAAGCTGGAAATTAGTTGACCTTTTTATTTTCACTGTATTTTGCTTCAAATGTTAGTAGTGTTTGGTTTTTGGTCTCACATATGAATCGACACCAACATGGGAAGGTGTATTGGCAGGGAAAATGAAATTTTATTTATTGGATTAACCACACCTTAGCCAGTAGATACACACCCCACTTCTCCAATTTGGCAACCTACGGTTTTAGAGTATGTTTTTAAAATGAAAATTATGGCCAAGATCCTAATACAAAGCACATTTAGGTTTTAACATGCATCCTTGAAAATTACAGAAGATCCTAATACTAATACTGAGCACATTTAAATTTTAATATTAGAGCATCCTTTACCTACAGATCTTGCTGCTTTCCCCACCACTATTGGTTTCGCCTCCTAAAAAATCTTCCTCGCTGCTATTGGTTTCACCGCCTCCAAACTCTTCCTTGCTAGTTTTGACCTTTCACTTCTCCTGGCGAGCTACAAGCGAGTTGCAGCCTGAAAATAAGGTTTCAACGAGGGGTTTAGAGTATGTTTATTAAAATGAAAATTATGGCGCCCATTATGCCCGCCCATTAAGCCCACTAATTTTTTTTGCAATGGAATATTAATAATATAATATAAATATAATATTATATTATAATATTATATATTATTATAATATTATATAATATTTGATGTAATATTATATTATATTAAAATATAAATATTATTAATATAATATAATGTAAATATTATATTATATTATATTATAATATAATATTATAATATTATTAATATAATATAATATAAATATTACATTATATTATAATATAATATTTTTTATTTTTTTTTATTTTTTTTTATCGATGAACGCTTTTGACTGGAGCTATGAACTAGTGGGGTCACAATGGGGGACCCCATCCCCAATTTCATCCCTAATTTTGTCTCTTACAGATAAATCCATCCTTCCTCCTTGGGCTTCCTCTATGTCACCCTTTGCCCCCTCTCTTCTCCTATCACCTCCGATCTCCATCCTCCTTTCTCTCCAACTCCTCCACCTTCTCTCTTTCTTTTTTCCTTCCTCTGTTGCCTCCTCCATATTCTTCTTCCTTCTTCCTCCATCTCTTCTTCTCACCCCCCTCTCCTCCACACATCTCCTTCTCCCTTCCTCCTCTCTTCTTCATGCCTTCTCCTCCACCACACCTTCTCTCCTTCTCTACTTCATGCCTCCTTCTCACCACTCCGTACTTCGTTCTTCCCTTCGCTCTTCCTCCTGTACTCCCCTTCCACCTCCACCACTGCTTCTTCTGCCTTCTGCTTTCTACCCCGTACTCCAAATTCCACCAACTTTCATCCTCCTGTCCTTTCTCCAGCACTGCCTCCATGGACTGTTAACTCTGCCACGTCGTCTTTCCTCCAACATGCCAATCCTACCTCACCTCCGCATCCGGACGGAACACTCCAATGTCAATGGTCTCCACGCATCTGATCCTTGGCCTTCCTTATCTCCCGCAGCCTTCCTTTCACCTCGAATGCCTGGCCATGAGACTCAAACACCTAACCACCATATCAACATGGTGTTGCAACAGCCGTTGCACTGTGGGGTGAACCCCATATATAATATTATAATATTATATAATATAATATAGTATTATATAATCTTATAATATTATATTATAGTATAATATTACATAATAATATTATAATATATTTGTCCATGTGCTATAAGGGATCATCGTCTGTGTTAGAATGGCTAGATTTGGCTCATGGGCCTTGACACTTGGCAAGTGAGAAAACAAGCATCCAGAAATGCCTCCCTTGAGCAAGCGAAGGAAATTTAGTTGGAAAGGATGGGCTCTTCTTTCAAGATGGCACATAATTATACAAGTAAATTGGGAGTATGTACACGAAAGCTGCCTTATGAGAAACCCGAAGTAGTGCTAGCCTGTAGAACACATCCAGAGATAACCATTGAGTACAAACATTTAAATTTTCTAATTGGGAATTTGGAAATAGTGGAGCCGAAGACTCATGCATGTTAATTGAACTGCATACGTGATCCACACAATTTTCAATTGAAAGGAAAATGTGGAATAAAACTAACGGCCAACGATAAATGTGGATTCAGGTTAGCCCTCTATTTATCAAGCAAATAGATATAACAATGGAAATCAAATTAATGAATGTTCCAATCAAGTAGAAAAGCTCCAAGAAGGAGGTTGCATTTCTCAGCTTCATCTCGGATAAACAACTCAAAAATATTTGTCGCAATAAGGACATTCTATGTTTGGAAGTAGTGACAATGGTGCTTGGGAAGGCATACTACTTCTCAAGCAACCGCACGAGGGCTAATTCAAACATTTCTTCCAGGTTTTTGGTGTCACTAATGGACATGGATTTACCAAAGGAGAGATGTTTGCTATTGTTGTGTTGGGTTTTTAATGGCTGAATATTGGTTGGAGACATTGAAACCATTGCAGTATCTCTACTTGGAGTTGGATTGCCATGGCTGGATGACATGGTTCGAATGTTTGATCAAGGTGTTGAAGTGGAATGGCATCCTTTCATTTTGAACTTGAAAGGAGAAGAGGTGTAGCATCATAGGCAGTGGGCATCAGTGGGTTATGAGTTCTTGAGTTGGCGGTTGGGTTTGGATGCAATGGTCAACATGGAATGGTGCCATGCCTTTGTAAACTTGGTGGGATCTGGTCGATTCTATGATGATGCTTAGGTGATTGTGTGATAGGAGGGTGAACAGGGTTTTGGTGTTTGGTGTTTTGTCCGCTTGCTTTCTCTGTAATTTTCAAATTGATGGAAAAAATTAAAATTTTATAAATGGCCCTTATGGGGATGAATGGAACAGATGTAACATTTTTCTATTATCAATATAAATTCGTAGCTTCGGCTGCTATTACGAATCAAAAAAATAATAATATTATAATTTTATAATATAGTATATTATAAATACTATATTATATTATAATATAAATATTATTAATATAATATAATATAAAAATTATATTATAAATGGCTTGTTTAGGTAGGGGTCCCATGAAGGGGGCTTAAACTTTATGGATTATGATCAAATTCGAAATAAAAAAGAATAGAGGAGTAATAGTCATTTATTTAGTCATTTAGTTGTGATTTTACTCGATGACCAAATTAGTCACTTATAAATGACCAAATTAGTCATTTATTTGCAATATTCTACTATTGTTAGTCACATGACTAAATTTTTAGTCACATGACTAAAAATTTTAGTCACATAGTCATTTATTTGCCAAATTCTACTAGTGTAAGCCATGATGTGGATCGATATTGTAGTTTTTGTGATTGAATAATTTGTTGTTTTATTTTTAGATATTGCAAGTAGATATACCTCTAAATGTTCATAAAGCAATGGATATCCCTCAACCCTTAAACCCTTAAACCCACTTAATAAACTCTCTACCCTAATCCTTCAACCCTCTTGACCCTTAATCACTCAACCCTCAACCCTTAAACTGTACTCCCTCAACTGTGATACCCTCTACCCTATACATTGGACCCTCAAAATTGTACCCTCAATCCTCTACCCTCAACCTTAAACCCTTAACCCTTAAACCCTAAACCCTTAAACCCTCTACCCTCTACCCTCTACATTAAACCCTCAACCCTCAATTCTCAACACTCAACCCTTAAACCCTCAACCCTTAAACTCTCAACCCTCAACCCTCAACCCTCAACTCAATACACTCTACCCTCAACACTAATTCCTCAACCCTTAAACCCTTAAACCCACTTAGTAAACTCTCTACCCTAATCCCTCAACCCTCTTGACCCTCAATCCTCAACCCTTAACTCTAATCCTCAATCCCTATACCCTCTACCCTATACATTTGACCCTCAACCCTAATCCCCCAACCCTATACCCTCAATCCTCTACCCTTGACTTTAAACCATCAACCCTCAACCCTTAAACCCTAAATCCTTAAACCTTCTACCCTCTACCCTCAACCCAATAATCTCTACCCTCAACAATAATCCCTCAACCCTTAAACCCTTAAACCCACATAGTAAACTCTCTAACCTAATCCATCAACCCTCTTGACCCTTTATCCCTTAACCCTAAACCCTAAACCCTTAAACCCTAATTCCTCAACCCTTATACCCTCTACCCTATACATTGGAACCTCAACACTAATCCCCCAAGCATATACCCTCAATTCTCTACCCTCAACCCTTAAACCTTCAATCCTTAAACCATCTACCCTCTACCCTCTACCCTCTACCATATACATTAAACCTTGAACTCTCAATTCTCAACCCTCAACCCTTAATCCCTCAATCCTCAACCCTCAAACCATAAACCCTCAACCCCAATAACCTCTACCCTATACATTGGACTCTCAATCCTAATCCTTCAACCATATGTACCCTCAACCCTAATCCCTCAAACCTATACCCTCAACCCAATACCCTAATCCCTCAACCATATAAGTCATCAACATTATACCCTCAATTATCAACCCTCTACCCTATACATTCAATCATCAACCCTCATATAGCTCTATCCCTCCCTCCTCTTATGTCCTCTCTATCTCACTCCTTAATCTCTCTATCCATCCATCCCTCCCTCTCTACCCTAATCCCTCAACCCTTAAACCCTTAGAAACTCAACCATAAACCCTAAACCCTCAACCCTCAACACTTAAACCCTAAACCCTTAAACCCTCTACCCTCAACTCTAATCCCTCAACCCTCAAAACCTTAAAACCACTTAGTAAAATATCTACTTTAATCCCTCAACCATCTTGACCCTTAATCCCTCAAACCTGAACCCTCAACCCTCAAACCCTAAACCATTAACCTGATACCCTCTACCCTCTACATTGGTCCCTGAACCCTAATCCCCTGACCCTATACCCTCAATCCTCTACCCTCAACCTTAAACCGTCAAACCTTAACCCTTAAACCATAAGCCCTTAAACCATCTACCCTCTACCCTCAACCCAATACCCTCTACCCTCAACCCTAATCCCTCAAACCTAATCCATCAACCCTTAAACCCTTAAACCCTTAAACCCACTTAGTAAACTCTCTACCCAAATCCCTCAACCCTCTTGACCCTTAATCCCTCAACCCTCTACCCTATACATTGGACCCTCAACCCTAATCCACCAAACCTATACCCTCAATCCTCTACCCTCAACTGTCAACCCTTAAACCCTAAACCTTTAAACCCTCTACCCTCTACCCTCTACCCAATACCCTCTACCCTTAACGCTAATCCCTTAATGCTAATCCCTCAACCCTTAAACCCTTAAACCCACTTAGTAAAATCTCTACCCAAATCCCTCAACTCTTTTGACCCTTAATCCCTCAACCCTCAACCCTCAACCCTTAAACCCTAATCCCTCAACCCCTATACATTGGACCCTCAAACCTAGTCCCCCAACCCTATACCCTCAATCCTCTACCCTCAAACTTAAACCCTCAACTCTCAACCATTAAACCCTAAACCCTTAAACCCTCTACCCTTTACCCTCTACCCTATACACTAAATCCTGAACCCTCAATTCTCCTGAACCCTTAATCCCTATATCCTCAACCCTCAAACCCTAAATCCTTAACCCTAATACCCTCTATCCTATACAATGGACTCTCAACCCCAATCCTCCAACCATATGTACCCTCAACCCTAATCCCTCAACCCTGTAACCTCAACCCAATACCCCAATCCCTCAACTCTATAGGTCATCAATCCTATACCCTCAATTCTACACCCTCTACCCTATACATTAGATCCTCAACACTCATATATATTTGTCCCTTCCTCATTTTATGTCCTTCTATCTATCTCAATTCTCCCTCCATCTCTCTACCATCCATCCCTCCCTCTCTACCATAATCACTCAACCCTTAAACCCTTAAACACTCAACCCTTAACTCTAAGCCCTCAACCCTCAAATCTTAAACCATAAACCCTTAAACCCACTACCCTCTACCCTCTACCCTCAACCCTTAAACCCACTTAGTAAACTCTCTACCCTAATCCTTCAACCCTCTTGACCCTTAATCCCAGGTCAACCATCAACCGTCAACCCTCAAACCCTAAACCCTCAATCCTGATACCCTCTACCCTATATATTGGACCATCAGCCCTAATCCCCCAACCCTATACCATCAATCCTCTACTCTCAACCTTAAACCCTCAACCCTTAACCCTTAAACCCTAAACCCCTTAAACTATCTACCCTCTACCCTCAACCCAATACCCTCTACCCTCAAACTTAATCCCTCAACACTTAAACAATTAAAACCACTTAGTAAAATATCTACCTTAATACCTCAACCCTCTTGACCCTTAATCCCTCAACCCCTATATTGTCTACCCTATACATTGGACCCTCTACCCTCAACCTTAAACCCTCAACCCTCAACCCTTAAACCCTAAACCCTTAAACCCTCTACCCTCTACCCTTAACCTAATACCCTCAACCCTCAACCGTAATCCTGCAACCCTTAAACCCTTAAACCCACTTAGTAAACTCTCTACCCTAATCCCTCAACCCTCTTGACCCTTAGTTCCTTAACCCTCAACCATCAACCCTTATAACTTCTGCCTATACATTGCAACCTCAACCCTAATCCCCCAACCCTATACCCTCAATCCTCTACCCTCAACCTTAAATCCTCAATCCTCAACCCTTAAACGCTAAACCCTAAACCCTTAAACCATATAACCTCTACCCTCAACCCAATACCCTCTACCTTCAACCGTAATCCCTCAACCCTTAAACCCACTTAGTAAGCTCTCTACCCTAATCCCTCAACCCTCTTGACCCTTAATCCCTCAACCCTCAACCCTCAACCCTTAAACCCTAATCCCTCAACCCCTATACCCTCTACTATATACATTGGACCCTCAAACCTAATCCTTCAACCCTATACCCTTAATCGTCTACCCTCAACCTTAAACCCTCAACCCTTAAACCCTAAACCATTAAACACTCTATCCTCTACCATCTAACCTCTACCCTAATCCCTCAACCCTTAAACCCTTTGCAATGTTGCAAAATTGCACCTAGGGGCAATTCAGTATTTATGAATTTTGACCTAGCATTTATGACACCTTGGAATATTAATGAAAAAAATACCATGGGTCATAATTTCATGATTTTGAATCCATGCAGACTTGTGGTAGAGCAATAGAATCCTTATGACACTTTTCCCAAAAATCTAGGGTTTAGACACCTATGCGATGTATGGACATATGTGCAGTGTGCTAGCATCCAAGTAGTTTTATGAGTTTGAAGAAAGGAATATGGAATCTTGACTCTTTCAACACATGTCCTAGTGGGTAGATTTCAAATGCAACAAATCTTTGTCACCCTTGAATGCATTTAGAACTCCTTTCTTTCTCTCGTTTGGGTTTGGAAGTCATTCGTTCAAGCTCTCTTATCATTTGCTCCATCTTTGAGTTCTCTTCATCCTTGATAGAAGCACTATCACAAGAAAAGCCATGCTAGACTGAGGTCCTTATAGTAGCAACGAATCTCAAGAAGACACTCAACAGTGCTTCTATGTGCTCTAGAGAGGGTCTAGGTCCGTAGGTGATTCTCTCTCTCTCTCTCTCACTTTGCTTTCCTACTTGTGTATTTACTATCTGGTGATGCAGGTTATACCCCTGAAGTCAGTTTTGCTTTCACCACATGCTAGATGTCTACTTCATTTGTACTCCTTTCAAACTTGGCTATCCATGGAGGTGGGAACACCAAAATGGTGGTCTAACTAAGGAAAGCCCCTATATAGCCCCAACCTTTTCCCCTCGCTCTTTTGTGTGTAGGTTATGGACTGAAGCTTGGAGTGAAGACTCAAATGTCCAATAAGAGGTAAGCTTTCTCCAAGTATCCTTGTGTTTACTACAATTTCTAGCTTCTAGTTGATCATTCCATTCAGTGCATCTTAAATATGAGTCTAGAAGTGAAACCAAGTTCTCACTACCTGAGCTTTTGAGCCCTCTATTGTTTAGGACGCCAACGCATCTTTTAGATGACAGTGCACCGTGTTGGTGTCCCAAAACCATGTTGTTGTCTTTTGGCCAAGAGCTCCCTCATATGAGGTAGAAATCTCAAAGTTTTTCTCTCTTGGGATTTGAAGTGACTTTCTCTAAAACATAACTTGTATATACTTCTCTATAGTTTCATTAATTTTCTTATGCTAAGGTGTATAAGGGAAGTTTGTTCCCTAGTGATCTCTTCAGAACAAAGAGAACTGTGTGCAATGAATCCCTCTTATATCACATTTTGGTCAATTTGAAGTGAACATGTCGTATCTATTTTCATTATGTTGCATGTTTGTGATAATGCCTTTTCTGAAGAAGATCTTGATATGTTGGAAGACTCTCTAGATGACTTCTTAGAAGTGCTTCGCCTATCTACAAATCTTCTGAACCAACTTCCTCTTCACAAGTTGAGTCAATAAATGTGGTTGTGGTCTTTGTGGATCCTCTGAGCCCTAAGAAACCCATCATTTACATGACCCCATCTAAAATGTCGTCTAAGGAGAACTATTTTTTCTATGGGATTTTGTGTTGTAGTGATTCATCAGACTTATATTTGAGGTTCGTGAAAGTTACAGACTCCACTTCCTATAATGTTGTTGGGTACACATTCAATACAATGAGAAATAAACAAAACTTGGATCAAGAACCTTTTTTTTCTACATCACAACCCACTCCAGTTCCTACTTTACCACCTTCTCAACCAAGCCTTCCTTCAACACCTAAACCTGCAATAAAGCACCAGGTGATTATGATCTTGTCAAGAAACTTCGCATTACTGCAGCTAAGATCTCACTTTGGGATTTGCTTCAAACCACTTTGGTTTATCAAGAGATGCTTTAGGAAGCCTTAAAAATATTCTCTTTCCTGCCACCGCTAGGCCCAAGGATGTTAATGCATTGTTGGCTCATATTTGTTTGGATTCACTGAATATCATGTTCCATCTATAAGAACTCCCACCTCTAGATGTGTAGAAGCAAGAAGATCCTTGATGATTATAATTAATTTTAATTATATCAATATTAAGCATACTCTCTTGACACCAATTTTCCTCTCAACATTTGTAGTATGGACCTATTACCTAAGATTAAAGTTGATTCATTTTCTTTAGCAGCTTCCTCCTTATATATTCATGGGTTTGATAATGCTAGCCACCAAGATCTAGGTACGATAATACTACCTTTGTAGCTAGGCCCCATTACCTTACCTATATTGGTTTATGTGATGCCTAGCCTATTAAAGTATAATCTTCTCTTGGAGAGACCCTGGAATCATTCTATGGGAGTTATAGCCTCTACTTTACACCATTATTTAAAGTTCATCACAAATAACTAGGTGGTTAGGGTTAAAGCAAATCTAGAAGTTGTTCACCTTTGTGAGCTAGTGGTTGTTGGTTGTGCTTTAGTTGTAGCCACTCTCAAGAATTGTATCCCTTCTTTAACCGTTGATTCTATGGCTTGTTCTTCATTGACACTCTCTGTGGAAGTCGTTCATAGAGTGAGTGTCAAAAAACATGAACCACCTAGAGTAGAAGATCCTAAGTTTCCCTCGTCTTCCCCTTCTTCCTCTCAATCGAATTCTTTCTTTGGTGATGATTGGGGCTCCTTGGAATTCTCTGAATTCTTCATCGCAAAATACAAGGAAGACCCCTCTTGCATAGAATTTCCAAGTACTTTTGAGAAAAAGATGGAGGATACTCCTGCTGGGGAAGAGAAGTGTGACCCTATTTAGGAGACCACTCCTTCCTCTACTGAGGAAAGTAATCCTACTCCTGCAAAGGAGGTTAACATTTGAAAACCTGGTAAAGAAGGTGGGAGTGCTCCTATAGAAACATTCAACATCCACTAGTGGAATGAAACATTCTATGTAGAGTTGCCACCACCTATAGTTTTGAAAACTCATTAAGAGTTTGGATATGATCTCACCTCTCAATATGACTATGGGAAGAAATTCCTAGGGCATATTGAACAAGGAATTTAGGTCCCTATCTAGTTCAAGCCATGACAATGCTATTTGCATTTGGTATGCTCTATTGAACAGTATAATAAAAAACCTTGGTGGAGTGTTAACATGATTTCTGCCAAGCCGTTGAGCTTGGTCCATCCTAAGTTAATAGAGGAAAGGGAGCAGGCTGAGAAAATCCCTTTAGATGTCTTGTCTTCAGATGAAGCACTGGAGGAATTCCTAGGTGCCTATTCCAAGTTGCCTCCTTTTTATCACAAGAGATGATTCTTGTATCACTTGCATAAGAAATCATACTTTAGAGAATCAATCTTGAGCATTGATGAAGAAGAGCCTCTATCTAACGTTGGTAATGATGTTTTGATATCTTATCCCAAAGATCGCAATTCTCTCCTTAAAGGAGATACTACTGAAGTATCTATGGATCCTAAGTCTTCAAAAATAGTAATCAAGATTGGGAAGTCTCTTTGGAAGAAACGATGAACATTCTGATATTTTACGTTCTCATCCTGATATCTTCTCTTGGACGTATGAGGACATGCTCGGTATTGATGAGTCTATAGTGGTTCAAAATATCATTCTATGTCCTGATGCCAAGCTAGTTAGGTAAAATATCTGATAGATCAATCCTAGGGTGGTGCTGATGGTAAAGACTGAGATAGAGAAGTTGTTGAAAGAAGGCTTTATCCATCTGATTGACTAATCCCCTTGAATTTTGAATATTGTCACTATCAGTAAGCCTGATGGTCATATTCATATATGTATTGACTTTCAAGATCTTAAAATGGCTTCTCTTAAAGATTATTTTTTGTTTATGAATATAGATATGATTGTGGATTCAACTACATACCATGAATTGTTATCATTTATGGATGGCTTCTTGGGTTACAATCAGATCTGTATTAACCTGGAAGATTACTACAAGATAGCCTTTACTACCCCTTGGGGTACTTTCTGTTATGTGGTCATGACCTTTGGGTTAAAGAATGCAGGAGTAACTTACCAATGGGTGATGACCTTGATATTTCACAATTTTATTCATAAGATCTTGGAAGATTACGTTGATGATATATTGGTGAAATCAATAACCCATCAGGATCATGTGAAGAACCTTTGTCTTATCTATGAAAGGATTTGAATCTACAATATGAAACTCAATCCCCATAAGTGCATCTTCAGCGTGGATGCTAGCAAAATTTTCAGGTTCATAGTTTCTCATCATGGAATCGAGGTTGACATGAATAAAATTGATGCCATTGTTAACATGCCTCCATTGAGGAATATCATTGAGTTACAAAGTTTACTAGGGAAGATTTAGGTAATTCGTAGATTTATATCTTAGTTGGATGATTGTACCCTTCCTTTAACCCATTTATTGAAAAAGGATGTTCGCTTCATATGGGATGAGGAATGCCATAAATCTTTTGAGTCAAACAAAGCTTACTTGGCCAATCCTTCCGTATTGATGTTGACTATGCAAGATAAACCTTTTTTTCTCTACCTTGCTGCATCACCATATTCCTTGGTAGCTTTGTTGGATCAGTATGATGATGCACAGGAAAGGAGAGAGTAGCTTATTACATTAGCCATGTTTTAGTTGATTATCTAACTCGTTATTCCTCCATGGAGAAGCAATGCCTCTCTCTTGTCTTAACTAAATAGAGGTTGAAACACTACCTTCTCCATGTAAAAATGCATGTCATAGTAAAAACAGATCTCTTAAAGTATATTTTTTCTAGTGCTGACCTTGTTGGGAGATTAGCAAAATGGGTTATCTTGCTTTCTAAGTTTGATATAAAGTTTGTTGCTCAAAAGTGAATAAAGGGTCAAGGGGTTGCCAATCAATTGGAAGATGCTCCCTCATCCCATTCCTTTCTAAGGTTGGATTTATTCCTGATGAGAATATTCTCATGGTTAACTATGACCTTGAATGGAAAATGTATTTCGACAGATCGAGTTGTTGGACTGGGTCCAGAGCAAGTGTGGTTTTGATATCCCCCAAAGGTAAACAAGTCCCTCTATCATTTCGATTATATTTTTCTTGCACTAATAACATTGCTTAGTATGAAGTTTTTATTGCTGGCTTGCATATCATAATTGCACTGAGAATCAAACATCTCCATATTCTACATGATTCTAAGCTCATTGTGAACCAGATTACAAGAACCTATCAAGCTAAACAAAGTAATCTGTCCCTGTATCGAGACCTTGCTTTTTCATTGCTTAATTGGTTCTCCTATTTCATAATAGACAGTGTCCCTAGGAGAGAAAATAGACATGTCAATGCCATGGAAAGTGTTGCTTCCTTGGTACCTTCAAAAGAGGATATGAAAAAATAACATTTTGTGGTTCAAGTCATATGAGCCCCTGTGGTTTCTAACCAACTTAAATCTGAATCTTGTGTGTGTTCTCATGTAGAATCGGGAGAATAGTTCTCTAGTGTCTATAGTTACCTAAAGAATGGAAACTTTCTCGATGATGTGACAAAAAATGATCACATACATATACAAAACCTTTCAGAATGTTACGTTATTTTATCCAATGCTCTTTATCAAAAATCTTATAACGGTTTACTTCTTAGGTGTCTTAATAAAGTGGAAATACCCCTTGCCCTTAACGAAGCCCATTCAAGCTCCATGGGTGGAAATTTTGGTGGAATATTCCTAGAAAAAGAATAATACACATGGGGTACTATTGGAAAATGATGGAATAAGATTCCTTTATTCTTTTTAAAAAGTTCCTTCAATGTCAACAACACAGTCATTTTATTCACCCACTTGGCTAGGCATTGCAAAATCAGACCTCTCCTTGGCCATTCGCAAAATGGGGACTGGATATTATTGGAAAAATATCACCTCCTCCTTCCAAGGGACATACCTTTATTATCACTACTATGGATTACTTCATGAAATGGGTTGAAGCTATTCCATTCCAATCCACAAATGTTGAGGAAATCTATATCTTTCTTATGATAAATTATTTCTCATTTTGGACTACTTGCTACACTTGTTTCTAACAATGGCACAACATTTAAGAACAAGTAAAGCAGTTCTTAGAGAAATTTCATATTCAACATAGGTTTTCTATGTCGTACTATCCACAATCCAATGGTCAAGTAGAAGCGTCTAACAAAACTCTTGAAATCATTCTTTGTAAAAAAATTAATAAGCATGCTAAGGATTGGAATATTCAATTAATGTACGCTTTGTGGGCCTTGTTATCAAATAGATCTGCACCCTACCAAATATAAGATTCAACAATCTAGTGATGCATGGAAACCTCCTTCAGATGTGGATGATCTAAATGAAGAAGGAATCTCCAGAGTGAGTTGGTTCTCTGAATGGTGAATATTATTCTAAGTGATTTCTGGGAAAAGGGATAGAAGGATGACTAAAATTAAAACCTATGACTAACAGATGATTCACCAGACTTATGAAAATTTAGACTTAACCAAACATAACAGTTTCTCTATCACAATAACCCTCACAATCTCATTAGCACATATTTCATCAGTGATTTGCATGAAGATCTGAAAAAACTAAATACAACATGCAACCTGAAACCATGTAATTCTGAACAAAGGCTTATAATAGCAAGACATATAAGGATTCAAGTTTGAAACACAAAGACATCAGATTGCAATTAAAAAAATAAGACAAGAAAAGTGAGAAGGAAAACTCTGCTGCTTTATTAAAACTGAAAGAGTGAACTTGTCAAACTAAGTAAAAAAAAAAAAGGTTTACAAGCTCTACAGTGCTAAGAGCAAGAAACTGTAATCTGAACTGAAGAATAAAAATAAAAACAAAATTTTCTTCAAGATATAACCCTCTAGAAACCCTAATCCGAGCTCACAAGAAAAACTCAAGGAAAACGTACCAAACTATCCCAAAAGTCTGCATAAAAGAAGAAAAAACACACTGCTTCCATGTTCATACTGAAAAGCCTCTCAAAATAGACTAAATCTGCTTTTAAAGAAAATAAAGCACCTTATCCATCTAGTAGACAACTCAAATCCAACACAAGGAAAAATATCAACCCCAATCTACTACAAATAGCCAAGAGATAAAACAAATCGTTTTATTCCTACTTTACATAGTTGCAGATCTTATCTATTCTCTCAATTAGACCTATTTTTGCAATTAAATATTTTTAATCTTTTGCAAAAAGAATACGACTTTAATCTTCATTTACAATGCTTGATTTTTCTCAAAAATTATAAAAATATATGAATATCACATATCATATCTCCTAATTGATTTCTTTAAAATCAATTGAAAATAAACCCTAAGTCTCATTTATAATTCTAATGATTTTTCTCCCAAAATCAAAGTGATTTCCTCACAAACCTTTAAAGAAATAATTAAAGGTTCCACCTAAAGGCCTAAAGTCCTCAAATAATAATCAACTTCATTTAAATTAACAAAGACTTAGGAAAAAATTCCATCACTCAAATCTCTTCATAGCTTGACCTAGCATATGAAATCGACCATTCTAGACTTTGCACAGAGTTTGATAAAACCACAAGTCCCTAAGCTCGAATTAGGGCAACACAACAAAAAAAGGGAAACCCTAATCATTGACTTTATTTTGCATTTGATACTTTGTAAAACTTTCTCTGCCTAAGAGAAATGCACTTGCATGAGAGAGCTCGGTTTGTAGCTCGTAAATGCTTGAGAATCTTCACTTTTGTCTTCAAATGGTCGAATTCTACTCTACAATTCATGGTAAGTTAACTCCTTAACGACATAGTGGTTTTCCTCTTCATTTGAAAGGAAAGAATGGTCATTAAGGCCGCAACCTGTTCATGCTTTTCCTCTGATTTCTCTTTACATTCTGTGGCTTTATTCTTCTTGGCCGCCTTATGTTTATTCCCTGCTCGAACTCTGATCTAGAAGCTCTATGTGAGAGCTTGTCTGCAGACTTCACTCCTCCACTGCACACATGGTGAGCTATTGTTCATAGTATCTTTATGACTTTATTTCTTGAGCCATTTTGGGTCTTGTGGCCGTGGATGTAACATAGTTTCTGATGCTTTTTTTATTTTCTGTGCTTATTTTGCTTTTATCATCCTGGGCCGCCATGTATGAGCTCAAACTCTTGTTTTTGAAAGCTTTGAGGGAGCTCAACTGAGGGTTATTGTTCTTCTACAAGCATTGATGTTAAGTTAACTTCTAGCCATGTATTTCTTTCTCCAAAACATAAAGCTTAAGAAATTTTTTTTCATTTATAAATTCATGGCCATACTCAGGTCACGCCATGTTTTCTTTACTATGAACTCAACTAAGATTCTGTAAGAACTTTTCTAGAGCTAAAAGCTCTTATCCAGGCTGCGCCATGAATGCATTTGTCAAGAGCTTTCTAATTATTTTTGAGTGCGACACATCATGGTTTTCTTGCTCTTTTGTATTTTGTGGTTTTTCATAAAAACCCTAGCATGGGTGATAATAGAAAGCATCTATTTTTGTTTATTTGTAGAAATCTTCATATGGGTAACTTAGAAATGGTATTAAATCTGTCCTCAAAAAAGAAACCCCAATGTGGGTATTCATAAAATGAAGAAAAAAATGTACATTTTGATTACTCATGAAAAAATGGCTCAACCCATTATGTATTTCTACATTTCGTTTGACATTATGAAATTCTAAATTTCCTTCATATGCGTATTTTAAATTCTAAAGAATATATGTAACTGGATGCATTTTCTGTTGTATTCTAGGTTTGACCATGAGAGAACTATGTAGATCTCACTTTTTGAAAAAACTCCACCTGAGTGTATAACATTTTGAAGAATACATATTCCTTTTCCTTACTATTGATAACCCTCATTTGGGTATATGAGTTTCTGGAAGAATATATCTTGCTACTCCATAAAAGGACCCATGTGGGTAAACTATATTCGATGAAAATCTGTATAGTTATATAGATATATTGGCTAAGATTGTGCACTTTGATTACATTCAACATTTCAGTAGAAACCTCTTTCATATATCAATATTTTTTTGAAAATCCTTCATGTTTCTCTTGTTTGCACTTGTGGATGCCATTATCATACTATTTCACACCCTCCTTACACACATAAATCTCTTTGATTGAATCTGTAGACTAGTTGTTTGCTTTTGTTTCCTATGCACTCACAGTTATGCCCTTCATGGATGCACTCCAAATCCTCATTCATATCATGTTTGATGTATACATGTTCTTTGTTCTACAAATGACTTTACATATATGAATCCTTGAAATCCATGACTGATTATTGTAATTATTTTGAAGGTATAGTTTAAATGGAAAAACAATTGAATGATAGAATAGCAGAGATATCCAAAATAGTGTATTCTGATTGTCTTCTTTTCAAAATAGTGAAGTATTTAGTATTCTCAGCCAAACTGAAACTGGCTATCTTGTTGAATCATTCACTAATCAGTTGGCTACTGGTCACTGAATTGATCTTGTCTCCTTCCACTATTTTGATTGGAATCTGAAACTCCTTCACATGTCTCCATGCTTGACTGTCCCTTTTTAAAATTATGCTCTTCTACCTAGCACTCTTCATGCATTTTTATGCTTCATTTAATAAAACTGTTCCATGCACTTGTTCTCTTTTGAGATGAAAATCTGAAATAATTCTCTTCGTTGAGGCATTATGTATGCCTGTTCACTATTCTTGATTATGAGAAAGAACACTATTGAACCATGCATAATATCATGAATATGATGAACAAAACTACTATGGAAGCAATGTTGAGATTTGCAATTAGTTAAATCAATTGAGCTTAATTAAATTAACTATCCACCTGTAGCCTTTAGAAAGCACCCTATGTTTGTTATGAGTGAACTGTTGGTTTGATGCCTTAACGGATGAAATATGCTTTACTCTTTTAGTTTCATTTGCTTTCTTGATGAATATGATGATTACACTCAATATCTCAGCCCACTTGTAATGGATAAGGGGCATCATGTTGAGCTATATCCTTGTGGGAGCCCAGTTTTCTCCACATGCTTGGTCTTCAAATGATAATCAGCTTCATGATTTTCCCTATACCTACACAAAGAAGCAAACGATGTTAGCATAAAAAAAAATATATGATCTTGTTGTTGTATCTATTTCAACTCATGTTTTTGCACTTTTCTTTAGCTAGTTTGTATGCAAGGATTGCAATATATCTCTGTTAGCATGGCATGTAGTATAGTTTATATCTTGAGCTCTTAATTGATGCCCTTCTTAATCTTTTATAGGCACATTCAAGAGCGGAAGCAGGATGGAGCAAGCTACGAAGCATCAACCGAAGTTTGACTCAGGCAATGATGGATATGTCCCATGTTACTTGTCATTTCTCTTTCAATTGTATATTTCCTTTCTTGTATGAATGGAATAGCTAAAGCCACGGCTTGTGTGGATATTTAATTTGATTCTTTTGCTTTTCATTTGAGAAGAAAATGCATTTATAATGCAATCTTTTACTATCATTTGAATTCTCACAATCAAATGAAATTATGTAAATATGAATTACTTTACAAAATAAAAGAAAGAAAATGAAATGATTTGTTATTGAATGCTCAATCTTGTACTTCATTTGATTGTAAAATGATAAACAATTCTTGAAACTCTATTTCCTCACCTCAATTCATAACTGTCACTTATAAAATGATGATTAAGATACAATCAACACTCAGCATATGCAGAAATAACTATATTTTCCACTTTTAAATATAATAGTATTTAATCCAGCTCCACCAATTGAGCTGTGGCAAAAAATTGGTAAGTTTTTAGTGATTTCCTCTAAACGCTTGCTTGCTAAGCATAGATCAGTTGCCTTAAAACACTCCATTGGGCATAGAGTCAAATCTATCCCTTCATGAAACTCAAAAATTTGAACAACAACACTCAAAACAACAGCAAAAAAAAATGAAACATAACTGAAAGCAAACTAACAGGCCCTGTTGGCCAACAGAACATGCATAGCAGCACTTAGGGAAAACAAAACTACTAAAAGTAAATGTGCGTAACAAACTTATCTGCAATACTATTCTACTTATCTACAAGATAGAACTTATCTCAGAGGCAATGTTTGAGGTGGATCCCATTAACTGGGATAGATAACACCTCTCTAGTCAACTTAGAAAGTTGGAACGTGTTGTGTTCCTTGCACTCCATGATCACATAGCGCCCGTCCCAAATTGCATCAAACTTGGAATGTCATCCAGGTTTGCTTTTAAATTCATTCCATTTGTAAACCAGATCTCCAACAATGAACTCATGTGGTCTTGCCCTCTTATGAAAAGAGTTCTTCATCTGAGCTTGATGTATCTCAAGCTGCCTTAGAGCTTCTTTCCTAGTTTCCTCCAGCTTTACTAGTTGTGCAAATCTCACTTCAAGAGGTTGTTCATTCAACAATTCTAGTTCTTTAACATAACTTAAAGTTGGAAACTCAATGGAAACAGGTAACTTAGCTTCTTTACCATAAGTTAGAACAAAAGGAGAACAACCAATGGCTCTTTTAGGAGTTATTATGTTAGCCCAAAGGGCTAACTTAAGTTTTTCATGCCATGTCCTTTGATTATCCTCAATAGTCTTCTTGATTATCTGAATCAGATTCTTGTTTGTAGATTCCACCTGACCATTGCCCTATGAATAATAATTAGAAGACGTGTTCAAATAAATATTATTTCTAACTGACCAATCAGAAATCGTCAAACCAATAAAATCCAAACCATTGTCATAAATGATTGAATCTGGAACACCAAATCTTAATATGAGATCTTGATAAAAATTAAGTACAAAAGTCTCGTTTGCTTCTTTCAAAGCAACAACTTCAGTCCATTTTGTAAAATAATCTATGGTAGTAAGTATCCACTTATGACCCGTGCTTGAAGGTGGATTGATAGGACAAATAAAATCTAAGCCCCACTTGGCAAAGGGTTGTTCTACCTGAATCAGATGCAAGGGAAAAGCTACAAGCCTCTATTTTCTAGAAAATAACGACCCAAGCAATAGCATCTTTGAATAGATATGTCTAGTAATAACCAGCTCGCATAATTTTTAGAGCTGTTGTTCTTATAGTAAAATGGCCTCATGAAGGCCCATCATGAAATTCTGCTAAAAGCTTGTCAACTTGATCAAGTTGAATGCATCTTAATAAAATGCCTTGGAAATCTCCCCTATAAAGAATTCCATCAATAATTGCATAAGGAATGGCTTGTAATCTATAATACCTTCTTTTCACTCTGACTAAGCCTTTGGGGCACTCACCAGTTTGCAAATAATGCATCATTTGTTGTAACCAAGTAGTAGGAAATGCTAGAACAACACCTGGAACATCATTATTTAGCACTGTATCCATATTTTCAGCTTCTTTTAAGTTGCTATCTTCATTACCAGCAATCTGCTCACACAAACCTTTGCCTCTAATGAGCTTGGTTACCTTTATATCAACGTCAAAATCCATTACTTTGGTAATCCAACTAGCACGTTTATCATTAATATCTTTGTTAAGTAAGAAATATTTAATAGTTGAATGAGCTACCAACAAATGGATCTTGTTGTTGGACAGCATATGCCTAAATTTTTTAAGGCTTCTTACAACAGCAAAAACATGCTTCTTGAAAAAGGAATACTTCACCTCATAATCATGCAATACTTGGCTGAAAAATGCTACAGGATGCTCCAAGCTTTCATCATTTTGCTGGAAAAACATACCTGAAACTATATCTACTCGCCCAAAGGCATACAAGATAAAGTCCTTATCAAAATTTGGATTAATGAGAGTAGGAGTAGTTGCGAGGGCTTCCTTAATCTGCTCAAAGCTCCTCTTACCTTCCTTGGTCCAACTGAAAGGCATATTCTTTTTAAGCATAGAAGTGAGAGGTTGTAACAAAGCTGCAATATTCAGTATGAACCTCCTCATGAAATTTATTATTCCAAGAAAGCTTTGCAAGCCTTTCTTGTGAGCAGGTAATGGAAATTCAAGAATTGCGAGACTCTTTCAGGATCTATAGAAATACCTTGCTTTGAAACAATATGTCCAAGGAGTTTACCTTCATGTACATAAAAAATACACTTCTTCGGATTGAGAGACACTCTGAACTCTCTGCATCTCTGAAAAATATGCTCTAAATGATCAAGATGTTCATTAGCATTTTTGGAAAAAATAGTAATATCATCTAAATATACCAGAATGAACTTGTTCATAAGGCTGTGAAAGGCCATATCCATCGCTCACTGAAAAGTTGCTCCAGTGTTGGATAAGCTGAAAGGCATCTTCTTGTAGGCCATTGTGCCCCACTTGGTGGTAAATGTTGTCTTGAATTGATCTTCTTGCTTAACTAGAATCTGGTTATAACCTGAGTAACCATCTAGCAAAGAAAATCTATCAAAACCAGAAACTACCTACAAAATTTTCTCCATGGAAGGGAGTGGGTAATGGTCTTTCAATGATGCTTTATTTAAATCTTAGAAATTGACACATAATCCGATTTCCCCATTTTTCTTCCTGACTAGCACTAAATTTGACCCCAAGAGGTATGCTTAATAGGAAAAATATTACCACTCTCAACTAATTTATTCAATTCAGCCTTCATAAGGTGTTCTAATTTGGGGTTAAGCGATCTTTGTTTCTACCTTACTGGTTTTGTGCCAGGTTCTAATTCAATAGTATGTTGGGCTAGTTCTAGGTTAAAACCTCTCAAATCCTTGTACTCCCAAGCAAAAACATCACTAAATTTCTAACATAACAGAATAAATACTTGTTGTTCCTCTTTACTACATACCTTTCCCAGCTTAAGAAGCTTGCCTTTGAAGATTTCAATCACTGCATAATGTTATTCTTTAATAGTTAGGCTGCACTTGTCTTTACGTACTTGGTCATCTAAATTGAAAATAGATTCCAAGGTCACCAATCCTTTTGGTAGCTTGTTGGTCTTCAACTGCACAATCTGGTCATCATATTGTTGTTGCCATTTTTGTTGGTTTCCATCTGCAAACTTAACTTCAACAATTAATAAATTTACAATTTTCTCATCGCTATCAAAAACCTGGTAGCTCACATTATTGTCAGGCATGGAAGGTCTAACCATTATTTTTACATACTCACATTCCTCTACTTTATTAATCTCATTGGGAATATTAAACTGGGCTCCTAGGGAAGCGAACCTATCAGCATGCTTATTTTCATTTCTAGGAATTGAAACAATATTAAAAGCATCAAAATATTCCATCAAATCCCATACACGATGCTTATATTTCTTAAGCAAATCATTTTTTACAGCATTTAAATTTTGAATTTGATTTATAATTAATTCTAAATCACCATAAATGCATAAACATTTGATACCTCTATTGTAGGTCCATTCAAGGCCATGCACCAATGCTTCATATTTATTTGTGTTATTCGAATAGTTGAAAGAAAATATGCAAGCTGAAAAGTATTTATCTCCCTCTAGTGATATCAGCATAGCCCCACCTCTAGCACCAATACTGCTTCTCGAACCATCGAAGTAAAGTTTCCAAAGCCCATTTCCTGTTTCTGTAGACTATTCCTCCTCTTTACAAAGATTAGGCATATCAAAATCAAGTTCTCGAATCATATAGACTCCTAATCCTATCTCATCTGTGTGCTAAAAAGGATCAAGCTCGTGATCTTCGGCTGCCCATTCATCTAGGTTGATACTTTCTATATGGGTGTTGCAGTCTGAGGTCATGGTTTGCTCCTCTAGTGCAGAGGTGGCATAGAGGTTAGCATTTATAGGATTCGGTGAATATGGTTCAATATGGTCTTTGGCAAGAGGCTCTGACTTTGTAGTCACTTTCGTACCATACCTTGTTCTAAAGAAAAGATGAGACCAATCTGAGGATGGAAACCCACCCAACTTGGCTATAAAATCCCTCAAGAGACAAATGGCAAAGTGCGGTAGCAAGTCAATGACATGTATATCCTAATGAATAGAAAAAATTGGGGATGCATGCAAAGTAAGAGCTAAATTTTTGATAATACCAATAGTTTTAACAACAGATCCATCTAATTGCACTACGCCTTTCTGGGAATTAGGCTCATAAACAAGACCTAACTTATCGGCCAAACTTTTAGGCATGACTGAACTACTGGCACCAGAATCAACCATACAATTATGAACAATTTTATCGCCAATAATCAAACTTAAGTAAAATGGAGGAGGATTTACCTCTTTAGTTTTTTGCTCATTTTTATCCTCCAGATCGTTAGCAAACATGACTTTAGCAACCCCTTGTTAGTGTTGTCAGAAATAGACAACTCAACTAAAGCACTATGCAGTAAACCTTTCTACCCTGGGAGGTGTAAAGCATCTAATACCGACATACTGACTATGGTTTTCTTGAGATGCTCAACAATATTAAATGTTGAAGAATTTACCTTCTGCTGGGTTTTTGTGACATCAGCATCATTTTTCCTCTACAAAGGCTACGAATACGTCTTTGACTGCTCCTTGCTAGATATCTCTTGGCCTCTTTGTAGAATCTACACTTTAGGCTATGCTTCAGCGTTAACATTTGATGAAATGGGTTGCTTACTGTTTGTGGGATGCTGCTGTGAATTTGCAGCTTGTTGTCCCAAATCCATAGCTCTCTTTTTTGATCTAGTATTAGCTGAAACAGGAGAATTTGGTTGATCTTGGCCATTCATGCCACAAAATTCAGAGCTCTGCCAGCTTGGCAAGGCAACTTCCACATTATCTTGTTGTTCTTTATTCTGATCTACAATATTTTCTAAACCAACATAGTTATTTTGAACCATTAAAGAATGATTCCTCATTCCATTAGTGCATGTTGATTGGTTATGGGGCTAATTGCACAGATAACACCAATCGCAATCTTGGGAAACATTATTTTGGGGCACAAGTTCCTTTGACGAATTGGCTGCATTTGGATTGTATGGTTGGAATGGCCTAGGGTTAAAATTCCTTCTTTGGGCTTGGTAATCATTATGAAAAGCAGGCCTATTTGGTTGGTTTTTTTGATAAGGGGCTTGATAAGGCTTATGTTCATGACCTACCTACTTCTTAATTCTCACAAGATCATTCCTGAAATTCTTGAGTATACTTTTAATCTCTTAAAATTCTTGGTTTGAGGCTGGAGCAACAACTTCTTGGGCTGTGTTATGATAGCCTATTGTTGGAACAAGTGGGACAATAGCCAAGGGAGGTACAATAGTAGGGGTAGGTGGTTGTATTTCTGGAAACAAAGGCATAGGAGGCCTAGGAGTTATGTCTTCAGTTTGGATGAGACAGTTCTCAGCTCTAATGGATATGTCATAAGCGTTCGGGAGTGTATGCCCACCCATAGATTGGGTCATAACTATAATCTTTCTATTCAAATCCTTTAAGTAAAATAGAAAAACATGAGTTGGTAGAGGTTTTACCATTGCAGGAATCCTATCCTAGGTTCTTTGAAATCAATAGTTGAAATCAGCCAAGTGCTCATGTGGCGCCCTCTAAATGGTGCTCAACTGCTCTAACAAAGATATATTATTAGATTTATCAACAAAATGTTGATATAAACCATTACCTAATGCATCCCATGTTGCGATTGAGTTGGTTGTGAGACCTATGAACCATTGTAACACCTTCCCTTTGAGCGACGCAACCAACAACCTTAACGCAACATTCTCTTGCGTGATGTTGTGAACCGAGCATAAGGTGGCTACATCATGAATATGCTCAACCAGTGTAGTGAGGTCCTCCCTGGTGAAGTATGGAAGACTTAAAAGGGCTACAACTAGGATGTCATCATGTTGAATGATGTTTAATGGACTTCCCCCATTGAAAGGTGTGAACAGGTGTTGCCTTGGTGTTTCCATTGGTGGTACCCATGATATTGGAGTGGGTACTCATGGTGATAAAACCAAGGAACTAAAATTAGGAGGTGTTGAATTCAATCTCACAGGTGTCTCAAAGAGCCTCCTTGTTGTTCTACCTCTTCTTCATTGTGGAGACAACTCTCGATATTCGAAAGGTCCAGTACTCGACCTTGTTTGTATTTTTCTCATGCGCAGGCTACACTAGCATGCAAAATCAGGATCAGAGTCACCAAGTATATTGAAATGAGCCTTCAAAAGGCTACACAATCTGCTGCATACACTAAATAAAAAATTAAAAACACTGGAATTTGTTTGAAATGGCTTTCAAAGTCTTACGGGCATTGCAAAAACTGTTATCAAATAGATTTGCACCCTACCAAATACAAGATTTAGCAATCTAATGACACATGGAAACCTCCTTCAGATGTGGGTGATCTAAATGAAGAAGGAATCTCCAGAGTGAGTTGGTTCTCTAAATGGTGAATATTATTCTAAGTGATTTTTTGGGAAAAGGGATAGAAGGATGACTGAAATTAAAACCTATGACTAACAGATGATTCACCAGACTTATGAAAATTTAGACTTAACCACTCATAATAGTTTCTCTATCACAGTAACCCTCACAATCTCATTAGCACATATTTCATCAGTGATTTGCATGAAGATTTGAAAGAACTAAATACAACATGCAACCTAAAACCATGTAATTCTGAACAAAGGTTTATAATAGCAAGACATTTAAGGATTCAAGTTTGAAACACAAAGACATCAGATTTCCATTACAAAACTAAGACAAGAAAAGTGAGAAGGAGAACTTTGTTGCTTTATTAAAACTGAAAGAGTGAACCTGTCAAACTGAGTACAAAAAATAAGTTTACAAGCTCTACAATGCTAAGAGCAAGAAACTGTAATATGAATTGAAGAAGAAAAAGAAAAACTAAGTTTCTTCAAGATATAACCCTCTAGAAACCCTAATCCGAGCTCACAAGAAAAGATCAAGGAAAAGGTACCAAACTGTCTCAAAAGTCTGCATAAAAGAAGAAAAAACACACTACTTCCATGTTCATACTGGAAAGCCTCTCAAAATAGACTAAATATGCTTTTAAAGAAAATAAAGCACCTTATCCATCCAACAGACAACTCAAATCTGACCCAAGGAAAAATCTCAACCCCAATCTACTAAAAATAGCCAAGAGATAAAACAAATCATTTTATTCCTGCTTTACATAGTTGCAGATCTTATCTATTCTCTCAATTAGACCTATTTTTACAATTAAAGCTTTTTAATCTTTTGCACAAAGAATATGACTTTAATCTTCATTTACAATGCTTGATTTTTCTCAAAAATCATAAAAATATATGAATATCACTTATCATATCTCCTAATTGATTTCTTTAAAATCAATTGAAAATAAACCCTAAGTCTTATTTATAATTCTAATGATTTTTCTCCCAAAATCAAAGTGATTTCCTCACAAACCTTTAAAGAAATAATTAAAGGTTCAACCTAAAGGCCTAAAGTCCTCAAATAATAATCAGCTTCATTTAAATCAACAAAGACTTAGGAAAAAATTCCATCACTCAAATCTCTTCATAGCTCGACCTAGCATATGAAATCGGCCATTCTATACTTTGCACAAAGTTTGATAAAACCACAAGTCCCTAAGCTCGAACTAGAGCAACACAACAAAACAAAGGAAACCCTAATCATTAACTTCATTTTGCATTTGATACTTTGTAAAACTTGCTCTGCCTAAGAGAAATGCGCCGCCATGAGAAAGCTCAGTTCATAGCTCGCAAATGCTTGAGAATCTTCACTTTTTTCTTCAAATGGTCGAATTCTACTTTTCAATTCATGGTAAGTTAACTCCTTAATGACATAGCAGTTTTTCTCTTCATTTGAAAGGCAAGAATGGCCATTAAGGCCATGGCCTGTTCATGCTTTTCATGTGATTTCTCTTTACATTATGTGGCTTTATTCCTCTTGGCCATCTTATGTTTATTCCCTTCTCTCTCTCTTCTTATGAGGCCCCATGAGTGAGCTCGAACTCTGATCTGGAAGCTCTATATGAGAGCTTTTCCGCGGACTTCACTCCTCCACTGCACACATGGTGAGCTATTGTTCATAGTGTCTTTATGGCTTTATTTCTTGAGCCATTTTTGGTCTTGTGGCCATGGATGTAACACAGTTTCTGATGCTTTTTTTATTTTTTGTGCTTATTTTTCTTCTGTCATCCTTGGCCACCATGTATGAGCTCGAAATATTGTTTTTGAAAGCTTTGAGGTAGCTCAACTGAGGGTTATTGTTCTTCTACAAGCACTGATGGTAAGTTACCTTCCAACCATGTATTTCTTTCTCCAAAACAAAAATCTTAAGAAAGCTTTTTCATTTATAAATTCATGTCCATACTTAGGCCGTGCCATGTTTTCTTGACTATGAACTCGAAACTAAGATTCTGTAAGAACTTTTCAAGTGCTAAAATCTCTTCTCCAAGCCACACCATGAATGCATTTGTCAAGAGATTTCTGAGTATTTTTTAGTTCGACCCATCATGGTTTTCCTGCTCTTTTGAATTATATGGTTTTTCATAAAAACCCTGACATGGGTGATAATAGAAAGCATCTATTTTTGTTTATTTGTAGAAATCTTCATATGGGTAACCTGGAATGGTATTAAATCTGTCCTTAAAAAAGAAACCCCAATGTGGGTATTCATAAAATGAAGAAAAAACTATACATTTTGATTACTCATGAAAAACTGGCTCGACCCATTATGTATTTATGCATTTCCTTTGAAATTTTGAAATTCTGAATTTCCTTCATATGGGTATTTTAAATTCTGAAGAATATATGTAACTGGATGCATTTTCTATTGTATAACAACTTCGACCATCAGAGCATTGTGTAGATATCACTTTTTGACAAAACTCCGCTTGAGTGTATAACATTCTGAAGAATACATATTCCTTTGCCTTACTGTTGATAACCCTCATTTGGGTATATGAGTTTCGGAAGAATATATCTTGCTACTCCATAAAAATACCCATGTGGGTAAACTGTATTCGATGAAAATCTATATAGTTATATAGATATATTGGCTAAGATTGTGCACTTTGATTACATTCAACATTTCAGTAGAAACCTCTTTCGTATATCATTATTTTTTTGAAAATCCTTCCTGTTTCTCTTGTTTTCACTTGTGGATGCCTTTATCATACTATTTCACACCCTCCTTACACACAAAAATCTCTTTGATTGAATTTGTAGACTAGTTGTTTTCTTTTGTTTCCTATGCACTCACAGTTATGCCCTTCATGGATGCACTCCAAATCCTCATTCATATCATGTTTGATGTATACATGTTGTTTGTTCTACAAATGACTTTACATATATGTTTCCTTGAAAACCATGCCTGATTATTGTAATTGTTTAGAAGGTATAGTTTAAATAGAAAAAAAATTGAATGACAGAACATTAGAGATATCCAAAATAGTGTATTCCGATTGTCTTCTTTTCAAAATAGTGAAGTATTTAGTATTCTCATCCAAACAGAAACTGGCTATCTTGTTGAATCATTCACTATTCAGTTGGCTACTGGTCACTGTACTAATCTTGTCTCCTTCCACTATTCTGATTGGAATCTGAAACTCCTTCACATGTGTACATGCTTGACTGTCCCTTTTTAAAAGTATGCTATTCTTCCTAGCACTCTTCATGCATTTTTATGCTTCATTTAATAAAAATGTTTCGTGCACTTGCTCTCTTCTGAGATGAAAATATGAAACAATTCTCTTTGTTAAGGCATTATGTATGCTTTTTCACTATCCTTGATTATGAGAAAGAACACTATTGAACCTTGCATAATATCATGAATATGATGAACAAAACTACTATGGAAGCAATGTTGAGATTTGCAATTAGTTAAATCAATTGAGCTTAATTAAATTAACTGTCCACATGTAGCATTTAGAAAGCACCCTCTATTTGCTATGGGTGGACTGTTGGTTTGATGGCTTAATGGATGAACTCTACTTTACTCTTTCAATTGCATTTCCTTTCTTGATGAATATGATGATTGCACTAACTATCTTAGCCCACTTGTAATGGATAAGGGGCAACATGTCAAGCTCTACCCTTGGGGGAGCCCATTTTTCTCCACATGCTTGGTCTTCAAATGATAATCAGCTTCATGATTTTCCCTATACCTACACAAAGAAGCAAACGATGTTAGCATAAAAGACAATATATGATCATGTTGATGTATCTCTTTCAACTCATGTTTCTGCACTTTTCTTTAGCTAGTTCTATGCATGCAAGGATTACAATATATCTCTGTTAGCATGGCATGTCGTATAGTTCATATCTCGAGCTCTTAATTGATGCCCTTCTTAATCTTTTGTAGGCACATTCAGTAGTGGAAGCAGGATGGAGCAAGCTACGAAGCATCAACCGAAGTTTGACTTAGGCAATGATGGATATGTCCCATGTTACTTGTCATTTCTCTTTCAGTTGTATATTTCCTTTCTTGTATGAATGGAATGGCTAAAACCACAGCTTGTGTGGATATTTAGTTTCATTCTTCCACTTTTCATTTAAAAGAAAATGCATTTATAATGCAATTTTGTACTATCATTTGAATTCTTGCAATCAAATGAAATTTTGTAAATATGAATTACTTTATGAAATAAATGAAAGCAAATGAAATGCTTTGTTATTGAACGCTTAATCCTGGACTTCATTTGATTGTAAAATGATAAAAAATTCTTGAAACTCTATTTCCTCACCTCAATTCATAACTGTCACTTATAAAATGATGATTAAGATACAATCAGCACTTAACATATGTAAAAATAACTATATTTTCCACTTTTAAATATAACAGTATTTAATCCAACTCCACCAATTGAGCTGTAGCGAAAAATTGGTAACAGGCCTATCGCACGAGTGCCTGTATGGAGACATGAACAATACCTTACAATCTTGTGTATGGTTGTAAAGCTATCATGCCTTTGGAGTTGGATATTCCATCCTTATGGGTTTCCCTTAAAGGGTTAATTGATGATGAAACCTATGAGGTTAACTCTTTGCATAAGTTAGAGATGCTTGATGGGTACCGATTATAGGCTCCAATCATCTTGAAGCTTATCAATGGTCACTATCAAGATAATATAATCAGAGTGTGCTCCCTAGGACCTTTAAACTAGGAGACTTGGTTCTCTCTAAAAACTAGAGAAATGTAAATGCACCACCTAATTAGAGAGGAAAATTTGGTCCTAACTAGTTAGGCCCTTAAATTGTGATCTTTGTGTATGGTTTGGGTGCCTATGGATTATCATCCATGGATGGGATGCCTCTAAAAGATCTTGTTAATGTGATGCATCTTCGTCGATACTATGCATAGTGTTCCATTTATCATATGTATGGTGTTCTCTCTATGAAAGGGTAGTAGCACTACATATATTGACATTGTTCATTAACACATAACAAAATATTTTGTGTTATGATGTAACCACGTGTGTGTGTATGAGTGTGTGATGTTTATACATGTGTTTTTTTATGCTCTATATCCATGCATCACATTACATCTTTTAAGGAAATTAAATCATCATTGTATTTAATTAACATACAATTATGTGTGTTTATTATATCATGTTAGCATCTAATGTAAACATACATGAAAATAAAAAGCATACACATCCAAGTAAACAATGCCATGATATCGAAATCGATGTATCCATACACACACACACACACACACACACACACACATATATATATATATCCATGTATGTATCAAGTGTCATGTACATGTATCTGGCCACCAATATAAAAATTACGTGGCTATTGAATATGTCTATACAAAAGATCTAGAAATATATATATGTATGTGTATACATCCTTCGCTGCAAAAATGATATACAAAATAATAAGCCCCTATGACTATGGCACATGGCTCCTCGAGCCCTCCTGATCTGGTGGTTGCTCTAGTACTCTTAGGAGAGGTTGCATGGTGGTCATGGAGTGGGATCGGTGCAAGTGTGATATGGACATAGCTTCCCGCATCCACCTGATCTCTCCTTGTAGGGAGCATATAGTCATCTCCTCCCATCTCAGCTTCTCCCATAGTCATTGAACATGTACCAGGATCACAACTGTTGGTTACCCATAAAGGTCATTGAGATGGATCTGGAGGGCATCATGTGCTTGCTCTATAGTGTTGGACCTCCTCATTTCCGTGTCTCACTCATCGAGCACTATCCAAAACTCCCCCAACAATTGGTCATGTTTTCCCCGAATACTAGTCAGATTTGCAATTCGCTAGATGATCTCTTGCCCTACTCCTTGTAGGCAATCCTCAAGCATGCTACTGACTCAAAAATGGGGAGCATCTCATCCTGTAGATATTGGACGAAAATATTTGAGAACCATCCCTTGGATCAAAATGTTAGGGGCTACCTCTAAAATACACTGAGCTATCAGCCCAGTCCATCCCTATGCATCCTTTGCAACCAAAGAAAAGGAAAGAGATATCAGTACCACATGGCATATTTGTATAATCATAAACAAGAAAAATTGAAAGTACAAAAAAATAAACAACATGCTCTATATACCTAGGTCCCCTGGCTTCCATGTTGGGTCAAGGTGAGGAGAGGTGCTAGGACCTACACCATTGGCATTAGTGGATGCTCTCGATGACACTAAATTTGTCACCATTGTAATAGTAGGAGCTGGTGGTGCCAAAGAGACAGGGGTAGTTGGTGGGGGGTTTGACCTCCTCCACCACCTTGATTTCGGTGGTGCCGCCTCCTCCTCCTGGGACCTCTCCTCCTTCCCACTAGCCTATTGGTTCCCTCTCTATCTGTCCTATGGAGGCTAGGGTGGAAAGTACCCCTATGGTCCAGGATCCCCTCTTGGGGTACCATCATCGAACACAAGAGAAGGACAATGTATCTCCCACCAGCATGCAAAATATGTAGCCACCCTAACATTATCTTCCATAACTATGGGAAACGAATCATGGTTAGGATCATCATCATCGGAGGGAAAAAAATTAGTGATGGTGGGAAAGGGACGATCCTCTAGTCTCACTGCACTCCTATAGGCCGTAGTATATGTGGGAACATCTAGTGGAATCGTTTGAGGATGGCCATGCTGCCACATGAGCTGACTCCAGTAATATGGTACTATAATATAATCATAGTGACCTATCAAAAAAATTTATTGTTGCAAGTTTCTCAGGTGCCTTCCATCATCCACCCATCTGCAGTGAGAGTGTTGAATTATAGCCTCCAAAACTGTACATCACCAAATATCCACTAGCCTATCATGTCATACCAGTGGGCCACGGGGATACGATATGGCTGTCACTGGGGAAAACCAATCGACCTATTGCACATGATGTGGGTGAAGGCTCACACCTACAAAAGTGTGCACACAGTGAGGCTACAATACTCATAGTGGACATATCATCCTAACTCCTGGTAGAGGTGCACTAACATGCTCCGCCCCTAGGAAAAAGCTATCCTATGATTGACTATCTTTGTGCTCATGTGGATGAGGCTCCCGTGTAGTTGCGAGCCTCACCCATCTATCATGATCCAAAAAGTGACAGTCATGACCATTACCCAGTGTAGTAGTGGTGCTATGGTCATTGCCTAGTTGTACCAGTACGTGTATATGTGGCCCATGCTATTGCCACTGACCATCCATCTTGAGTAGTAGAGGATTCCCTCTCTCCACTCCTGTGCCAATCTGGTATCATCTAAGGCCACCCACCATCTGCGGAGGGGTAGCCCAAGGATTTGATAGACATCCTCAAGAATGATAGTCATGTCCCCATAAGGTAGTTGGAAAGATGATGTGGTGGCATCCCACCACTCCATCAATGTTGTGAGAATCCTATCATGATATCCTATCTATGGCATGGTGAACACATGTTAGGGGCTAACCTGCTTCAAATGCATTACCTCATTATCTGTAAAATGGTCCTGCTGCTCATGAACAAGTCAGTAAGCTCACCCTCCCAAATGCTCACAAATCTCCTAGTACTCCTACAAAAGTGATTTTTTTTTAAGTCAGCACATCAAATTCCATTCTAAAAACCAATTTTTTTTTAAGACCTATGTGTGTTGTGCAGACATATGCACGATGCGCATGTGTCCCAATCTGCCATTGGAACCTCGAGGATGCCAGTGCATCCCCAAGATGCCAATGTAGAACTGGGACCTTAATGCATATTTTGGATGCTAGTGCGCAAAAAAGATGCTTGTGTACCTTGTCGAATAAAAAATTACTAAAAATGAGTTTAAATTCACAAAAAATAAGGTTTAGTGGCCTACCTGGTCTACCTTGTGACCCTTGGTGATGTCATCGCATAGTTGCTCCAATCTTGCCACCTCATACTCCCTCCTGCTTGACATTTTGCTGAATTTTCTCCCACAAAAGTCAACAATTTTCTCATAGTAAATAGTGAAAATGACCCTTCTAGGGGCCCACCTAGGTAGATATAGGCCCCCCGAGGCCCATTTTTCCTATAGCTTGTGTCTCCTTGGTTTCTCCTGAATTTACCCCAAAAAGCTAGGGGAAAACATAGGAGGGGGCATATAGTCACCTCTTGATCATATTTTTCTTCCATATCAATGACTTTTTTCTTGATCATTCTTCTCGTCATTGTAGCTTCTTTCAATTTTTGAGACTAACCCAAAATTTGAAGTTTTGTAGGTTAAAGCCTTGAACGATTTTTCACGGCCGTTCTTTTGTTGTTTGTTGAGATTAGTTGTTGGGGGAATCTTCAGTACTAGATAGTTTGACTTCGATGTCCTTTGAGGTCCCTTTTTCTAGGAACACAAATCTATAAAATTCAAAATTTAGATAAAAATTTTCTTCTCTACTTTAGTGAGGCTGATTTTTTCAAAAATCGAACCCACTAAAGTGGGGGAAAAATGTAATGTCATAGAATTGAATCTAGGGGCAATTCCACATTTTTGCATTTTTTCCTAGGATCTATGACACCTTGGGACATTAATGAAAAAAATCCCATTGGTTAAAATTTTCTGATTTTGACTCCATGCATAATTATGGCAAAGTAACAAAAGCCTAGTGACATGTTTCCATAAAATCTAGGCTTTTGGATGCCTATGCGGCGCACACATGTCCACGCAGTGTTGTAGAATCTAGGCGGTTTTCTAAGTTTGAAACAAGGAATCTGGAATCCTGACTCTTTCGACATATGTCCTAGCGGTAAGATTTCAGATGTAATAGCTCTTTGCCACCCTCGCATGCATGAAAAACCCCTTTATTATTCTCATTTGGGGTTGGAAGTCATTCATTCAAGCTCTCTTATCATTTTCTCCATCTTTGAGTTCCCTTCATCCTTGATAGCAACACTCTCACAAGCAAAGCCATGCTAGATTGAGGTCCTTCCAGCAGCAACAACTCTCAAGCAAGCACTCTATGGTACGTTCATGTGCTCCGGAGAGAGTCTGAGCCTATAGGTGATGCTCTATCTTTCTCACTTTCCTTTCCTACTTGTTTATTTACTATCTCATGGTGTGAGGTTTTCTTTCACCACACACTCTATCTACTTCATTTTCACTCCTTTCCAACTTGGTTGTCTGTGGAGGTGGGAACACCAAAATAGGGGTCTAACTAAGGCAAGCCCCTATACAGCCCCAACCTTTTCTCCTCGTTCTTTTGTGTGTAGGTTAAAAAATGGAGCTTGGAGTGAAGACTCAAACATCCAGTAAGAGGTAATATTTATCCAAGTCCCCTTATGTTTACTATAGTTTTTGTCTTCTAGTTGATCATTCCATTTAGTACATCTTAAATTTGAGTCCAGAAGTGAAACCTGGTTTTTCCCTCTTGATCTCTTGAGCCCCCTATTGTTTAGGATGCTAGCGGGTCTTTTAGACAACAACTCACCACGCTGGCATCCTGAAACTGCGCTATTTTCTTTTGGTCGAGAGTTCCCTTGTTTGAGGAAAAAATCTCAGAGTTTCACTCTCTCAAGATCTAAAGTGACTTTTGGGTATGTGCAGGATCATGATGGGTATGTGGCTGATGACTATATTTTTACCCAAAATTCATGAAAAAAAGGGTTTTTAAAGGAGATTCTCAACTTTCCACCAATATAAATTATGCTTTACTTTGAATTTAATAAGTAATTATTATTCATTTTCTATTCAAATTACAACTAAAGTCCTGATTGATAGGTTGATTGAAAAACATCTATAGATTTCAAATGGTATCATTTTTTTTTAATCCAAAACATGTGTCACATTCTATGCTTCTCATACTATAGGATTAAAGAAAGAAAAATTGAATTTCATGAAGTTTTGACCTAGTTAAGGTGGTTAGACATACGATTTTTTATATTTTTTAAAAAGTTGTAATAAAAAAATAATAATTAATTATTTACTTGGAAATAAATTACAAAAAAATATGCATCACATTAGGGCATGAATCCTCTACTTATTTCTCAAATATTATAAAAAAATATTATCATTTTATTGTGGTTAGGGTGGTCGATAGACACCTACTTCTTATTTTTTCCCTGAAATTTAAGTACCACTGCATTGAAATTTCAAATTTTCACCAAATAGATTTTTAATTTTTTAAACAAACCTAGTAGTTTAGAAACTACATTCAATTTGCTACAAATTCTATTCTTACATAGTTTTGAAATAATATAGATAACTTATTCAAATTTTTGCGTCAAGTTTCCTAACTTTGATTTTTCTGAATTCTTTGCCACTTAAGGGCCTATTTTTTCCATGATGATCCTGCACATACCCTTTCTCTAAAACATAACTTGGATATACTTCTCTACAGTTTCATCAATTTTCTTATACTGAGGTGCATAAGGGCAGTCTGTTCCTTGGTGATCCTTGGTGATCTCTTGAGAATAAACACACCTGTGTGTAGTGAATCCCTCTTATATCACACCCTTAAACCCACTTAGTAAACTCTCTACCTTAATCCCTCAACCTTTTTGACCCTTAATCCCTTAACCCTCAACCCTCAACCCTTAAACCCTAATCCCTCAACCCCTATACCCTTTACCCTATACATTGGACCCTTAACCCTAATCCCCCAACCCTATGCCCTCAATCTTCTACCCTCAACCTTAAAACCTCAACCCTCAACCCTTAAACCCAAAACCCTTAAACCCTTTACCCTCTACTCTCTACCCTCTACCATATACATTAAACCCTGAACCCTCAATTCTCAACCCTCAACCATTAATCCCTCAATCCTCAACACTCAGACCCTAAAAACTTAACCCCAATACCCTCTAATCTACACATTGGACTCTCAACCCCAATCCTTCAACCATATGTACCCTCAACCCTAATCCCTCAACCCTTTACCATCAACCCCATACCCTAATCCCTCAACCCTATAGGTTGTTAACCCTATACCCTCAATTCTCAACCTTCTACCCTATACATTAGATCCTCAACCCTCATATATCTTTGTCCCTCCCTCCTCTTCTCTCCTTCTCTCTATCTCACTTCTGCCTCCATCTCTCTATACATCCATCCCTCCCTCTCTATCGTAATCCCTCAACCCTCAACCCTAAACCCTCAACACTTAAACCCAAAATCCTTAAACCCTCTACCCTCTACCCTCAACCCTAATCCCTCAACCCTTAAACCCTTAAACCCACTTAGTAAACTCTCTATCCTAATCCCTCAACCCTCTTGACTCTTAATCCCTCAACCCCTATACCCTCTACCCTATACATTGGACCCTCAACCCTAATCCCCCAACCCTATACCCTCAATCCTCTACCCTCAACCTTAAACCCTCAACTCTTAAACCCTAAACCCTTGAACCATCTACCCTCTACCGTCAACCTAATACCCTCTACCCTGAACCCTGATCCCTCAACCCTTCAACCCTTAAACCCACTTAGTAAACTCTCTATTCTAATCCCTCAACCCTCTTGACCCTTAATCCCTCAACCCCTATACCCTCTACCCTATACATTGGATCCTCAAACCTAATCCTCCGACCCTATACCCTCAATCCTCTACCCTCAACCCTCAAAATTTAAACCCTAAACCCTTAAACTATCTACCCTCTGCCTTCTACCCTCTAAATTAAACCCACAATGCTCAATTCTCAACCTTCAAACCTAGAACCCTCAACCCTATATATTAGACCCTCAACTGTCATCCTTCAACCATATGTACCCTCTACCCTAATCCCTCAAACCTATACTCTCAAGCCAATACCCTAAACCATCAACCCTATAGGTCCTCAACCCTATACCCTTAATTCTCAACCCTCAATCCTCATATATCTTTGTCCCTACCTCCTCTTTTCTCCTTCTCTCTATCTCAATTATCCCTCCATCTCTCCCTCCATCCATCCCTTCCTCTCTACCTTAATTCTTGAACTGTATACCCTCAAACCTTAAACCCTTAAACACTAAACCCTAAACCCTAAACACTAAACCCTTAACCCTTAAACCGTAAACCATTAAACACTCTAGGGTGATCCCACAAAGCTGGTTTACAATTTTTGGGAGATCCTAATTTTTGCTGAAATCATATATTTTTAGAAAATATAATGATTTAATCCTTGAAAAATTTCATTTAAAGGGTTCCAATCACTGGTACATTTTGACCCATTTTTCAACGACCGTTCATCAAAATTTTGACGACCGTTCGTCGGTATTATTTTGTCAGAATTTTGACAACATTTGAAACATCAAAATTCTGACCCAGCATCAAAAAATGGGTCAAAATGTACTAGTGAATTGAAAAGGGTTTGATTAGACCACCTTAGATCAAAACCCCTTGGATAGAACCCCGCTAGTTTTAATCCATACCTATAACATAGTCTCCTTTACACCTATCAAAATGTTGATAAAAAACCACTTTTGATTTACCTTTTGGGGGATCAAATGAATTCATTTAATTTTTTTTTTAAGTATGTAGTCCTTATTATAAGCTTCCTAAAAAGTATAATTTTAAATAAATTTAATTTAATTATTATATTTATTTTCATTTCTTGTGAATGTAGATTTTTCACCGAAAATCAAGCTCTTGTTTTGCACATGTGGAAATATAGCAGATTATTAAAAAATATATATATGAGTGCACTAGATATTGAAGTCATTGATCCAATAAAAAAATAAAATTGAATTTGGATACATACCAAAAAGGTTGTGTTATATGGTTCGTCTATATCTGAATTGTAATTTGTTTGACTTTGAAACTTGATTAAGGAAAAAAATCAATAAAACACTATGAAACCAATTGGAAGCACTAGATATCATAGTTACAAATCTAAATTAAAAAAAAAAGAATTTTATCCTTCATGGAAAAAAATTATGCATTATACGGTGAGCGTCACTCCTTAAAAATGTCGTTTACTGAAAAAAACTAGTTTTCAAAGGAGATGGAAAAAGAAGTGCAATCTAATTCGAATTTTTTTGAAAAAAATATATTTAGGATCGACAAAAAAAATGTCACAAATCACTAGTTTGTATCATGTTCAAATTCTTCATGGTTTAGCTGCTACAGGTGCCTAAAAGTGAAGATTTAGTTAGAAAAAAATATTTTAGTGTCTAGTTTGCCCAAAAATTGTAAACCAGTATTGTGGGATCACCCTCTACCCTCTACCCTCAAACCTAATCCCTCAATCCTTAAACCCTTAAACCCACCTAGTAAATTCTCTACCCTAATCCATCAACACTCTTGACCTTTAATCCCTCAACCCTCAACCCTTAAACCCTAATCCCTCAAACCCTATACCCTCTACCCTATACATTGGGCCCTCAACCCCAATCCCCCAACCCTATACCCTCAATACTCTACCCTCAACCTTAAACCCTCAACCCTCAAACCTTAAACCCTAAACCCTTAATCCCTCTACCCTCTACCCTATACCATCTACTCTATACATTAAACCCTAAACCCTCAATTTTTAATCCTCAACCCTCAAACCCTAAACCCTCAACCCTGATACCCTCTACCCTATACATGAGAATCTCAACCCCAATCCTTCAACCATATGTACCCTCAACCCTAATCTATCAACCCTATACCCTAAACCCAATAACCTAATCCCTCAACCCTATAGATCGCCAACCCTATACATTCAATTCTCAACCCTCTACCCTATACATTGGATCCTCAACCCTTTTATATCTCTGTCCCTCCCTCCTCTTCTCTCCTTCTCTCTATCTCACTTCTCCCTCAATATATATTCCATCCATCCATCCATCTCTACCCTAATCCCTCAACCCTAAACCCTTAAACCCTTTAAACACTCAACCATAAACCCTAAAACCTCAACCTCAACCCTTAAACCCTAAAACCTTAAACCCTCTACCCTTTACCCTCTACCCTAATCCCTCAACCCTAATCCCTCAACCCTTAAAACCTTAAATCCAATAAAAATATCTACCCTAATCCCTAAACCCTCAATCCTCTACCCTCTACCCTCAACCCTCAATCCTCAACCCTTAAACCCTAATCCCTCAACCCCTATACCCTCTACCCTATACATTGGACCCTCAACCCTTAAACCCTAAACCATTAAATCCTCTGCCCTCTACCCTCTACCCTCTACCCTCTACCCTATACATTAAACCTTCAACCCTCAATTCTCAAACCTCAACCCTTAATCCCTCAACTCTCAATTCTTAAACCCTAAAACCTCAACTCTTATACCCTCTACCCTGTACATTTGACCCTCAACCTAATCCTTCAACCATATACCCTCAAACCTATACCCTAAACCCTCTACCCTCAATCTTAAACCCTCAACCCTAAACCCTTTAACCCTAAACCCTTAAACCTTCTACCCTATACCCTCAACCCAATACCTTCTACCCTCAACACTAATCCCTCAACCCTCAGCCCTTAAACCCTAATACCATAAACAATCAACCCTATAGGTCCTCCACCCTAATCACTCAACCTTATACCCTCAACCCCTATCCCTTTCTCTCTATCTATACATCTCAGTGCCTCTCTCTCACTCCCTCTCTCCTACCCTCTCTAATTGTCTCCATCTACCCTCTCCCTCTTTCTACGTACCTCTCAATCAATAAATCCCTACCAACCTCTCTCACTCCCTCTATCCATGTCTCTATCTCCCTCCCACTCTCTCCCACTCCCTCTCTCTCTCTCTCCCTCTCCCTCTCTCTTAGGTCTCTCCCTCCCACCCCCTCTCTCTCTCAAGTCTCTCCCTCTGGAAACCTACCTAGGTAACTCTCTCTCTCCTCTCTCTATCTATCCCTCCTCCCACCCTACCTAAATAAGTACCTCTCACTCCACCCCCCTCTATGTCTCCCTCTCTCAGGTCACTCCCTCGCACACCCTCTCCCTCTCTCAAGTCTCTCACTCTCACACTCCCTCTCTCTCCTACTCCCTCTCTCCTACACTCCCTCTCACTACCTATCTCTCAAGTCTATCACTCTCACCCCCTTCACACTCTCAAGTCTCTCCCTTTGGAACCCTACCTACATAACTCTCTTTCTCTCCCTCTCTCTCCCTCATCTTTCTCCCTCTCTCCCTCTCTCTCAATTCTCTCTCTCCCACCCATTATCTCTCTCTCTCTCTCTCCCCCTATCCCTCCCACCCTACCTAGCTAAGTACCTCTTACTCCAACCCCTTCTCTCCCACTCCCTCTCTCTTAAACTCTCACTTCCAGCCCCTCTCCCTCTCTCCAAACTCTCTCTCACTACCTCTCTCTCTCTCTTAAAATTCTCCCTCCCTCTAAAGACATACATAAATACATACATACTTACATACATACAAGCATAATACATATGTACATACAATCATACATACATACAAGCATACATGTATATGTGTAGATACAATCTTACATACATACAATATACATGCATTGATACATACATGTGCATACATATAGGCATACATACATACATACACACATGCATACATATATACATACATACATACACAACATACAAGAATACATGTACATTCAAACATACAAATATATAAACAAACATTCAATAGAGTGTCATTTAACATAAAGCAAGACATAACATGAGCTCGTTATACTACACTTGTGTTATTTCTTGCTAGACATATCCCTCAGAAATGTAGAAAACCATGTCAAAACTAAGATATAACACACACATGTTATATCTTTCTTTGGGAATCCCCAAGCATTGGGCTTGGTATTTACCTTGGAATACCAACCCAAAGGCTTGGAGGGAATTCCCAATGACCAGAGATGTGTTTTTGCAAATTCTACAATATTTCACATAATTGGGTTTGTGCTCACTATGAGGATTGAATGTGGTTCAGTGTCAAACAAATTGAACACCTGGGTAATGTTAGGTTCTCTCTTAGCTATCCAACGATGCAATTTTTTTCACTTTTTGACAATGTTAAGCCTTTCATCTATAATTTCTTGTGTTTGTGTCTTTTTTTTGGAAAAAAGTAGTGTTTTGTGTTTTTTTTCATTATAAATTAACCGTTCATCAAAATTTCAAATAAATTACATTTTTTGAAACTAGACTTCATTTTACAAATTAAAAAAATAAAATAAAATAAATAAATTACTTTCCAAAATTTGTAGGGGTAGCATGACCAAAATTTTGTTTTTCAAGAAGTGTCCACTTAGAAAATTAGTAAAAAAATTAAATATTCATTAAAAAATTATCAGAAAAATCATACATCAACTACATACTATTAGCTAATTTCTTACTAGAGCGATTTTAAAAATACTAAAAAAAAGTCCACCGTGCTAGGGATGTACAAGAGTTTCTATGTTATATTTTTTCTGACAAAAACAACACCATTTTCAAAATAAATTTGTAGTTTAGAAAGTAGACTTGGAGCACTTCAATCCTTTTTTTTTTCCATCTCAAATTTTTTTGTGTAACTATCCTCAATTTCACGTCCAAAGTCAGTATTTCTTGATTTCAGAAAATAAGCAACCACTTAAGCCCCCTTTTTGGGACCCATCTTTTTGCACTTACCCTTCCAAACAACATCATCTCTACAGGATTTCCCTTTAGTGAGAGGAAGGGAAATATTATAGGGAAATTTTAAATTCTTTTGTATGGAGTTGTCATCCAGATTGAGCCTTATCCTCAGACCATTCTAGAAGGAAACCCCTGAGAGGAAGGTTTCTTTGATAGAAGCATAAATTTTAAGACCCAAAGACAAAGAAAGAAGAAACAAACTTTTGAAAATCCTATTTTTGTGCTCAAGGCAAATTCCCCAACCAATATGGGGAAGACAAAGAGAACAAAGAAAAAGTAGAGAAGGGTTGGAGGAAGGTCCAACCCACTGAGCCCACACTTCCCCAATTGAAGAAGGGAACACCCAACTAAGATTCTAGAGAGAGAAAACATGAGCCCACACCTCTCTAGAAAATTTGCATCCAATCAAAAGGTGAAAGGAGTTCTCGACATCCTCTTCACAGAGAAAGAATCTATTAGGCATCACAAAACCTCTCTTGACCAAATTATCAGTAGCAAAGACCTTATTATAGCAAAAGAGCCAGAAGAAAATATTAATCTTGGGAATCAATTTAGAGGACCACAAGTTAGACCAGAAAGGAAAAGGTCCAACAAAGGAAGCTTAAAGATGAAAAGTAGAGGAAACATAAAATTTACCATTTTTAGAAGGCCTCCACACAAATTTATCATCATTGTTACCATAAGGTATATGAACTAAGGAAAAATATTTATAAAGATCCTCCAATCCTAGTTCCACCTCATGCAACCTTTTCTAGCAACCCCCATCAAAATAATTAGCAACAAATCTGCCAATCCTTCGCACACAGATGTCCATGAAAGGTTGAGGCCATGGTTCATCTTTAAGTGGCCTATTACCATACCAACAATCCTCCTAGAACAAAATTCTCCTGCCATTGCCCATCTACCAAAAGAGACCTTTAGAAACAAGCCTTCGAGCCTTGACCATACCATTCTAAAGAGTAGACCCCAACATAGGAGAAAATTTATGAGACAAGAAATCCCTTATCCGGTCAACCCCACGAGGATATTTGTTACGAGCAATTTTAGCCCAATCACTGTTAGCCAAAATATGGTTCTACAATTGTTTACCGAGAAGGGCCACATTTAAATCTCTGATCTTATGAATTCCCAAACCTCCCACTTTCTTAGGCCTACAAATATCATCCCAAGCAACCAAATGAATTCTTCTCTTGTCTTGCACCCTAGACCAAAGAATTTTTTTTTGAATACCCTCCAACTTCTCCACAAATTTCCTAGGCATATAAAACAAGATGAGAGAATAAACAAGAAGATTCTAAAAAGTTGAATTGATTAGCTGCACTTTACTAGCTTGACTCAACAAAACACCCTTCCAACCATCCTATTTAGAGTTGAACTTATCAATTAACCCCCTCCAAAAGGATTCAAGAACACTAAAGCACGAGGGAAGACCCAAATAAGACGTAGGAAGCTTACCAATCTGTCACTATAAAATTCTAGCAATTTTAATCTGCTTGTGGTCAGGAGTATTAAAGAAGAAGATAACACTCTTTGGTAAGCTAACCTTCCACCTAGAAGTCACCTCATATTTTTGCAAAATAAATTTAATAGCTTTGGCCTCCTTAATAGACGATTCCCCAAGCATGAGAGAATCATCAACAAACTACCGATGGGAACAAATAAGATTAGTAGATGAAGGAGCTAGCCATGACATAAGACTATAATTTACAAATCTCTAAATTAGGTGACCCAACGATTCCACAATGATAATAAAGAGAAAAGGAGAGATATGATTTGATGAAACCTTAATTTTTATGTCCCATCTCGAACCCTAGTTGTACCTAGGGAGGGTTTAGGATTTGTTTTTAGCATTTGAATGTCCTATTTTGTTGTTGAGTTCCTACTGCCTATTGTCGATCACTGTTAAAACTTTTGTGTATACTTTTGTTATTTAGGCAACCGGTTCCCTAGTCATATTCTAGAAATATTTAGTCTCAAGGTCTTTAAGTCCTTTTTCAATCTATTGTATTATCCTAGGAAGTCCCCTTCATTAAGAAAAACTTGTGATCATGTGCATAATTTTTTTCACTTAAGGTCAATCAGCCATTTGTCTCTCCCACTCATCATTGATCACTTTTGAGACGTATGTTTTGAATCAGTGATGAGTGATAATGTAATGTCTTTGATATTGCTCATTTCTCATAGTTCTTTCAATCTCAAGTTGTAAATAGCGATGGGTGAGGTTCTTAGTATTTTGAAGGGATCACTTATCACTAATATTTTATGACCTCTGGAGATTATAATAGCGATGAGTGATGCACTCCAATTATTTGATCATACTTTCCATCACTTATCACAAATGTGCTATGAATTGATTGATTTAGATCAGAGATGAGTGAGGACATGAATTATTAATCTCATTGCTTCTCATGGATTTGTCTTCAATGCCAAATTCTTGATTAGTGATGTACGCCATGTAATGACACTGAGATCATCTCTCATCACTAATTACTTACAAACCTTATGAGGAGAATTAGCGATGAGCAATAAAGTTCCTTTTGTGAAGTTTTCTCTCACTAACATGAATACATCTTATCTGCAATATCTTTTTGTGCCATTTACTATTTATGCAAGTGTATGTGTCATCATGTGATGCTTCCATCTCTTATTGCTCTTAGAGCTAGACGAGGGTGAAGTAAATCAACAATGGGCGACAACCACTACATGAAGGGGAAATGTGGCAAAATCCTAAGGATTTCCAATAAGGTAGAAGTAAAGGTGGTGAGGATGATTGATAACCATTGATACAGTTCTGAAGTTGAAAAATCAATGATTGAGGTTTAAACCGGAATGGCTAATTGTTAGTTCACTCACATGAGCTTATTACCAAATATTAATGGTGACACACTTCTCTCTTGGTCATAATAAAAATTAGATACCTGGTTGATCATGCATAGAAATCATTGGCTAGCAGAAGGAGTGCCAAAAGCTAAAAGGTATGAGGCAAGCCTCATAAGCTATTAGGAACTAGAGTGACACTACTTCTACCTAGGTAAGCTAAACCAATATCTTCTTCTAGTTGAAGTAGTATATTGGAATACTTTGGAAATCTAGTAGAAAAAGTCAGGGAATTGGCAATTCATTTGTTCCTGATAGTTTTAGATTGATAATTGAGTACTGTATAAGTTGTGAAGAAAATTTTCCTATTTAGTAGTGCTGTTTTGTCCTATGAAAATTGTGGAGGCTTTTATTTGGCCATAAGAAATTGTAAACCCTAGTTCTAGTCACATTACCACCATGAGTGACCCAAAGCCTAGTGAGTCTTGTATTAGACCAGAAAGGAAGCCAACAAAGAAGAGGGTCAAAATATGTAGAACTCAAAATGATTCAGTTGAAGTTACCCTAGACCAGTGATTGTGTCTGAACCTTTACCAAGCACTCCTACAACATCCACTAGGTCTAGAAAAGCTAAGAAAAAAATAGAGAAATTCATGCAAGAAACCTCTAGAGGTGTCAAAGAAGGAGGGTCATGAATTGGTAAAAGGCCCACAAGACAAGTTGTTGTGACTACTAAGCTAAATGATAATGTTGGTGACATTGGTGAAAAGCCCCAACCTCAGAGTGGATGATAACTATTTCAATATGCTTTCAATAGATGAAATTATGACAAGCCTACATGTTATTTGTGGATGATGAACCTTGGAAAGGTGGTAGTTCCAAATGCGTTTGTGGAAGTTGACTTAGTGATGGAGTTGGCCAGGTATTATAACCCTACTAATAGGAAGAATGGAGATATAGTTATGGAGGTGACAAAGGATAAGATGATAGATGTTTTGGGATTGAATCCCAAATATTATTCAAAGTTCAGACGTGCTATATCGAAGGAGAAAATTATCATATAAATAAGTACTACTTAAAAGACATATAAGGAGCAAGGAAAGAGTTACTGATAAGGATATTGAGCCTTTTGAGTGTGAAGAATTTGCAGATTATTTCAAAAACACTTACTGCTATTTAAATCAAGTACTGGCTCAAGATTTTGAGGTGAGGATAGATCCTGAATTATTGTTAATGGTGGAGGATATACAAATCCATAATCGAAACACTGGTTTTGATTATGCTAAATTTTTTTCTGAAAGGATGCACGAGGACTTTCTCAAATTGAAAAAGGAGGTACTCCCTTTGTCTTTCCCTCATTACTCTTTATTTATGCATATGCTTTTATGGGAAGGTGACTATGAGTGGAAGAGGAAATTGACTTTGAAGATGAGGGATAGCTAAGGTGAGGCTAACCCTATGCAAATGTGGACATACATTTGGGATCGATATCTCTCCCATTCCAACTACATCTTGTTTGCTAATGTTGTGAGATATGGTATCTTAGAATCATTGGGAGTAGCACGTAGATTCAGACTCTCTCTAGAAATCATGAGCCTTATGCACCCAAAAGATGTACCAGGATCCCAAGCAACACATAATTGGGTTGACTGGTTTCTACATTCAGAATATAATTTGATCAGAGCTTATGGAGCTAAGGTTGCACCTCATTGTCTACCTTTGTATGTCTCAGACATGTTAGCTTTCATGTAGCTCATGTGGAAAATTGATATCATGGATTATGAAATGTTTAGAAAGGACAGAAAGGGCACTACATTTTCTGCCAAATGTACTTTTTCTTAATTTAAGATCACTGCTTCTGAGGGGTATGAAAAGCTTGGAATTATGGTAAACAATCTTAGAATTCCTATTAGTGATATTAGAGTTTTTTATCCAAAAAGGTTTATGGGAGAAAGAAGAAGAAAAAACAACTTAGGCACGATACACCATGAATTTCTATATAGGGATGTTGTGCTAAGGAATCTGACAACTGATGAGGCTATGATGGCTAGAAAAAAGGAATAGACAACTATGATGAACCTTGAGGAAAATATTATGAAAAGGAATTCGTTATGCATCAGTCCATATAATGTAATTGCAAATCCATTGGAGAGGGATTTTACCATGATAAAATATTATCAATCTGGTGAGTTTAAAGTAAAGGTGAAAGAGGCTACAGAAAAATCCCATGTCCTCTTAGAACAAAAATGACAACAACAGGCTATGGATGTCCTAGAACAACCTGTAGAAGTTAAGGAAGAACAAGTGGTAGAGCATGTGCCAAGAAATGAGGAGGGAGAATAGAAATTTCCCCTCCCTCGCTTTACAAAAAATCATAGTTCAGATGTTACTCCTGGCAAGATTGTCAAGTGGCAATATAACATAGAAGATGATAATGATCCTAAAATTTATGATTCAACAGAGGAGTAAGGAAATAAAAGAAAGACTTGAATCAACCTGAGCAAATGTTGAGCCTTCTCACTAGGAGGAAGCTAAGAAAGCAAAGGAAGAGAAAATTAGGGTTGAAATTGAAGCTATTACTCCTACTGAGGCTCAAAGGATTGTCAAGGATAATGGAATCATGTTGTTTCCAGGATGTAATATTACTGAATCAATGGCATATGATGTAGTTAGGAGAGATCTTGAGGCTTTGATATTTGAGGATCAATTTGAGAATAAATTATTTGGTTCTAGATATAGTCAAAAATTGTATACTCTTGCAATTTGGTATATGGCTCCTAATACTAGTAAACATGAGATTGCTAGGCCTATTGAAGAAGTCATTGGTTCACTAGTGGTTAAGAGAGTAGCTGGCATAACTCCTATCCAGGCAGTTGAGTTAATTACACATTTTGTGCAATGCTTAGTGTGGATACTCCACATATTTCCTAGAAGAAGTATGAATCCTTGGTTCAAGTATATAATAAGTATTTGAATGAGTTGAGTCAGATGAGAGCCACTATTCAAGATCTTCAAAAGGGAATGAATCAACCACCTTCTTCCTCTTCTTCTTCATTTGATATATCAACACAAGATAGGGAGACTTTGGTCCTAAGGATTGATGATTTGAAAGGACAATTGGTTGCTAAAAAGGAAAAATTCAAGCAAGCCACACTAGAAACAGTTAAAGTGTCCAACGAAATTTTTGAGGGTGCGTTAAAGTATAGGGTGACCAAGTTGGTTCACAAATCTAATGATGTTTGGGCCATATATAAGAATATTCAAGAGAAAAATACAAAGTATCTGCAAGTACAGGAAGCCTTTAGGAATGAGTGGAATAATTGGATTGCTAGAGTAAGTGTTTTGAATGAAATGATGCAAAAAATGAATGAAGACCCTGAGGCATCCACAGATATTTATGACATCTTGTAGAATATTGACTCAATAAAAGAGATAACCACCTTCCATGTAAAGTTTTGTGTACAAATCTAGAGTAAGTTGAAAGTATCCAGGGAAATGGAAGAAAGGGGTATGCCTCAAATATTGAATCCAAAAGGTGAACTGGACCCATTTGACACCAGGAAGAAAGAATCAGGAGGAATGTTTGAGAAGGCTATGATTCAATTATCTGTCACAAACTACTACTTGAATAATTCAAATATTGACACAATAAATTTGAAATTGAATAAAAAATGGATATGTTTGTTAAAGAGGCCAAAATTTTAACAGATGCAAGGTACACTCAATACATTACTAAGGTACATGATTTGTTGAATATTAAATGTCCCACTAAGGAGGAATATAACACTTGGTTGGAGAAATACACAAATTGAATATGGGTAAAGATTAATGAATAAGGAAAATAATGGACAGGAGAGAAATAATACATAGCCCGAATACAGTACAGATTAGGCTTATGGTATAACATGGTAAAATATTATTCTCTCCTTGTATTAAAATGAATGGCACGTGGTGCTAATGTGGATTGACAACTTTTGACCTTTTTCCTACTCTCCTTGCCTTGCTTCGTAAGTTTTGTGATTTTGATTCTCTCACGGTTGGCATTTTGAACACATGGAGAATATCTTGTAACAAACTAATGATGTTTTTTGAGGTGGGACTTGTCTTCCATGAAGAGTTGAGGATTAATTCTGCCTCATGTCTTATTCAATCCACCTGAGCACTCAAATGTAGTTGAAAAAGGAATGTTGTTACAAGTGGTCTAATAAGGTCATGGGTATGTGCAAGATCATCATGGAAAAAAGAGGCCCTTAAGTGGCAAAAAATTTAGAAAAATTAGAGTTAGACAACTTGATGTAAAAATTTGAATAAGTTATCTATATTATTTCAAAAATATGTAAGAATAGAATCTATAGAAAATTGAATGTAGTTTCTAAACTACTAGGTTTATTTATTTAAAACAAATCTATTTGGTGAAAATTTGAAATTTCAATGCAGTAGTACTTAAATTTTAGGGAAAAAATAAGAAGTAGGTGTTTTTCCAACCACCCTAACTAGAATAAAATGATAGTTATTTTTATAAGACTTTAGATATAAGTAGAGGACTTGTGTCCCGATGTGATGCATATATTTTTGTATTTTTTTTCCAAGTAAATAATTAATTATGAATTTTTTATTACAACTTTTAAAAAATATAAAAAACCCGTATGTCTGACCACCTTAATTTGGTCAAAACTTCATGAAATTCATTTATTTTTTCTAAATCCTATAGTATGCAAAGCATAGAATGTGATACATGTTTTGGATTCAAAAAATGTGATACCGTTTGAAAGTTATAAATGTTTTTCAATCAACCTATCAATCAAGACTTTAGTCGTAATTCAAATAGAAAATGAATAATAATTATATATTAAATTCAAATTAAAACATAATTTATATTGTTGGAAAGCTAAGAATCTCCTTTATAAACCCATTTCATTTCATCAATTTTGAGTAAAAAAATGTCGACAGCCACATACCCTACACATATTCATCATATTGCCACTTTCTGGCCATCATGATCCTACACATACGCTCATGACATGTGTGCTCTTTGGTCTAAGGCTCATTTGCTCCTTCATCTCTATAAGAAGGAATTAAGGATCAAAAGCACAAGAGTTGAGTTTGAAAATTTTGAGTTACTGCTGTTAGACTGTCAAGATAATACAAAACAAGTTTTAGAGTTTTTGTTTTAAGTTTCTTTTTAAGTTCATACTTATGCATGTAAGAGTAATAATGATATAGCATTTATAATATAGAGTAATATTAGTTTTATGGTTATTGTCTCTCCTTGTATGTATCTTGTGAGTTATGATTGAAAGTGATCAAGGATTTATTTCATTTGTCTCTATCATTACTTGATGAATGTCTAGTTTTGTGCTTGCTTATTGATTCAATGAATTAATCAAAATGCTTGTATAAAATTAATGACTTATGATAATTGTGTGCTAGGATGTTTGTAAGAAGTAATAATCAAGAACATCATGGAGGGATGTTGTAATGTAATATTTCTTGAGGTTATAGGTGCTACATTTTAAATTATTATCGGGTTACATTGAAAGGTATTGACTCTATGCTTGGGAGAAAGACACTGGTTTATGTAGAGTATTCACATTACACTCTCAGTATTGATTCATTTACTACTCAATCTTTAAAATCATAGAATCTCAAGGGGATATTATTGTTGTTATTTTGCATTCAAAATTTTACTTTCTCAAATTCAATATATACATCATATATATAAGCTGCCAACTTATTTGATGCATGTCATTGAATGGATTCACGAGGAATATCTATTATTTGCAATGTATTTGAATGTAATTGTGACAAGTACTTAAGTATACATTGTGGGATCACCCTCCTGGGTTTCATAGAGCCATAGAGTAGGAATAGAAGTTCAACAACCTCTATTCGTTTGTTGGCCAATCCCTTTGGAGTTACTGATAAGTGGAAATGGAAAATTCCATAGGCACTTCCAAAGATAAGTTTGGTTGTTAAAAAATAACCAACATGATCTCCTTGTCTCAATCCCCTCGAGCAATCAAAGAGAGGGGAGGGAGAGCCATTAACCAAAATAGAGAACCTAGGAGTATAAATGAGCTGATTAACAAGAGAAATCAATTTCTCCCCAAACCCAAAAGATTTCAAGATCTTAGAAAGGAAACCCCAATCAACTCTATCATTAGATTTAAGCCAGTCAAGCTTTCAGATAGAGCCAACACAATTATTAATAGTTAAATAGTGAATATTCTCATGGATAGTAAAAATAGAGTCCAAAATTTATCTACCAACCACAAAACCATTTTGTTGAGGAGAAATGATAAGAGGGAGAACCTTTTGCAATCTAACCGCCAAAAATTTGGAGAAAATCTTATAAATCAAATTGCAAAGGATGATAGGGAGAAATTCATCAAAGGAGGAAACACCCGACTTCTTAGGCACATGAATAATAAAGGAAGAATTCAATTCCTTTAGAAGCTTACCAGTATCAAAAAGTTCCTTAGTAGCATCCACAACATCCTTATCAATGATTTCCCAAGAAAACTAAAAAAAGAACATTGAGAAACCATCAGGCCCCAGAGCCTTATTACCTTCAAAAGAGAACATAGCACATTGAATCTCCTCCACCATCAAAATACAAACTAGTTGTCTGTTAATAACCTCAGAGATGAGATTAGGGATGTCCCCTAGAAGATCCTCCCGACATTCACGATCCAACTCCCCTTCCATTGAAAGCAGGTTAGAAAGGTATAAAGATGTCGCAAGCTGCAGATCAACGTCCTCCTCCAAGACTTGATTGTTGAATCGGATAGTACTAATACAATTAGTAGCCCTATGTTTCAAAGTTGAGAGGTGAAAGGACCTTGTGTTTCTATCTCCACTTTTTAACCACATAACCTATGATCTCTGCTTCCAGAATTCCTCCTCCTTAGCCACACTGTTATGCAATTTGGAAAATGCATTCTCCTTTAAGATCAAGGCTTGATCATACCCAAAAGCTTGAATGGATTGTTGAACTGCCAAAATCTCCTGATTAACCTCCTCCTTTTCCATGAAGATATGACCAAAAGAAGACTGATTCCATTTCCTAACATTGTTCTTCACATTGGCAAGCTTTTTAGCCACTCTATACATTGTCATCCCATCGACTTAAATATTCCACTACTTAGAAATCAATTTTTTGAGGTCAGGATGACAGGTCCACATCTTCTCAAACCTAAGTTACAGAAAATTTTTATTTCTTCCCAGCCGATCCACTGATAAAGATAGGGGGAAGTGATCTGACCCAAGTCTGGTCAAAGCCGAGAGTGAGCAAGAAAAAGAGACCAGCGAGTCAGAGGTGATAAGAGCATGATCAAGCTTCACCTAGATAAGAGCATCCCCCACACGTCAATTAGACCAAGTGAACGAGGCACCTTTAATATCCAAGTCAAGGAGAGCATTATCATTGATAAGATTCATGAGATCATATCTACTATCATCCACAATCTGCGAATCTCCCAACTTATCAACATCATGTAGGGGTGTATTAAAATCCCCCATAACCAACCAGTTAACAATAGGATGCGCTAATTTGAAGGAACCAAGATTCTCCAAAAACTTCTTTCTAACACTCTTACTATTAGGGGCATAGATATTCGAGAGGGTCTAGGAGAACCTATCCCACATATTATAAAATGAGGTAGCCACATGATTAGAATCCTGAAAGACCTCAGTTCCCTGCACCAACTTAAGATTCCAAAAAGTAACAATCCCTCTCGAGGCACCCGCCATGTCAAAGCAATGCATACCACACTCCTTAAAAAGCTTATGCTAAAGTTTTGAAATTTTATCCTTACCCATTTTAGTTTCCTGAATTAAGACAATGTCAAGCCAATGATCCCTTATCAGATTAGCAAGAAGATCATGCTTATGAGGGTGATTTAAAACCCTCTCATGTTCCATGATATGATCTTCATGATAGTTTGTGGGGGTGCCCTTAGAGCACATATCCAACAAAGTTCTCTGAGTTCCATCAGCAATGTCCATTCAGCTCTCCTTATCCCTAGTGACATTTGAAGGAGGGCGAACTCTACCTCTTGGTTTTGACCCATAATCAGACCTTTGCCTATTTCTAGTCATAACTCTTGGAGAAGGAGAATGCTTCTTTCTATTTCTACCTCTCACTGGTATGAAGGGCTGGTTATCAGAATCATCAGAAGCCCCATTATCCTTGAAGACCTCCATCTCCTCAATCTTCAAGCATTCCTCTAGAAGCAAATTTACAGTCCCACAGCTTTGAGTCCTCGAAGGAGGGGAGCCCAAACCCTCATCCACAGACACCTTGTCTTCTACAAGAGCCTAAGAACTAATCACATCAAAGGACTTCACCATATTAGATGGACGAAGGAGAATACTGTCGGTGGTTCAGTTTGTTACTAGACGGACAAAGGAGAATACTGTGAAGATCACCACCAAAAAGTCCGACGATAGAGATGGAAAAGTAAGGGAGACTTTTAAAAAGTGGAACTCGGGAAATCTAATCTTGCCATTGATATTTTTTGTGCGTTTACATTCTATTGTACTTTACTCGGCCTTTCCTATCGTCTACCGAGAGTAATTCCCTTGTTTGCATGTGAGGTTCTAGAGCTTACACTATACTGTTCACTTAACTTCGGAATGTACAAAGTAAAAATGTTGAAGCTTCCTTTTTATTGCATTGGTTTGCGTATTGCTTCTTGTCACCTTCTACGAAAGAGTTTCTCACTTTGAATACAAACTCTAACAGCGTTCCGTGTTCGACTTGGTTTTAACGAAAGTAGAAAACCACTAACCCTACGAATGTATCCTTCCATTGTTTGGTCTGGCCAACACCTAACAGAGTACCTGGGAAGGATGAAAGTACTGATGGATCGACGAGTCTTGCCTCCACCAATTAATTCTTGCTTTCTGTACATCACAAAACTCTTTCATCACGGCTCTTTAAATATCTACTACATAATGACAAACTCCAATATGCTTGGCCATTCCATATTTACAGGCAAGACCTCTTGTAAGGATAGACATGGACATGGGGAAACACGAATATTCTATAAATTTCTACATTTGAATTTCTTTAATTATTGGTTTTAGTATGCAAGTTGTACAACACAACTTTTTCCCACCATTCTCCCACATGTATACATTGCATAAGGGGTCAAAAGTAAAGTCAAACATGTAGGGAACACTCTCTATACCCAATATGTATCGTCAAAACATTCATGTGCTCCATCAAGATACCTACAACAAAAACCTATGCAATCACTATCTTAATCAAGAACCTAAGTCTCATCTTCCATCATGTGAAGACATAAAAGATAAGACCCTATCCAAATATGACGACACACTAATTGTCACATAGAAACATCAAAAAATTCTACCTCAACTTGATATTTAAACAAAGAAAACCCAAAAATACAATGGTAACAAACATGCCTAAATAAATATCAAGATCTCATTAACAACTATAATAATAATCATGTAGCTACTTGCTAGTATCCGACTAACTATACCTAAAAAATAAGATATAATCAACATAATAAATAAGTAGACCTTTTTCTATCTATATATATATATATATAAACAAGTACATCTAACAAAAATCACATACATCTTGGAACTCCCATTGCAAGGGTAACTTCAAATATGAAAAAAAGATCAAAGAATAAAAAATATCCGCCAATGGCACTGATAAGAAGGGTGTGGTTAATGTCATCAATATCGTCTAGTACTAAAGAGCATACAATGTTTTCATGGACAGAGAGATATTACCAATCTATTCTCGTTAACCATCAAAAAATCTGACTTGTAAAGGACTTGTTCCGTTCAAACAAAATAGCATTTACCAGTAACAAAACTAAAAACTTAATTATCCAAAATTTCCTTGCTCATGAATTTAAAAAGGAAAGTTTTTCAAAATCACTCTCAACCCTGGTAAAGTGTGTCGACTGTGAAAAGCACTGATGGCTCTCTGCCTCTACAAAAGTTGCATACTTAATAAAACAACAGCATGTGGTAAATTCAATATTTGACACAGACATAAAATTGTCAAATTACAGAAAAAGTTTTCATCAGTTGGCTGATGTTGATTGAACATTAGTGATATGGAACACTTAAAACTTAAACATAATTATAATAAATACTTTACTCTTTAGAAATGCTATGACAGTAAATACAAATTTACTATTAAGTAATCATAAGCTGGATTTTGGAAAAGGTGTGACTTGTGAGGCAGTGCTATCAAAATCATATATGTTACTCAGTCAAAAAAAACATTTAATATAGAACTTTCTACCACCAAACACTTCCTTACTGCCACCGTTCTTCTGTAGAAGACCATGTGCGTTGAATGTAGAAACTCGTGTTTTTGACTGTAATCCAGAGTCTTGATGGTTCTAAGTATTTTCTGTGCGATTTTGTTACCACACTTCCGTCAATTATTATAAATAGTTGCTCTCATCCCCATTTACTCTAATATCCAACAGATTTCAGATATATTCCCTCCTCCCCACTGCTTACCATGGCTTCTCCTCCTGTTGCTTCTGCAATTTCAATTCCCCAGCCTGCCCTTGTTTGTGAACAAGAAGCCCAGTCCGAGAGTTTGTTATCTCAGCTAAAACTGTATGACATGATATTCGGGTCAACTAAGCCCATGGCTCTCAGAGCTGCTGTTCTGCTGAATATTCCGGACATAATTGGTGAGGCTTCAGGCTGTCTTACCCTAGAGGAAATTGCTGCCCACATTTCAGCCTCCACCAAGAGCCCCCCTCGCATAGAATATCTGTTTCGTCTTCTCAGATTTCTAGCCTCCCACCAAGTCTTTAGTGAGATCCCACACAAGGAGGACTTCAAGCAATTTAGATATGCCCTCACAGGCCTTTCTAAATTGCTTGTGAAGGAACCAAGTAAAGGAGGTTTGAGTTCTGGTGTGTCCATGCAAAATTATGTTCCACTTTTGTTGGGATCCACCAGCAATATGCCCTTCCAAGGATGGCTGCATCTACACAAGTCTGTGTTAGAAGGCGGCTGCGCCTTCGATAAGGCATTTGGGATGAGTTATTGGGACTACGCTATAAACAACCCTGAAGAAAACAAGGCATTTAACGAGGGCATGTCCTCTGACACTCGTGCTGTCATGTCTTCAGTTGTCAAGATTTATGAGGAGGGATTTAAGGAGATAACTTCTTTGGTTGATATAGGGGGAGGTGTGGGCTCTACATTGTCCATTATCGTGGAGCATTACAAACATATTAGGGGAATTAATTTTGACTTGCCTCATGTCATTGCTTCTGCACATCCTATTACTGGTAAGATTGATCTTAGCGCATTCAATTTTTTGAGGATGAACAGCTTTACTGAAGAGCCCATGAACTTATTTCATTCCTCTTTTTCTTCTTTTCTTTTAATTTTTTTTTGGTAGAATAGTCACCTAAATAGGAGGGATGGTGCTTTTTTCTTCTTTTTTTTGAGTATTAAAGATTTTTATTTTTAATAGATGTTACTTCTTTGCAATTGATACTGTTTTTACAGAAATTGTGATTATATATTATTTAAATATATTTATTATTTTGTTTGTGAATCATTTTTTAGTTTTTTTTTATTATAATAGTTAAAATTTAATAGAATAGTGCAAATTTTGAATATTTTATATTATTTGTTGTGATGAATTTTAAATATTTTGTAGTTTTATTATGGAGTCTAAATATTCATTTTAAAGTCTTCAATTCACTATTGTTTAATCAATATGACATCTAATTGATCTATGCATATCTTTGATCTTTTACTATTAAAAATAAATACACATACAAAATAACACACATATATCTTCTATAAAACAAATTGAAGTGCCATAAGATTTGTGTATTATATATCTTATCTTATTTTTCTTTTTTAAACTAATTGATAATCACACAATTTATCCAATCCTAACAACATGCTCTTACACGTGGAATACTATTGCTAGTTTTTTTCTTCCTTAATGATACTAGTTAATAATATAAAAAGGAAACCTAAGTTTAAATTTGTGAGTTTTGATATGTACCATTATTGCTTGTAAATGTCTTGCACATTATAGAGATAGCATGCCTATTTGGTTTGGTCTTTAACATATAACTTTCATGTGATGATTTAATTTGTAGGAGTAGAGCATGTCAGTGGCAACATGTTTGAGAATATTCCCCAAGCTGATGTAGTTTTTATGAAGGTATGTTTAATCTGATTTAATGTTTCTTAAAAATTTGCAATATTTTTGTAACAATTTACATTGAATATAAAATTTGATGCAGTGGATTTTGCATGATTGGGATGATGATGATTGTGTAAGATTGTTGAAAAAGTGTCATGAGGCCATACCAGACAATGGGAAAGTTGTGATTGTGGATGCCATTATTGTTGAAGCCAAAAACAATGAAGATGAACAAGAAAAATGTCTAAGGAATGTGGGATTAGCATTGGATATGACAATGATGTTATTCACTGGTGGAAAGGAGAGATCAGAGATGGAATTTAAACAGATCTTCAAGAAAGCAGGTTTCAAAAGCTACACCATCTTCAAACTTCCATTTGTTCAAGCCATTATTGAGGTTTCTAAATTTTAAATTAATAGATAAATAAAATATATTATAATAATTATTGGTTTAGAATACTGATAAGGGTGTGGTTCAGTGGTCAAGTCATTGGTTGTAGTGATGGCCACTAGGGCTCAAACCCTCATTGGGCCAAAGTGCTTGTAGGCCTCGTACCTTTGTTGGGCCATTGCGCTCGTGGGTTTGGTAGTTTCTTGTGGTTTCTTGTACCCGGTTCATAGCTCCGGTCAAAAGCATTTACCCTTAATAATATGGGTGCATTGCACCTTTTAAAAATAAATTAAAAAATAAATATTGGTTTAGAATGCTAGAAAAACATTTGTTTAATACTATATTAGATTACTAATGCATTAGATGTTTATCTATGTTTCAAAGAACTTTGTTATGATTATTCCATGAATAAAGTACTACTGTAACTTAAATAAATGTTTTGTATTATACATATATGATGGATCATGTGTTAATGTAGTCATACTCAATTTTTTCATTTTTTATTGAAAAAGACAAATTCTATTTGAAAAACCAAAAAATTATAAAATACAAGGATTTTTTTAAAATGACTTTATGTTTATGGTCATAAGGATAAGTTCTAGGGGTAATATCTTTTTTGAAAATTAAAGGTGAAACAATGGAAAATAGGGGGCTTCCAATCTTTTAGGAGATAGGGTTCCTATTTCACAAATTTTATTTTGAACTCAAGGAAACCCTAGAGATCTCAATCCAAGGATGGAATGGGGAGAGAGATCTACTAAAGATTTTCCTAAGGAATGCTTGATGACTAAAAGGGGTTCAACACCAAGCTAGGGCTTGGAAAGACAAGTAACATGTAAAACCTAATGATCAAACCTAATGATATGCAAGACTTAAATAGATGACATAGAAATGAATGAAAAACATAATAGAAAATTGGAAAGTATAGAGGTGCATTTGGAAACCTGTAGCAACTTGATTGAAGACCTGAAATACTAGAAATGTTGAATTTAATGCATACTAGGACTCCTACACAAAGATGGGTGATTTAGTCCTAGATTAGGGTTTTTGGGTAGGAACAAAAATCTGGTAGAGACAAGTATGGAACACCTAAAAATTGGAAAATCCGCTATACTACTGGACTCATGCTAGAAGTGGTGTATCTATCCTTTTTTTCCTTTTCAAAAAGTCAAGGTCTGAATTTGATCTTCAACCACTGATCTTTTTTCTCAACCTAGTTTTTGGATATGATTGCTAAATTCTTCTCTATAGCTGTCTTTTAATGATCTTCTAAATAAGGTGGCAACTTGGACAACTTTGCAACTTTCACAACTTCTTTCCAATCTTGCTATTGAATATGTCTTTAACCTAGATCTACAAATCACACACTAAAGAGAGGGAAAAATTTTGTTTTGTTAGTGGAAAGGGGTTTTCCTTGGTCAAACCCTACTTTGGTAGTCAAACCTTGCAATGAAATCAAATGGAAAGGAGGAATGATGAATGAACAAATGATATGTTGCAACTTGCCAAACCCTAGAAATAAAATGCTACAAACATGTATAAGATGGCTCCAATTGATGTGGATCTTGAATCTTGCTTGAATTTTGTAGATCTTGACTTGAATACTTACTTGAATCATGAAACCTTACATCACAAATGTTAGCTTAAAAACAAACATGATGCATGATGCTTAATACTTGAATAATGCTCTAAAATACTTGATAATAAGCCCTTGAAGGCTCTTGAATGCTCTTTTAAACTCTCGTAATCTCCAATTTTTCATAATGCATGAATACTTCAAAGCTTAGGTCACTTTATTGCTTGTTAGATGAAAAATGAGTGAAATACCCTTGTATTTATACTTGTTTATACCAAATTTCCTGAAATTACAACACTATAAGCTGACATGAGATCTAGAAGAGTAAAATCTAGCTAAGAATTTGAATTTAATTTAGGTCTAAGCCACATGAGACTCATACACTAGAAGTGGCGTATGGGTACCATTAGGCTAGGCTACAGGTTACAGTTTTTAAGAAAGGCTTAGATTTATGTGAAATCTAGGTTGGGGCCCAAAACTTAGGTGGGACCCATATGCCCAAGGTGGCATATGAGTCCTAGATCACTAAATCTAGGCCATACAATCCAAAAACACATGAATTATGTTTGGATGTTGTTTTATGTTGGGATTATCCTTAGAAAGATGTATTTATTAAGGCTTGTGGATGCAAAATAAGGCCAAATAAGGCATAAAGAAGCCCAATAATTAATAATACCATAGATTAGTGTGAAAGTGTAATAGAACACTTTACAACACCTTTAATAAGGCACAATTAAATACATTTAGTTTGCAAGGGTCGAAGATGTAATGTGAATGTGTGAAACACATTACAACACTAAATCAAGGCAACATTAAGCTTAATTTAACAAGGAGGGCCTAAAAAAACATGAAAATGGAGAGGGATTCATTTTTTTCATTGCCACATTTATCCCCTACTTTAGTGACAAGAGGAACTTGCTTCAACTCACACTAAAGTAGACAAAGTTGCATCAAGAGGGGTCTAAGTGTACCAGTGCTAGTAAGATAGGATGACAACAATCAAGAGGGATGATCAAGCTCCCAGAATCAAGATCCTATGACAAACCAACATAGGCATAAAAGAACACACATGAAAATGATATAAGGAGCAATAACAAGGAAAAAGCATACACTACCAAAGAGAAAAGAAAAATAAAACAAAAAGGGTGGATCAAGATTCAATCATTTGTCTCACATGTTATGGATTAGATCTATGATGTTTGTCCAAAAATGTACACTCACTTTGAAGCAATGGAAATCTAGGCTTTCCACTAGGTGAGTATCCAAAAAAAAGGTGAGACACATATGCACGCAGCTGGTATTCGCTCAAACAAACAAGCAAGTGGCTATGGAAAAGTCACTCCTAAGTTCGACTTCCCATTCAACCAGGCCAAATATATACCTCTTGATAACTTTGATAAGGCGCCACACAACAATTAACTTTGAGCTTCATGAGGCAAGCAAAGCTACATATGCTTGAAACTCATGAAAAACTAAGATGGCACTACAACCAAGAAAAGTGTGTTATGTAAGGTGGCCATATAATAGAAATTTCAAATGTAAAGTAGTGTAATGAATGTTTAAAGGAGGTTTTCTTAGTTCATGTAAGGTCTTAACTTAGGGAAAATTGTGCCTAATGTCTCCAATAGTGGACCAATCAAAGAATAGAAGATTCACAACTTAGGGGATGCAATGTGTCGCATCAAGCCACTAAGAGGAATGTAATATGCTAAGAGAGATCACACCCTTGGGGGACATCACACTTGATGTCACCACAAAGAAAAAGAAGAATCACATGAAGTAAGAAGACTATACCATGAAACATGAAAAATTCAAAAAGAATAATGGGTAGATGCATGAAGTTGGGTTACACTTTTGTGGCCAATTCCAATTTTTTTTTGAAAACTTATAATGTGAGTGTGTTATAACATCCTCGTGTTATGTCTTTTTAAAAGGAAAAAAATAAGTGAAAGTGATTAATTTTTTGTTGACTATTTTTCTGCTCTTCCCATGGCTGAAAACCCTCATTTTCATGCTCATGTTCTAGGAGGCATTCTATAAAATTCTTCAACAACAGTTTCTTTTTCTTTGCAAGGATGGTGCCACAACAATGAAGAGGTGCTAGAGGTAAGTATTATTTGCTATTTGTTTCAAATTTCTTAGTTTTAGGTTGATTTTGTTTGTTTTAGGTTAGATTTGGTTTGTTTTAAATGTAAGAGATGCAAATGATCCTACAAATCCTCAAAATCCTCAATAAGAAGAGCAGGTAAATTCTCAACAACAAAATCAACCTCCACTACCAATCACTCAACACCCTCCTAGCACTCAACAAAATTTGAGGAGTGAAATTGAGAACAAAAAAAAATTGAGGATTTTATCAGTAGGTTGAGTGATCCAAATGCTTCAACCACAAAAATAATGACCCTAGAAAATTCATTGAAAGAGATGTTAAAAAATTTAGATTCAATTACTCAGTAAATAATTGGATGGCAAGATAGGAGGTAGGCAGTTAGGGCATATTATGTGGATAAACTATCATATAAACAAGTAAAAGATTTAAAAATTACTAAAGGTGATAATTTGTTCTCTTTATTCACTAACCCTAGAACACATCAAAATCTTAGCCTCAATGTGAAGAGGTTTTCTATTCATTGGTGCCACCACCAAGAGATTAGGAACTGTTTTTATGATAGGTGGTACTTGTTCTTTGATTACCCATTGTGCATCAATTGTGAAGTCCCCCAATATTTTCTTAGGAAACTATACAATGAGTTCGTATTGAACCAAATCCAAAATTATTTTGATATGAGGGAGTTCTAGGGGAGAGGTGGGGGATTGGCTCAGAATAGGCCCGGTGCATAGCTAGATCCTATGCGGTAAGGGAGATGACCTCTCACTAGGCCGCCTCGTGAGCACATTGTTATTCCTGTCATTGCAAAGGAGAGTGCTGACATAGAGACATTATAGGAGATCAACACTTTCACCCAGAGTGTCATCCATCATACTAGCCCTATTGTACAATGCCATCCAGGGGAGTCTTCGGGTGGTGGCCTTCGAACCCATGTGTGTTAATCTTGCGGGGTGACTTGTTCATATGACCCCACCAGCACTCAGCAGGATGCTACATAGGATTTGTATGCATCTACAGGGATGGAGAGGATGACTAAAATTTTGCATGATGTGTATGGCATTGATACTCAGGTAAAAGTAAGCATGTTCATTGAATTTGATTTATTAAATTTTGATTCTGAAATGCAAGATTAACTAATATAGTTTTATTATTTTAATAAAATTGCAAGGTCACAGTGTTGAGATTGGATACACAAGTCCTCCACCTACTTATTTCTGCAATATACCTATCGGTGGGGTATGCAACTAGTAAACAATTATAAATTTATTACATGTTAATAGCATTGTTTTAGGAATGGTATTTTAATATGTGATTTTGGATTTTGAACAACGTAATATTGGAGGTTTCGAGGGAACACCTCCTAGTGCTAGTGGATTTACTCAAACTTTCACGCAGGTAATAGAATAAAGAAAACTTAACTAATGAATTCTACTTAATAGATTTGTGTAGTTTATATTCATATTGTTGGTTACGTTGCATTACTTCACATTCCATAACTAATAACTAGATGTTGATAGATGACAAAATTTCAACTACAATATAGTTGTTTAGAAAGTCAACATAAGCAGCATGATGCAATTACTTCACATGGAGGAACGTGCTTGCAAAGGTGCACCAACACAACAAACTATTGATGCTTGGAAAAAAACTATGAAACCATAATAGTGAGCAATAGCATAGACAAGGCAGTTAGTAGTTTGAAAAAATGCCTCGAAGAAATGTGGTCTCATGGTGATGGAATTCCATTCCATCACCACATGAGACCACATTTCTTCGAGGAATTTCTTCAAACTGCTCACCACCTTTCCTATGATACCACATTTTTCATACATGTTCACCAAAGCATTTTATCAAACTACTCACTTGCAATTGCTGCTATGGCTAAAAGCCTAAAATAGGTGTTTTCCAACAAACTATATGGATGCTTCGAAAAATATCTATCAAAGCATAATAGTAACCAATAATACCATAGAGAAGGCAATGAACTTTTTGAAAAAAATCCTGGAAGAAATGTGGTCTTATGGTGATGGAATGCCATGACGTGCATTTGTTTGTAATGGCATGCCATCACCACGAGACCCCACTTCTTTTGAGGAATTTTTTCAAAAAGTTCACTACCTTCTCTATGCCACCATAGTTATCATACATTTCTATGAAAGCATTTAATCAAATGGTTTAGTGGCTTGCTGTTATGGGTAAAAGCCTAAAAACATGTCCTTTCGAACGAGATATGGATAAGGCAAATAGTAAGCATGATAATCATAAATATATAGTTTAATACTTGTATTCAAAATTTTATTCATTAGATCTCATACATTATAAGTCATGATGTGGATCACTATTGTAACCTTTTTTGTGATTGAATAATTTTTTGTTTTATTTTCAGATGTTGGTGACAGAAACACCTCCAAATGTTACGAGGGCAATGGATATCAGTGTTTCATCTGCTATACAATCCTCGATGGCTTTGATAGGGGAGGTATGAGGAAAATTACTAAATTTCAATTTACATTCATTGTTATAGATAGGTATGTGTGGGATCATCATGGAAAAAATAGGCCCTTAAGTGGCAAAAAAATAAAAAAAATAGAGTTAGACAACTTGACGTAAAAATTTGAATAAGTTATCTATATTATTTCAAAAATATGTAAGAATAGAATATGTAGAAAATTGAATGTACTTTCTAAACTACTAGGTTTTTTTTTTTAGAAAGAAATCTTTTTGGTGAAAATTTCAAATTTCAATGCAGTAGTATTTAAATTTCAAGGAAAAAATAAGAAGTAGGTGTTTGTCTGACAGCCATAACCACAATAAAATGATAATATTTTTTTAATAATACTTTAGACATAAGTAGAGGACTCATGTCCAAATGTGATGCATAATTTTTTGTAATTTTTTTCCAAGTAAATAATTAATTATAAATTTTTTATTACAACTTTTAAAAAATATAAAAAACTAGTATGTTTGACTACCTTAACTTGGTCAAAACTTCATGAAATTCCATTTTTGTTTCTTTAATCCTATAGTATGCAAAGCATAGAATGTGATGCATGTTTTGGATTCCAAAAATGTGATATTGTTTGAAAGCTCTAGATGTTTTTCAATCAGCCTATCAATTACGAATTTAGTCGTAATTCAAATAGAAAATGAATAATAATTATTTATTAAATTTGAAGTAAAGGATAATTTATATTGGTGGAAAGTTGAGAATCTCCTTTAAAAACCCTTTTCATTTCATCAATTTTGGGTTAAAAAATGTTGTCAGCCACATACCCTACAAAAACCCATCATATCGCCACTTTTTGTCCCATCATGATCCTACACATACCCAGATGTTAATTCTTGTGAAAAATCAAACCATTATTGATTTGTAGTTTAATTCCTATTTGGATGGTTTATATAGGGCTTGAGCACACCTCAACATTGGTGTTCAAATATTTTTATCGTGGAGAGTGATCATGAGATGGCCGTAAGTGATTATTTTGTTAAATATATCATTTTTAATAATGTAATTTCTATATATTAATTTCTTTACTTCTTATTGTAACAGTTAAAACTTCACCAGGAGCTAAACCCTAGGAGGAGCAATAGGAGCACTCCTCGAACACAAAAAAAAGAGTGACAGACTTATCGCCATCTAATTGCCAAACAAAGGGAAAGAATTTATTTCTAGAGCATGAAGAGAAATGAATTTTGATTCTAGAGCCCTTTGTTGTATGCCTACATGGCAATTTTGTACATATTTTGTATTGGATATATTTGGCATTGTATTCCTATATGGCTATTTTGTAACTATATCTTATACTTATATTGACATATATTGATGTATGCATGCATGGCTATTTGGTTAATACAAATATTTTTTATTGATGGTGTCCATATTTGCATTATAAATTCATGGTTCAATAGATATGAGTTACGTGTATTCAAGTGTGTACTTTACAACTTACATGTATACTTTTTGACTTATGTGTGTTCCAATGTATACTTTGTGACCTACGCATTTCATGTGTATACCTTATATTCGTGCATATACTTTGTATTAAGTTGTGTATATTATGTATTTGTGTATATACCTCAAGGCTTACATGTTTATGACTACTTGTGATTCCCTTATACATATACATGCTTGACTTATTCGCATGTATACTTATTAATTGGTTAGCCCTAGCATTGATCATTCCTGTCCTTCATGGTTTGTCTTGAATAAATTAATTAATTGATAGTAGACAACTTTATCTAAAAGAAAAAAACACGTTTTCAATTGGTATTCCATGAAATGATTGATAAAAAGATTCAAATTTATATTTAATCCTTTTATCGGAACAACTAAATTAAGCAAAGGATACATAATCTTCATGTAACATTTGCAAAACATAATATTCAGAGTATATGAAGTAGTCAACTTCTTGACACATTATCTATGTTACCGGGTTCTTCTATTTTAGCCCTGGTTCTAGAACTGGTTCACTTAGGTGGTGCAAATCCTAGTTTGATTCGCCTATGGGTTCAACTGTGCAGTCACACATATTACAAAAAGATATGTGTTTATACACTTCAATTGTGTAGTCACCCTTTGGTTCTTTGAAAGAAAAATATACCTATGCCATTGTTACACTGCAGAGGTGAACCAAATTTTGTATTAAGTGGAGCTATATTAAGCTGCCACTCTGAAAACCAATGTAACAATGATACAAAATAATGTTTGAGACTACAAGAAGACAACAAAATGGCTAGTGGGGCAAGTGCACAAAGTTGGTCGCACTTTTGCAGCCAAATGAGAAAATAAAAGCCATAATGCGAACGTTATAACGCGTTCGTGTTATGTCTTTTTAAAAGAAAAAAAAAAGTGAAATCAACATATCATTTTTCATTTGATTTTTACTGTGTTTTAGCTCCGCCCGTGGCCCAAAACCCCATTTTATGCACTCACGTTCTTGGAGTGGTGATTTCCATAAAATTCATCAACAACAGTTGGATCTTATTCACAAATATGGCACCACGATGACAAAGAGATGCAAGAGGTAAGTATTGTTTGATATTTGTTTTGAATTTGTTAATTTGAAATTGATTTTGTTTGTTTTAGTTTAGAAATGAATGTTTTTTTTTTCAATTTGTAGGAAATCCTCCAAATCCTCAACAAGAGGAGGCAAATCCTCAATAGCAAAATCCTCAACCAAATCCTCAACAAAATCAACCTCAACAACAAAATCAACCTCCCCCACCATTCTCTCAATTCCCTCCTAGCACTCAAGAAAATTTGAGGAGTGAAATTGAAAACAATAGAAAACAACTTGAGGATCTTATTAGTAGGTTGAGTGATCCAAATGCTTCAACGACAGAAAGAATGCATCTAGCAAATTCATTGAAAGATATGTTAAAAAATGTAGATGCAATTACCCAACAAATATCTGGATGGTAAGATAGGACGCAAACAACGAGGGCATATTATGCAGACAAATTATCATAGAAACAAGTAAAAGATTTAAAGATTACTAAAGGTGATTTGTGTTCTTTATTCACTAACCCTAGAACAAATGAAAATCTCACCCTCAATGCAAAGAGGTTTCCTATTCATTGGTGCCACCACCAAGAGATTAGGAACCGTTTTTATGAAAGATGGTATATGGTCTTTGATTACCCACCGTGCAATAATTGTGAAGTCCCCCAATATTTTCCTAGGAAATTATACTGTGAGTTTGTATTGAACCAAATCCTGAATTATTTTGATATGTGAGAGTTTCAGGGGAGAGGTGGGGGGTCAGCTCAGGATAGGCCCGATGCACAACCGGATCCTACACGGCAAGGGAGATGACCTCTCGCTATGCTGCCTCATGAGCAAATTGTGATGCCTGTCGTTGCAAAGGAGAGTGCCAATGTAGAGACTTTGTAAGCGATCACATCCTTGAGTCAGAGTGTCATCCACCACACTAGCCCCATTGTACAACATCATCTAGGGGAGTCTTCAAGTGGTGGCCTTTGAGGCCATGTGTGTCGATCTTGCGGAGCTACTTGTTCGTATGACCCTACTGGCCCTCAGGAGGGTGCTACGTAGGATCCATATGCTTCTACGCAACCTGATCCATATGCATCTATAGGGATGGAGAGGATGGCTGACATTCTGCATGATGCATATGGTATTGATTGTCAGGTAAAATTCAACATGTTCATTGAATTTAGTTTATTAAATTTTGATTTTGAAATGCAAGATTAACTAATTTAGTTTTATTATTTTAATAAAATTATAGAGTCACAGTGTTGAGCCTGGGTACACCAGTCATCAATCTACTTATTTTTCAGTACACCTATTAGTGGGGTATGTAAAGTTAGTAAACAATTATAAATTTATTGCATGTGTTAATAGCATTGTTTTATGAATGGTGTTCTAATTTGTGATTTTGGATGTTGAAAGCCAGAGGACAACAAGAGAGGCAGAAGAAAAAAAGGAGGGGGAACTAGCAGCCAAGAGGGAAAGGAGGAGAGAAGGACAAATAAGATAAGAAAGTGGGTAAGAAGAGGGAGAAAAAAAAGACAAGCACAGGGTAAAGAGGCAAAACCAATAGTGAAGGCCAAAAGGAGAGAGATCAAGAAAGATTAGGGGAGAGGGCATTGAGGCTATTTAATAAGGACTTCCAGGAGAAACTTAGAGCCCAACCCCCATTCCGATTAAGGTTGGAGGGGTGATTGTTGATTTCAATGGCCTCTTTGAGTTTTCTCTTAAAGAAGTTGTCTTCATTGAACAGGATTTTGGTGTTTTCTAAAGCGATGTGATGCTTTTTCCTAGTAGAGTGTTCAACTAGAGCAGATTTCAAGATATGATCATGTCCTAGGTCGCACAATGCTCCTTAATTCTTGTGTTTATGGAATGACCTATTTCCCCATTGTAGGGAATGCCACACGAACACTTCACTTTATAGGCACCAGATTTGAGGAAATGATCTTGGGGGTCTTTGGAGGAAGGGATGCAATTTCTTACAATGCAAATAGGTTTGAAAGTACACTTGATACCCTTTTTGAGAAGGATCATGGAGTATGATCCAAAACATTGATGTAAAAATCTACACACATTTTTTCCATAAATCTACTTGCCAACTATCATGGACTGTGGAAACAAAATTTTATTAATTGACACCCTTCATGGGAGGGAATTGCAATTCAAATTGAGTCAACTAGGAAATTTGAGAATTAAGATTTCAAAGAAGTTAGCAGACTTGGATTTCTTGAAAATATTTCGTGATTACAACGTTTTTCCTTCCTTCATAAGAATATGCCATCACCTATTCAACCCTCATAACAAACAGATCTTACATCAAGCCAGGGTCTTTCTCTCCTTTGTGCTATGATAAAATCCATGAGGGCTATCATCAATCAAATTTCTTCTAGACTGTTGCCCCTACACTTGGAATTGGTGTCTTCTCTTCACTCAAACTTGTGGAACTAGATTGATACAACGTCCCAAGCCAGAGCATCAGGCATCAAATTCAAATGTGAGCAAAGGAAAAAAAAAAATTGGTCATTGTTCAATCATGCTCGCATGGAGGCTTCTATGCATGCTTTGGACTCCCCATACCAACCATCTCCCCTCCACACTGTTTCTCTCCCTTCAGGTCATCTCCATGTTTCTTCTTCTCCCACTGAGGTCAACTCTCCTCTCCTCTTTCTTAGTCCCTTTCTACTTTGTCTCCTGCTAGCATCATGCCACCCTTTCTTGCCCCTCCTTCACTACTTCTCCTCTCTTTTCCCCTCATCCATTCCTCCATCTGACATCCCCCTTCTGGCGCAACGCTTTGCAATCCTCCAACAGTGTCCAAAGATGACTTGATGTTTGCATAGTTGGTTCCCAAAAATGTCAATTTTGGGCTGGATAATGAAGTTTTAGCTTCTTCATCTATCCATTCTAGCAGTGATTGTTTGCATCAGGGTTTGGGAGGTCTTCATTGTGCATCTCTTGTTTCAGCTCACAAGCTTGATGTTTTAGCTTCTTCGTCATGCCTTCCCTATTGCATGATCCAATGTTTTGACTCCAATGGTCCACCTTTTTCTTCTACAGGTATGCAACCTCTCTCAATCTCATTTCCCTCCTTTTTTAATTTGTCTCCTTTCAATTCTAACATTAGCATTAACTCTTGCTCTTCCCCTCTCAACGATAGTCTTTCTTCTCCATCCAATGTGCTTGCTGATAGCCGATCCAACCTATCTATTGTTAGTCCTCGAGCCACATCCCAACCCTTTCCCTCCTCCTCAGATCATGCAACCAATCACCTCTTAGTTGGCAATTCTATCTTGTCCTCATTTTCTATCCTTGATCACCACCTCTCCCCATCTTGGGTCTCATCTATCTCCTATCCTAATCATTTCTTTCCCCTCATCAATTTTAAGAACCTCCCCCTCTCCCCTCCTTCCTCCTCACACCCATGCATCCCATCTACCCTAGCAGGTGACTCAAAGGATAATACCAATAACCTCCATACCGTTCAAGATTGGGAAAAAAAATTGGTTATTAATCTTTCAGACACTCCTTTGAGCCCCTTGGCTTTCAACTTTCTAAAAAGGGGTGTGGGTTTTGCTATCTCCCCTCACCGTATTCTTTTTCAAACTTCCTCATTGAAATTGAAAGGTTATCCAATCTCTCCCTAATGAGGTTTTCAAAGAGATTCATCAAGATTTCACTATTGCCCTTAGGCATGCAAAACCCCCCAAGTGTAACATCCCTAGATCTAAGCTCCTTTCCTTCAAAAGTCTTTTAAGCAATTAAGATCTAGTCATCTCTAAGGCTGATAAAGGAAATGCTATTGTGATCATGAACAAGCATGATTACGTTTCCAAGATGCACACCCTCTTATCAGATACTAGTAGCTACAAAGTCCTTAACTCTAATCCCATCTCCAAATTGTTAATAATGGTTTAAGCTGCCATTTCAAGGTCGCCATTTGATGATGCCACCAAAAAATGGCTCTACCCCTTCAAAGAGGTGACACCTTGTATCTATGGGGCTCCTACAATCCAAAAAGTAGGTACCTCCCTCTGACCCATAGTTGATACTATCAACTCCCCTAGCTGTAGATTGGCTTCCCATCTTGCCAAACTTATCTCTCCTCTCTATTGTTATGTGGAGCCTAATCAAACTTTGAGGTTAAATTTTCCCCACTTTTATTGTCGTGGTTTCCCCCTAATTATTTAATGGGGTCAAGGGGTAGCACCCCTTGTGGGGGTTTGGGAGAAGTGCCCCCAAGATAGGGTCAAGGGGTAGAGCCCCTAGCACGCCCCCTATCGTGATACAAGGTAGGGTCGAGGAGCAGCGCCCCCACTGGGGCTTGGGGGTAGTGCCCCCAAAACCTCTTATGATTTTTTATTATTTTATAAAGGTGTCAGTTTATTATTTTTGCAGTAGTATTGAGTTGCAGGGATTACTAGTTGTAATCAGTTTGATTTATTGCATAATAATGTTGGACTCTCTATTGGTGGACGTAGCCCAATTTTGGGTGAACCACATTAAATATTGTCTCTTTCTATTATTATTTTTTTGTTTTTCATTCCTCTATTTAATCTCTATTTGTATTTAATTGATATTTTTTGCATGCAATTCCGAACACTCTCAATCAGAAAATCAAGCTCCTTTGTCAAAAACCCTTCCCATTTTATGAATTTCATCAAAGACAAGAAACTAGATGAAAATGATATTCTTGTTAGCTTTGATGTCATTTCCCACTTCACCAAAGTCCCCTTACATGACTCAATCAAGCTTATCAAACAAAAGGAAAGCTTTGAAATTGCCTCAGTTGAGTTATGCCTCAAGTCTACCTTATTTTCCTTCCAAGGGGTTATTTATGAGCAAGTGGATGGAGTTGCGATGGGCTCCCCTCTTTCTCCCATTGTTGCCAAGCTTTACATGGAGCACTTTGAAGATGTCACCCTCCATTCATTTCCCTTCCAACCCAAGTGGTGGAATTGTTATGTAGATGATACCAATATATGTTGGTCACATGGTCGAGAGAAGCTTGAAGAATTCCATTCCCACTTAAACAGCTTATCTCCTCACATCTCTTTCACTAAGGAAATTGAAACCAACAACCAAATTCCTTTCCTTGATGTTCTTCTCATCAAAAAAGTGGATGGTTCTTTATCTCATTCCATCTTTTGGAAATCCACCCACACCAACCTTTACCTTCACTCCACCTCTCACCATCACCCTAGCCAAAAAGTAGGGGTCCTCAAAACCTTGGCTTATAGAGCTTTCTTAATCTATGATAAAGAGCACCTTGACCAAGAACTAGCCCACCTCATCCATGTCTTCTCTTTGAATGGATACAAAAGGAAGCACATCAATAAGGCAATTAACCAAGCCAAGGCTAGGCTCACCCTCGAGCCTATCCCCCCTCCCCCTTTTTCCCTTACCCTAGCTACCCTCCCTTATGTTGAGGGTATCTCAAACAAAATTTCCGAAATCCTTCTCAAAAAGGGTATCAAGTGTACTTTCAAACCTATTTACACTGTAAGAAATCACAACCCTTCCTCCAAAGACCCCCAAGATCATTTCCTCAAATCCAGTGTCTATAAAGTGATGTGTTCATGTGGCATTCCCTACATTGGGGAAACAAGTCATTCCATAAACACAAGAATCAAGGAGAATTGTGCAAACCTAAGACACGATCATATCTCTAAATCTGCTCTAGCTGAACACTCTGCTAAGACAAAGCATCACATTGCTTTAGAAAACACCAAAATCCTATTGAATGAAGACAACTTCTTTAAGAGAAAACTCAAAGAGGCCATTGAAATCAACAATCACCCCTCCAACCTTAATCGAGATGGGGTTGGGTTCTAAGTTTCTCCTGGAAGCCCTTATTAAATAGCCTCAATGCCCTCTCCCCTAATCTTTCTTGATCCCTCTCCTTTTGGTCTTTGCTGTTAGTTCTTCCCTCTCTACCTTGTGCTCATCTTTTATTTGTCCCTCTTCTTACCCCCTTTCTTATATTCTTTGTCCTTCTCTCCTCCTTTCCCTCTTGGTTACTCTTTCATCCCCCCTTTTTTGTTCTACCTCTCTTGTTGCCCTCTTTCCTTTTTTGTGGCCTTGTGTCTTTTCTCAGCTTGAATTTTGTCCTTCCCCCCTTGTTTTCCTTTCTTTCTATTTGGGTTTGTTTTGGGCTTTCTTTTTAATTTCTTTCTTTCCTAGTTAGGGTGTCTCTTCCTTTATTTTTATTTTCTTTTATTTTTTGTTATTTAATTTTCTTGTGTGGATTTTTTGTTTTTCCCTTTTATTTATATTTTTGTGTTTCCATCCTTGATTTATTACCTTTTAGTTGTCTTTGAGTTGATATATATATATATGGTTTTCCTTTATATATGTACATTTGTTTTGAATTGTTTTTTTATCTCATATAGATGTGTATATATATATATATGAATTGCCTTTATATATGTACATATTTATTGTTTTGAATTGTCTTTTTATCATATATAGATGTGTGTGTGTGTGTATACACACACATTGATTTGCTTTGCCTTTTTTTTTCAAATTTTTTATTATTTTTCATTTTTATGTTTTCTTTTTTTATTGTCTTTGTTTCTTTTGTCTTTTGAATTTTTTATTACATTTTTCTTTTCTTAAATTTTTCTTTAGAATTCTTATCTTTGCATTTTTCATTCTATGTTGTGTGATTTTTAATATTAAGATTTTTTTTATCATTTTTGTTTCATTTTCTTTCTTTTACGTTTTTATTTGATCTTGTTCTTCTAATTCTCCTTTGCAATTTTTTGTCTTATTGTTCTTTTTGTTTTATGTTGTTAAATTTGGTTTCTTTATTTGTTATTTTGTACCTTTATTATTTGATTTTATTATATTTTGTGATTTAATATTGTCCTCATTTCCTTTTAGTTTCTCATTGCTTGTGTTTTTTGTTCTCTTTTCTTTTATTCTTTATTCATTTGATTGTTTGTTCTTTATATTTTCTTTCATATTTTAGCTTGCTTGGGTAATTTTCTCTCCCCTATTTATTTTTAATTTTTTCTTTTCTTTTTATTTGTTTGATTCATTTATTTGTTGCTTTCTTATTCCTTATTTTGTGGAGTTCTTGTTCTTGCTTTTTTTATTGTTTTTGTTTTAATCTTGTTCTTAATTTTTTTGTTGTTTGTTTATTTACGTTTGAATTTTATAATTTTCTTTTATCTTCATTTGAATTTTATAAATTGCTCCCCTTTCTTTATTTGTAATTTTTTTTTTCTTTTTCATCTTTCATTTTCTGGGCAATGTGCCTCTCAACCTTCCCAAACTTCCCCCTCTTCTTTTTATATCCAAGTCTGCTTACTCTTTTTCATTTCTCTCTCTATCTGCTTATCGCCTTGATGATGGATCAAGGAGTATGAAACAAAATGTTATGAAATATAAAGATACAAAATGATTTCACCTTTTCCCATAAACTAGCAGTCGCATGGAAGACATGATTGATCAACCGATAGGAGTCCACCACAATTGGCTATTCAATGGGAAGTAAGAAACAAATTGTTTTTTGGAATGTAATGTGAAATATAAATATAAATATTCAGTAATATTTGCAATTGTTTGATTGATTCAAGAAAGGGAAAGCGTGTTAATAAGCCAATATGAAATAATGTGAGGTTAGTTCATTGTAGGAGGTGAACCTTATGATTTTGGACATTACCTAGGATAAAATAGGTGGAGTAGATTATAATGAAGAGAGATGTTGGAAAATCAATTTATATGTTATTATGGATAATTAGATGGGTAGATCAACCATATCGAAACACATGTATTAAAATTAAATCCAAACTATGTGTATATTGAAAGATATCAATTTGAATTCTAAATCACTTAATTTTGGCGTAGAGATTATTTTATGTCTTCATTTGATTTGAACATTGTAAAGAATTTTAAACCTCATGTTATAGTCCACTTGTCCTCAAATGAACATTTTAAAGCATTTTAAACCTCATTTTATAGTCCACTTGTCCATTCTTATCTAACCATTTGCATAAAACAAAAATTGATCTTTCATCTCCACATCAACATTTATTAGTTGAAATTTGACTATGAAAATGTAAAATAAAACCATAGGTCATGTTGAATGAATCTTATTATTTGCAATGTATCCATTAATTTTAATTTTAAGTAATTAATCATCAATAACATTTTTTATTAATATGTAATATTTAATAATTTTAAGCAATTTATTGCCAAGTAAAATTCATGTGAGTAATTCACCAAGTTTTTGAAATATATATTAAAAAAACTTGGTGAATTGCTAGGGTGAATTTTACTTGGTGGTGAATTTTCTTTGGATTAATTTTTTATGGTGGTGAATTGGCAGTGAATTTTCCTTTGGTGAATTTTTGGTGATGAATTTTCCTAGAGCCATTTTAAGGTATGATATAATTTTATCTCTATTTTATTTTTATATTTATTAGACCTAGAGTATGATTTATTCTTAATCAATATATTTTCACACATTTCAAAGCACATCATGTTAAAAAAGGCGATGATTTTTTCATTACTCTACTATCAAACCAACACCATAGTACCACAGTGGTTCGTTCGACAATGCAACCAAAAACAATATACTTTTCCACACTGCAATGTTGAATAGTGCATTTACTTCCTCTGGTTCCATTGTACAACAATGCCAGGTTGCAAGCAAACACTTACCATTCTGCTTCTCATATGAGGCAACCAACTCCACCATTATTAACCCACATAATTACAAAACTCCATGTCATCATAAACAACCCCGAGAAACTCGCCACCGACTGTTGTGGATGATTATTAATTTTCGGTGAGGTTGACCAAAATCCCAACGGAAATTTGAAACAAGTAGCCTATGGCTTAAAATATGTGAAGTTAAAAAAAAAATTATATAATAATTTTTTTTAGTATTTTATTATCAGATTAAAATTTTAAAAAGATGTAAAGATATTGAAGTTTCATAAAATTTCACTTTCAAATTTTTTTATTTGATAAAAAATACAATCTCTTAAGTTTATTGATTTTATCATTTTGATTAATATAAGATTCATTTCAATTAAAATTTCATTATATATTTATATAAATGTATTTCCAAATCAATTTCAATTAATTTTTATATATTTTAAATTATGAAAAAGATCAATTGCATATTTGTGTATAGATGCATTGCAAATTATAGTTGCATGTGGTTGGGTTAAACAATAAATAATAAATGCTAAATAATGAAATGAAATAAATTTAGACAAATTTAAATTTTTTCTTAAAAAAATTAAGTATTATCTAAAATTAAAATATTTGCATACAAATTTAAAACAAAGCAATACAAATAAAAAAGAAAGTTTCATTAAATTGAAGAAAAAACATTTTGCAAGTCAATATATATATATATATATATATATATATATATATTTTATTTCAAGGGGTAAACGCTATTTGACGGATATTTTGTTTGGAATGGTTGTTTTGATATTTCAACAGTGAAAATATATACAAACAGTAACTTCTTAAATAATAAGTATATTTACGATTATCTAAATAAAATATAATAAAATATTGCTATAATAGATCAATATATATTATAAAAATGAATATTTAGATTATCTATAATTGTAATATTATAAAATGATGAATACTAGTTCTAAAGGTTAAAAGTTTATAAAGCTATTGAAATAATTAAAATCAGTTTTTAAAACAAAACTAAAAAGACCTAAGACTATAGTTAAGAACAGAATTAGGAGGTTAACGCATTCAGTTTATAATGCTCCAAATAATGGAGAAGTCTTACCAGCAATCCCCCTGACATGAGGTAGATCAAAATTAATTCCTTTAATGTGTTTGTAATGCTCCACAATAATGGACAACGCTCCTCATAAAGCCTGACAACAGAAGCCATGACAGCACGAGTGTCACAGGACAATGCCCTCGTTAAATGACTTGCTCTCTTCAGGATTGTTTACAGTGTACTCCCAATAACTCGTACCAAAAGCCTTATCGAAGGCACAGCCGCCTTCTAACACACACTCGTGTAGATGCAGCGCCCATCCTTGGAAGGCAATATGGCTGGTGTTTTCCAACAAAAATGGAACATAATTTTGCATGGACACACCACAACTCAAACCTCCTTTACTTGTTTCCTTCACAAGCAATTTAGAAAGGTCTGTGAGGGCATATCTACATTAATGCTTGAAGTCCTCGTGTGGGATCTCAGTAAATACTTGGTGGAAGGATAGAAATCTGAGAAGACGAAACAGATATTCTATGCGAGGGGGCCTCTCGGTGGAGGTTGAAATATGGGCAGCAATTTCCTCTAGGGTGAGATAGCCTGAAGCCTCAGCAATTACGTCCGGAATATTCAACAAAACAGCAGCTCTGAGAGCCATGGGCTTGGATAGGCCGAGTATCATATCATACAGTTTTAGCTGAGATAACAAAGTATTGGGCTGGGGTTCTTGTCCACCAATATGGGCAGGCTGGGGAATTAAAATTGCAGAAACACGAGGGAGAGCCATGGTAAGCAATGTATCTCAATTCGTTGGATATTGGTGGAGTAAATGGGGATAAGACCACCCATTTGTAATACCAGTAGGTAATCTCACTTGTCGGTTTACCTTAAAAGAAAAGGAAAACAAAGGCTCACAATCCGTGCCTACACGATGTAGACTCGTAGGGCAGATTGTGAATATGATATTATAGCTAAACTAGCTTTTTCAGGTAAAAGGAGGTAAAAGGATTATGTCTATATATGTTAATGTTAATATGTTAGAGAGTGTGTATTTGTATGTGACAGATCAAACAATTAATAATACATGTTAAATAATGGAATGAAATAAACAAATCTGATTTTGGAATATTTGCATATGGATTTAAAACAAAAAGTAATGCAAATGAAAAAAAAAAGAAGTTACCATCAAATTGACAAAAAACATTGCAAATGGAAATAGAATTTTCCCATCCAATTGAAAAGTTAATATTTATTTGGCTTTTATGTGATAAGTGAGATTTTTGGAGGCTTTCACCTTATATTTTGGAGTCTTTTATCATTAAATGGCACTTGGTTTACCATTAAATAATAGCTAAAACTTGATTTTCCCATAATTCAACATTTATATACAGGAGACTTACCTTATGTCCCCATGCGGCTGCTTAGCTTATTTTGGCTAGGAGCTGATGGCCCCATAAAAGCTTAATTTTTTTGCTTATTTTTTAGCAACCAGCTTAAATTTGTATTAACACTATTTAATAATAATTTGCACCAAAAGAAATTATAAAAAGAATAAAAAAAACAAATCTTAAAAAAGAGGGAAAGAAATTTGTGGAGCCATGTGGATTTTTAACAATATGCAGTTGCTGCTTATTTCCAGCCCCCCCTTTTTTCCCACAGCTTATTTTCAATTCCTAAATGGTAGCTGCTCCATTAAAATAGGAAAAGATTCCAAATTTTCCTTTCCCAAAAATAAAATTTATGCATGGGAACACTCCTCTGCTTAAATTTAAGCATAAAATAGAGTTAAGCAGCCGCATGGAGACATGAGGTTATTTGAGACTTAAATCTCACACTATATGTAATCTATAAACTAATCAATCAAATAGATGACTTAAAAAATAAAATAAAATATATTATTAGTAATGTCAAATTTAACTAAAGCCAAATATCTCATAGCTCCAGCTATGATAACTACCAATTTTAACTAAAATTACCCTTAGCAAAGTTATTACCCATAAAATGTAAAGAAGTTTATTAGTTTTTTATGCGCGTGTCCACATTAGAGTAGGTAAAAATACTTGCTAAAAGGAAGTGACTGCATAAATAAATAAAAACACTTGTGAGGACTTGCCAACAAAGAAATTTCATCAGCCGATTTAGGTAGTGAATCTTTTTCTAACAATAAAGGAATTGGTATGTTGTTATCACTGTAGAGGTTATTAGATATTGTTATCATGTGTAGATGTCATATCAATGTAGATGTTTTTTATATTTAATGCATTGATTATTATCTTTTGGTTATTTATTTGAGATGTTTCTTATCTTTCCACAAATTTAAAATATATGAATATATTTCAAAATATTATTGTTAGAAATTGAGTTATAAGAATGGCAATATAGAGTCTAACTATTCTTTCTTTATTCTAAAATGAATCTCTCTTCTACAAGTTGTTTATGGTAGAAGCGGGCTTCAACATAAATGATTGATGTGCTAATAATAATGTGTACTAGTTACAAGAAATGTTTCGTTCATTTCAACAATTTGAAAATTTGTGAAATCCCACTTTGAAACATTATTGTTAGGGGTTGGGTTATAAGTTAAGGGTTATAAGCATAATAACATAGAGCCTAAGTATTCTTCCTGGACTATTATGTCCATTTTTAGACACATGTAAAGTAGTGGAGGGATTATTTGTAGAGTTCTTTACTTAAATTTATTGTAGAATGCCCTTATTATTTAACTATTGTTTGGTAGAGCAAAATAAATTAAGTCAAATAATTTTTTAGTCAATGGTTTTAAGGAGAGACAATTTTTAATAAATTGAGAAAATTTAGGTAGGAAGTCACATAACATTAATAGTTTCAACAGTTGTTTATAGATATAAATATTATATATTATAATTATTAGTTAGTTGTTTATAGATATAAATATTATATATTATAATTATTAGTTAAAAGTTAATATCGCTTTTTATAAATATATGTGGTACCTAATAAAATAAGGGCATCTATTTACTAATGAAAATATTGAAAAGAGATTGTTTAATTAAAACACATTATTCACAAGAACTACTTTGTAAATTGTTGAAGATGCATTATTTATATAAAAACATATCTACCAAAAAATGTAAAGAGATGTCAATATTTCATACATCAAAAAAGGTATTATCTTTCCCACGTCAATATGAAATAATGGTTTAAGTATATAACAAAACTCTATTTAGATAAAATGGTGAGTATCACCTTTGTAACCTTTAGTATTAAAGTTGTGAGAAAATGGTTAGTGTGGATGTAGACACTTAAAATTTGACTTTACTCAACCACAATTGATTTTAGCCTATCATAAGCCATTAATTAAATAAGTATTTATTATTTATTTTTCCCGTCTCTTTCTCATCTTTATTTTAATCCTTTAATTAAGTAAATATTTCTTATTTATTTAATTATTTCTCCCTTCGCATAATCTCATTAATTAAATAAATATTTTATTTATTTAATTAATTCCCTTTTATCCTTATCCATTTGACCATAGCCCTCAATCTTGTTTACATGGATCATATTAATCTATATTTGTCATCATGTGACAAGTATCCCCTTCACATGTCTAACTAGATCCTTGTCTAGATTCATTAAACCTAGACACCCACCTAAAAGTCAAACTAACTTTTCATCTTATCCATTCATCTCATATATAAACCTCTTTATCCTAACCATTCATATAAGAATTTTGTCCTTATCCCAATCTTAAACCTAGATCCTATCTATCATGTGCCACTTGTCACATGACTACATCTTTGATCCAAACCCTAATGCTTCATCAATCTTAGCCATCCATTCATCTATCATTCCTAGCCTTTGATTGTGACTCGAGGCTCTCATCCTTCATCCTCATATCAAGAATCTTTTGTCATACCCTTATGTTGTTATTTTCATCTCTTTTTATCAATCATATCAAGATTATGCTAGAGCATTAAGCAATCTACATACCATCATATTAAAAGAGAAAATCAAATGGAACAAGAGTGCACTCCATTTTCACTCATCAAGGAGTGATAAAAAATTCAAGGTGAAGGTTTGTGCATTGTATTACTTTATAGTTCATTTTTTACCTTCAATATTTTCCTTGTCTTCATTTTGGCATGCTTGATGGGACCCACATCCATTTTTAACCTTTTTCAATGGTGAAATTTTTTATGAGTTTTTGTGACACAAAAAGTGTTTTTAGGTCTTAGATTAAATGAAGTGGTACCTTTTTTTCATAGAAAGGTACCTATGTAGGATAAAGATGTGTCCCTACTTCATAGAAAGGTGCGAATATTTTGTAAAGTTGTGCATCTACAACCCAGAACTATGCTTCTATTTTGTACATTAGATTTAATCATTTTGAGCTTGACCTAGGGTTTAACTAACTTTTTATGCCTTGTTTTTTAGGATATCATCATTTTAATGCTTTATTTTATAGGTTGTTTCACTCTTTGAATGCACAAATTAGGGTTTCTAGGGTTTCTTGCAAGATTTTTAGGAGATATAGGGTTTTCTTAATCTTGAAATATTTGATCCTATGTCCCAACATATTTTTATTTTCTAGTGTACCCCAACCTTATCTTGTAGCTTTCTCAATTGGGTTGGTGAAATACCTAAATTTTCAAATCTCGAAGCACATTTTAACCCTTGCTTATGAAGTTACCGTACCTCTATTTCATAGAGTGACATTTCTATTTCTTATATTTGTACCTCTACATCACTAAGTTGTTCTTTGTATCATAAAGTAGCACCTTTGTCTAGTATAGCTACTCTTTTATTCCAATTTGCAAATTTGAGGGTTTTTTAGCTCTCTTTTCAATCTAACCTTCATTTTTGGTCAACTAATGTGTGGTGCAGTTATATAATGCATGACAAATGTGGTTTTATGTAGGTTACATTGGTCCAAGGATTTATTTCTTAGTAATCTAGGAATCTAAAGTAGTTTAGTGGGTTATTGAATATTGTTTGTCATGTTTGGAAGGGTGTGTAGATGTATGCTCTTTCCTTACACTTAGTGCGATATTAGAGATTAAAAATCTCACTTTTCTTCATTTATTTTATGTTCTATTTGTTATCCCAAGGCTTATTAGATTTTTTGTATGTTCTCCCCTTGTAATTCATGTGATCTTGGGTGATAAAAAACCTTGTATAGCCTTTCCCATTAAAAGGTATACTTAGGGATTTGATTGCCTAAAGGATGTGTTGGAACCTTCTTTTTTTTTCAAAATTTGGAGTGTCCATGATGAGAAAGTTGATTGCAACACTCAAAAATGCACTTGTGAAATCTATCCTAGTGGCCTACTTTGGCAAATCATAACTTAAAGCTTGTTCAATTTCATGGCAAATCACCTGACATACACATTCAGCTATCATATAAATGAGTTTGTATCTTTTATTTCAGCTTCCTATGATCTCCAATTTGACAAGGTTTTGAATTACCAAGTTGAAGGGTTCTGGAAGAGTTTGTTGTCTGTACAGTGTTAGATCTGCCATGGAGGTCAACTTTGGAGGCCAATATTTATGAGTTGGGTGATTTTCATGAGAAACCAATTGGTGTTTCAAATTTTCCCCATGTTAATATGCTTCCATGTCCATTTTCAAGGCCCTGACATCTCATTTGATATTTTTTCAAAGTCAAAAGAAAATGGAGTTTTCATAGTTCTGATGCCTATATTTCCAGAAGGTTTCAGAGGGGTCAACTTTGACCTTTAATATCTAGTGAAGGAAGTGAATTGGTGAAAATCCTTTTTGCAAATGTACTCATGGAACTTAAATGAACTAATTCCCCAGGTGAAATCTTCCCAAGAAGAGATCTAATATTTTTTCAAGATGGTGAGTTGGTGAGTTTCAAATGATTTTTGATAGGTGTAGTTTTAGAAAATGTTGGGTGAGCTACTTTGAGCATTAATATGATCTTGCAATTCATATTACTTCATGCAAATCTGTTTGGAAAGCATACTCCCATATCATCAATCAACATGACAATGTGTTTTTGTGGCTTTGAGAGAATGTTTGATCAATTTCCTAGGGTGATTCTGGATGCTACCTGACCTATTTTTTGGTCAGAGTGCAAAATGCCAGAAAGCAAATTTTTGATGACTACCAAAGTTTTGAATGCATTTTAGATTTTGATGGGAATAACTCAATTTACCTACTTACAACATGCTAGGGGTTTATTGTTCATACATGCTTCATTGGAGATAACATATGGTCTTGAGCACATATTAATGTCCTCGCAGGGTGTTGATCACTTTGAAACATTCAATATTCCCAAGGCATTATATATGGTGAACCTTTTTAGAAAATAAGGAAATGAGTACATATAATTTAGATTTTACAAATGTAGAACAAGTTCAATAGGTTTTTGGACTTTGAAGCATGCTCATTACTATCAAAGGGGCTTGCAGTTCAAACATATGACCATGTTTTGAAGACCTCACATACATTCAACATTTTAGATGCAAGAGGATCTGTTGGAGTCACTAAAAAGGCTCATTTTTTTCAATCACATGCGTAGTTTAGCACGCCAATATGCACAACTATGGGTTAAAACATGAGAGTTCTTGGGCTATCCATTAGGCATTTGGGGAGAAAAATAAGTGCTTTGATATCCACAAGAAGCGGTTGATAGAATAGTTGTAAAGGTAAAAGGTAAACAAACCTTTGTTCTTTTAGTTGGGACAGAGGAGTTACCATCATAGGATGTAATTGGAGCAATTGAACATCTATAAAAGTCACCTTTACAAATTTGGAAAAGAAAATATTTTGGCTTTCTTAGGGAGGGCTTGGCCAAGATTTGATGCTTGGTTTCATTGGTTCAATACAAATCAAAATAGGAAAGCATCCTACTAGCTACTCTTGGCATGGAAGAGATAATGCAACAGATCGAGGGCTGAACCTAAAGACACATTCTTCAGGTCTTGATGACTGCCCACATGCTTCACATCCCAGTGAAGATGAATGACATGTGGATTTAAGGGACATACCATGGCTTTGGGAACCATACAAAGCAGGTGTCCTTGAAATGGAAAAAAATCCTAGGTGAGGAAAACCTATACACCAGGAGGGAACTTTGTAGAGTCGTATCTCGAAGACCATGATTGTACTTGGTTCCCCATTTTGGTTATGTCAGTATTTTTCTGTTCATAATAAATTTTATTCCATCTGACACCTCCACTCTTGAAAAAGTAGATATGATACACTATAAGAGCTCATGGTGGACCCGTTATGGACTCGAGTCACTTGGTGTGAAAATTATATTGCAATTACTGATTATTAATCTCCTATCTAATATAGATTATTTGACTGTTGAAAATTAATTCATAGCAAATATTGAAAAATAACACAACTGTAACTTTACTAATAAAAGCCATAGGAATAGAGAAGAAAAAAGTCACAATAATGAACACAATATTTTTGGACAAATTGTCTGTGGAAAAACCCTGAAGGGAAAACCACTACTATAGATGAGGAATTATATTAAACTTCAACAAATTAAGGAATACATAAACTGCTTTCCTCTTACTGGCAGAGCTCTGACAATATTCTTCTTCAAAAATTATTCCTTCAATTTCTCCTGTTGAAATTCCATAGCTGCTATCTCCAACGCTATCACTGCGCCCTTGCTAACACTACAAGACTATTTTCTCTCATTGCAAATCTACTTGCTATCACTACAAGTCTACTTGCTAACACTGCAAGTCTTCCTCAAGTGTATCTACTTTCTATCATTGCAAGTCTACTTGTTTGTGTATTCTCCAAATGCCCATTGATCCCCTTTTATACTATTCTCACTGGAAAACCGATGGCCATGATTTAATCTCAATCAATGGCTAAGATTAAATAGACTCTAATAATCTTGACTCAATTATTTAATTACATAATTATCTGGACAACTAACTCCTTTCTAGAAGTCTCTAGAAAATAATTAAATAAATATTTCTTGGGAATGGAGACACCTATCCAAGCTACATAAATTAACACTCCCTCTTAGTGAGAAAGGAGTTTTGCATGACACCCAACTTATCTCTGAAGAAAATGAATTTCACCTTCCCTAATTCCTTGGTCAAAATTTCTGCTACCTGTTGATCTGTAGGTATATACTGTAGTTGAACAATCCCACATTGTACACCATCCCTAATGAAATGATATCTAATGTCTATATGCTTAGACCTATCATGAAACACTGGATTCTCAGACAATTTGATACAACTCTGATTGTCACAGTGTATCACTGTAGTCTCAACCCTCTAACCAAACAAGGCTACCAAAAACTTCCAAAGCCATATCACCTGACATGTCACTGTGCTAGCTACTATGTATTTTGCCTCTGCAGAACTCAAAGCCATAGACTTCTACTTCCTATTGTACCAAGAGACAACTCCTGATCCCAAGCTAAAGCAACACCTTGAAGCGCTTTTCCTGTCTACTGTATTTCCTACACAATCCACATCAGTATAGCCTCTCAACTTGATACCATCACCTCGAGCATATCTAATCCCATACTCGATTGTACCACACAAATACTACAACACATGTTTTCCTACTATCCAATTCACTTTCCTCGACTCCACCATGAATTGACTAAGAGAGTTTACTGCAAAGGATATATCTGGCCTAGTGTTGACCAAATACATGAGAGATCCAATCAACTGCCTGTATAAGGTTGGGTCTACATCCTTCTCCCTAGATGTGTCTACCTTCTTCCAATTCGTGATCATAGGAGTAGACACATGGGCTCTGCAATCCTTCATCTCAAACCTCCTCAAGATTTTGATGCAGTATTTCCCTTTTCCAAGGAAAATATCTCCATCTATTTGCCATACCTCCATGCCTAGAAAGTAGTACATAAGCCCCAAATCCTTCATCTTGAACTCTGCTACAAGGTCCCTCTTGCACTCCTCTATGAGCCCTAGTGAACCTGTTAAAAATAAGTCATCCACATATAAGACAAGAATGAGAACGTAACCCCCAACCACTAAGTAGTAAAGGTTACCATTTTCCTCACTCTTCACAAAGCCCATTCCCTGCAAGTATCTATCAATGCACTCATACCACACCCTGGGATCTTGCTTGAGTCTGTACAAAGCTCTCTTCAATCTGCACATGTGGGTTTCTCTGTTGTGTGCCACAAAGCCCTCTAGTTGTTCTATGTATACCTCCTCTTTCAATTCACCATTAAGAAACATCGTCTTGACATCCATCTGATGGATCTGCCATCCCATCTATGTTGCAAGTGAGATCACGACTCGAATAGAAGTATACCTAGCCATTGGAGTGAATTTCTCCTCATAATCAATTCCCTCCTTCTAAGATAATCCCTTGGCCACAAACCTTTCCTTTTATTTCTCGATGCTACCATCTGCACAATGCTTGATCTTATAGATCCAGCGTGATCCAACCACTACCCTATCTGTTGGTCTAGGCACAACCTCCCACACATCATTCTGCACTATTGAGGTATATTCCTCAACCATTGCATCTTGCCACACTTGTTGTTGTGCGAACTCCTGACAGCTGGAAGACTCACTATCTACCAACTAACTAACTAATTCCATATAGTCATTATACCTAGCTGGTTGTCTCCGCTACCTACTACTCATCCTAGGAGCTCCCACAAACTCCTGAGTATCCCTTTGAGATTGTTGGTTCCCGCTACCAACTATAGAGGATAAAGTATCATCCTCCATATCTCCCTGATGCATTTCTTGGATTTGCTGCATTTGTTGCTCCAAACTCTGCGAACTCTCAACACCTGAGCCTGTGCTTGTACTAGTAATTGTACTTGAGCTTCACTACCCTTGATCTGATTGCACAATCCCTGGAGCTTCTGCTGGCTGTTTTCTCTGATCATCATGCTCTGTGCTCACCTCTGGAACACCTGTCACTATCTCATGAAGCTATTTAAGTGCTCCATGATGTATATGGCCCATCCTCCTATGCCATAGCTCTTCTTAATCTCTAGAATTACTACTGCTCATCAGTGTCTTATGAGTATCAAATTGCAACATGTAAAGTCAGCCACTCCTAACTCCAATAGTTGTGGGTGATTTCCAATCCTTGTGCTTGATTAACACATTCACCCCTCTAAACAGTACATTGTACCCTTTATCCTGAAGGATGGATACAGAAATCAGATTCATACCCACGCCTGGCACATGCAACACATCATGAATGGGAATCTGCTTGCCATTCTCCCTCTGAAATATAATAGTCCCTTTCCCAACTAGATTGAGCTTGGACATGTTCCCCATAGAAATCTATATTCTGATATCCTTCTCCTTATAACTAGAGAAGTACTCTCTAACTTCTATCATATGAAATGACACCCCACTCTCTATATACTAAACAACCTATGAGGTTGAGCTAGCCATATAGGCTATGAGAGTGAACTCATCCTCCATTCTACTAAAGAGCTCATCTGCACTTGTTGAAGCTGTCGTCTGCTTCTTGCCTTTCTTTTCATTCTTCTTCCTTTGTGGGCAATCACTGATGTAGTGGCCAAACTCGTGACAACCATAACACTTGACCTTTGATAGGTCCTTCTTATTCTCACCTTGTGGATTTGATCCTTTGTTAGACCCATTCTTTGCTTTCCCTTTTCATGAAAAGGCAACGTTCTCTTGTTCCACCTCACTTTTCTGACTCTTGCTACTGGTTCCACTGACAAGACTTAGTCTAAGCTCCTCCTGAGTGAAGTCACTCTAGAGTCAATCCCAACTCGATAAGGTGTCTCATCCATTAATAACTTGAACAAATACATCCCACTACTTAGTAAACCCATTTAGGGCTACTTGTACTAGATCATCCTCATCTGGTTTATCTCCAACAGCTACCAACTCATCCTTGACAAGTCTGAGTCTGGTGAAGTAACTTGTCACGTCCTCTCCCTTGTTCATCCAAGTATTCCTCAACTTTTCTCTGAGAATCAGCTTCTGGTTCATGGTAGCATTCTGGTATAGATTCAGAATGGCATCCCACATCTTCTTCGCAGTATCTAACTCTGTGACATGCGGAACAATACAATCCTTGACACCATCAAGAATCAACCTCCTCACCTTGGCATCTTCCTTCTTATATGCTAAGAGCTATGTTGTATCTATAGGTATAGGTACAACACTGGTCACATATTCCTTGATCCCATTCTCTTCCAGCAACAAAGAAATTCTAGCTTTCTAGACATCCAAATTTGAGGTTCCATCCAATCTATCCTGATCTCTTAAACCTATTGAGGGCATCTCAAAAGATAACAACAAAAATAATAAAAATAATTCTAAAGAGGTAGAACTGGGTTTTATAAACCCTCTTTCCTGCGTTGAGCTTTTTCTGCCCTCAAATTAGCTCTGATACCATGTGAAAATTCTATTGTGGTTATTGATTATTAATCTCCTATCTAATATAGATTATTTGACTGTCAAAAATTAATTCATAGTAAATATTGAAAAATAACACAACTGCAACTTCACTAATAAAAATTTCACAATAATGAACATAATACTTTTGGACAAATTATCTGTGAAAAACCCTGAAGAGATAACCACTACTACAGATGAAGAATTATATTAAACTTTAGCCTCTTCCTGGCAGAGTTCTGACAATATTCTTTTCTGAAAATTCTTCCCTCAATTTCTCCTGCTGAAATTCCACAGCTGCTATCCCCAACGCTATTACTGCACCCTTGCTAACACTGCAAGACTTCCTCAAGTGTATCTACTTACTATCACTATAAGTCTACTTGTGTGTGTATTCTCCAAATGCCCATTGATCCCCTTTTATACTATTCTCATTTGAAAACCAATGGTTATGATTTAATCTCAATCAATGGCTAAGATTAAATAGACTCTAACAACCCTACTAACTGGATTCTAGAAGTTTCTAGAAGACTCAATTATTTAATTATAGAATTATCTAAACAACTAACTCATTTCTATAAGTCTCCAGAAAATAATTAAATAATTAATTAAATATTTCTTGGGAATGGAGACACCTGTCCAGACTACACAAATTAACACTTGCAACAAGTTCTCTATACATAAAACACAACACAGAGCATGAACCGCCATATTGGAGGGGTCCTGTTTGGATTAACATGAATTATCCCATTCTATTGGCACTTCATCGTTATGCTCACAAATCTGGATTAAACAAACACAAAAAGTAGATCTACTCTTAAGCGAGATGAAATATAAGCGCCTTATACCGTCTAGCTTTACCGTAAAAAGATCATTTAATATGAATAACATGTATTAATGGACTGAAAACTACTTGGTGAAGTTTTGAGCATCACTCTTCAAATTAGTGCGTTCTCGAAAGAAGTGTTGCTAAAGTTTTCATCAAGCCCGCCAGTTTGTCTAGTGCAGCTTACAGGTTAATCAAACATAGAAGCTGCAGAGAGTGCTTCATAGCTTAATCGAACGATAAGGAAGCATTTGGCCGATACCTTGACATGCACGAGCTTTATAATGAATATGTTAATTCAAAAGTTTGAACAACTTAGTGATTATTCTGCATTTCTCAAAGAGTTCCCAAAACACACAATGTTGCTCACAATCTTAAGTTGACAGGACAATACAAGGATTATTTAACACATTTGTTAGACTATCTCATATCTCTTCCCAGCGAACTTTGCAAGATTTGGACAAAATATGCTCGAAGGTCAAAGCTAAGGAACGTTGGGCGGAAGAAGAAAAAATCATTTTAGGGCTGTGTGAGGAGATGGGAAGACAATGGAATAGGGGGATGTGAGATGGGAAGAATTTTGTCGTCTCTGTCATCTTCACAGAAAGTATTTTCAGCTATATGCAAATTTTTGCAACAAGCATTGAGAGAGAAACGGTGAAATAAGATAAATTGAGAAGGAACTTGATGCAAAGATTACAATTCTTTGGAGGTTGCTTGCTCACGCCAGAGTAGAGAGTGCATGGTCGAAGGAAACAGCATTAGAACGGATGACTCAAAGCTTCTCCCGCCTCACGATCAAGCTATAAACCCTAAAACTTGTGCGGTGCTACATTTGAACCCAATGCATTTCTCGCATCACCGCAAAGACCAAACTGACATGGTGCGGTATCGTGGTAGCTCAACGTGCTTCTCCCGCATCACCACGGAGAACCAAGCAATAAACCCCAAAACCAACGCGGCAGAGTAGTGAGACCACAAAAACAAAATTATTTCAAATAGATACATTGAAGGGACCTTTTAATATGGGATTGACTAGTTCTACAGTCTCTTCGATGGGGAGAGAAATGAATATCAGTGGAACAGAATAATAAGTCCCTTTGATGACGCTAAAAGCATAAACAGGAATTTATTTCAATAAAACATGGCAAGCAGTTTTTACTTTTTTTTTTGGGTTCACGGCAGGTATCTAAGGCGAGCAGGCAAAACTAGTCCTTGTGTGGGACCCAACAACCAACAAGTCAATGCCAATAAGATAAACCCGAGAGCGGAGTCAAACCTAAGATCAATTGGGAGCAAACCAATGAGCCAAGCCAACTCCACTACCCGTGCAGTTAACTTGACAAACACTTTATACTTACCGAGAGATCTATTAAATTTGCAATATCAAATTTATTTCCTTAGAAAATATAATTTGGATGCCATATTGTGTGAAGGTATAAAAAGTGCAAAGTGAAGATTTATTTTACCCAAAGGATATTTTTATCAATTGGGTGAAAATACAATTGCTAGCAAGTTGGGGATTATAATTGTCATTGCAATTAATTTTCACAATAATGCAAAAATAAAAGAAGCCAAAATTAAATATTTTTTGCCAACTATAATTAATGTAATGAATAATTGTACCAAATGGGTTATTGAAAAGTTGCAACGGTTTGAAGCTTGTTGCTTCTCTTATCTATGAAAGGGAAACCAAGATCAAGATAAGTAGATAGATAGTTAGACAAATGAATAGGGGCAAGAAAAATATATAATAGAAAATCAGTTTTGAACAAAGACTTTTGTATGAATTGTAAAATCTTGTGAAACAATTTATTGGAGAAGAAGTTATAATTTGGTGGTTGAAATTCTAGTGTTCAATTATTTGTTGATATTCATTAATAAATTTTATCTTGTTGTCTCCACAATGATCTTTCCTTGTTATTTAGATCACTATACTAAGGGTATAATTGATTTATGAGACACATTTGCTGCCTCTAGGTGATTCATTTTAATTAGTTTTTGCAAGCAAGGATTAAAAGTCTTTTAAGTGAATCATTTTAATTGGTTTCCGCAAGAATTAAAATCCTAAAAATAAGTGATCTTAATTGGTTTCTTTCAAGCAAGAATTAAATCCTTTTAAAATATCACATTAACCTAGGGAGATATTATTAGAATTTGTAAGAAGAGCCTTATAACTGACAACCTTGCACATTTATATACAAAGTATAGACATTTGAAAGTGCCAAAAAAATTCATGTTAAGCCAAAAGGAGGACACCTGTCATTCACATATTGACTCCATTTCCCAATATAAGAAGGCATTGATGATATTTATTATAAAATATTTCATAAAATCTCATTCATACATTTTAGTTTCAGCATTAGGAGTAGGAGTAGAGGTTAGTTTTCTATTTCAAACTTTCATGCCATTGCAAAATAGATCATGAGTGGATGAACTAACTAGAGTGATTGTAATTAAACAAACCCTCTACTTTAGTGTGAAAGCCATAAATCTACTTAATTATCACCATTTTACTCTGGAAGAGTTTTATGTTTATTGGTGATTAAGGTTCACTTGCCTAGGTCTAGTAGAACCTCATTGGTTAATTCCATTCATTGGCCAAAACATTGTTAAATTTGACCATAGAGCCTAGCATACTCTTAACGTTTGTAATTTGCAATTTTGGGAACCAACAAGATCACCTCAACCATGTTTTGTGGCGGGGTGTACAAAGTGGGAAATTAGAATTTGTACCTCAAAGTGTAGCTAGCAACATTCAAGCCAAGCTACAAAACCCTCATTGAGACTTGTTTGGTGATGAGAGAAGGAGAGACCCTCCTAATATTGGGAATTTTCAAATGAGCTCATTATTTATAGATTTACTAAACACTTTATATGTAAAATCCTTTAAGACCATTCGGTCATTACTTAGTGTAGTACAACGTATAGTATCATGCCCAAAGTTACTCACCATGTATCTCCAAGAGAAAAGGTGAGCCCTTGTGTCGTTGAGTCTCTAGCTACTATATCTTGAAAGAGAGCTATTTCACATATATCTTAAGATATTAACCTTTGGCTAGTGGGCCTGTGCTAAGTATACACACCTTCTTGAATAATTATAGGATTATGCTATTGTTCTTGGCATGTTTTCATGTATAAAATTGGTAGATCCATTTATCCTTATCACCTTGAGATTCAAGTTAGTCAATGTGTCTTCTTTTTTTATAATATCTTGCCAAAAATAATTTAAACTCATCTCAAGTTATCAAAAAAACTTAAGTTTCATCTCTTGGTACTTGTGCTTCATCTTGAAGTTCCTCTAGATATTTTTGTATGGAACTATTCCTATGTTTGATAAAAAGATGTTTGTTTCGTAGAGATGTACCCCTATTTCATGGAGTGACACCTCTATTCCATAAATATGCACCTTTACAAACCCATTAGATCATTGTACCTCTTGAGGCCTTCAATTCATGAGTTTGACCTTTGCAAACCTAGACAAAAACCTGAAGACCCATTCTTAGCCATCATTTAATCTAAAACATCAACCATTTCCATCATATCCATCCAAAAACCCTCATCTTTCCCTCATCTCATTATTCTCATCCATTATCGTAACCTCAACATCGCTACCATCATCCTTAGACCTTGGACCAATAAAAAATTATCCAAATCTTTATCATTATTTCATAATCATTCTCTCTCATTATTTTTTTCATCATTTATCCTTCGTATCTTCCCATCCAATCCCTATTTTATCTTATCTTATCCAATCCATTTTATATCATCATATATGTATCTTATCCTTCATACCATTATCTTTAATCATTGGCCAATCCTAGCGAATCTATGCACATTATTAAAAAAAATTAGTATCCTAGTGAATCTTAATGAATAATTGGAAAAAATAATAATCATAGTGGTGAATCCTAGTGAATAATCACTAAATTTATTAATTGCAATGGTGAATCTCTCCTTTAAAAATTTTCACAGTTGGTTGGCACAGTTCTCCCATATTTTTTTTTTTTAATAATATTGAAGTAGGGGCCCGGGGGCGGTAGCCACTGACAGGGTCAAGGGGCAGCGCCCCATGTGGGGGTCAAGGGGGAAGAGCCCCCTTGTGGGGGTCGAGGGAGCAACGCCCCCTCACAGGGTTCGGGGACAACAACCCCGACGCACTCCTATCGCAATACAAGTGGGGTCGAGGGGCAGAGCCCCTCGCCACCAAGCATAAATTGACTATCAAAAATGCATTGGAGCACACACGGATTAAGCATTTTTTAAAATTCTCACTTAAAAAAAAAAGACTATTTGAACAGTGAAATTCTTACCATCGATTGGCTTTTTAATTGGATGGCTGAGGTTGATTCTGGGACTTATATGCACGTGCATTTTAAAAGGTTTGTTGAGGCCCAAAATTTGTTTTGGGCCACACGATTATTTAATCATGTTGCCCAAAACAAATTTCGGGCCTCAAAAAACCTTTTAAAATGCACGTGCATATAAATCTCGGAATCAGTGTTAGCCATCTGATTAAAAAGCTAATTGATGGCAATAAATCAAAGCCCTATTCAAGGCTAAACTATCACTAAAATGAAATGGTAGTTTATTATTAGTGGCAATATTTCCCAAAAATTACGAATATGATATTACTAGTGAATATAATTAATATTTGTAATTACAGTATAAACTACTGGAAAATCAATTCCAATGATGCATCATTTAAAAAATAATGCATAGGCGAATTAATTGGGATGAAATTAATTTTTTGTAAAAACCTGGCGATTCAACATTTTTTTTAGCTTGTACTATTCACCATTTCTGGAGGTCTCAATTTCAATTATTCGCCAATTGGGAAAGATTCACCACTAAAGTTTTCCCTGCTTGGTTCCCCAAAGTTAGCTATAAAAATCCCCATCCAAGCCTTACTTAAGTGATTGTTAAATATTAATTAATAAAATCATCCTTTATCCAATCCTTACTTGGGTGATTATCAAAGCCTAAGCAAGAAAAACTATATCTATCAATCAAGGATCTAAATTTACTTACAACAACATTGGTCTTCTATCACTTTGCACTTTTTAGTTCTCCTTAGCATGGCCATGTTGTATCTATCATTCCCCTTTTCATACATTTTTATCCTTTTTCTATCCATCATTATCCTTTCTAATAATTCCAATCAATATCAAGTCCAAAGTCTATCCCATCACCATTAATCTTTTTCATCCAATCCCATCATTCCTAGGTAGATCTTTCTTGGATGCCTATTACAAGGTCACAAACTAGGAAATAAATAAAGGCCTCCCAAGAGTTCCCCACATCATCATCCAATAACATGTTCTTGGATCATGAAGTGGTCGATCAAGTTACCATGGGGAACACATTCCCTTACCCATCTCATAACATACATGAGGATGATCATTCAATTGGCTAATATTCACCCACATAATAAGAAGACTTTGTTCAAAAAAACCAATCTATGAACTTAATTTATTGATATATAATGAATCATCTCGACCAATAGATCCTTATGCTAGCAATGAAAGGTGTCAAATAACCCTATGAATTCTACATCTCCCAAATCACCTAATAAGATCCTTCCACACCCCCAAATTATATTCATCATAATCTTACATATCTTCCATCTTCTCATAATCATCATGATCCCACACATATTATATCATGCTCTTCTAATCTCCTAATTTCATCTCGAACCATGAAACCCACATCACACTTCCATATCAAAATACCATTAAACACCTACAACATTTCATCTCACATCCCATAACCCCAAGCTTTCATCGCTTCTCCTCACATCTCAACATCTATATCATTTACCACATCATATCACATCCAAACCTCACATTTATCTTCATCCACTTATCAAATCTTCTAATCTTCCAACCCCATCTCAACCACTTATCGAAAAATTCACATATCATTCTCAGAACCTCCCATTTTCAACTATCAACAACCACCCCTCAATTTCACAAGTTCTTTGGAACAAGTTATTAAAAAAATAAAGGAAAACCTTAAGGTAATTCAACTAAGATATAAAAATAAATCTTATACCTTCTAAGAATTATGTCCTTATCCATTTAAAAAGTCTATCACCATAGTCCCATTTCACAAAAAAAATTGAGATTCCTAAATTCAACAAATACAAAATAAAGGGAGATCCTTGGGAACTCCTTAAAAATTTCTACATAGCATTCCAAGAGGTTTATTATCTTTATTCCTACCTATTGAGACTATTCCCTATAAGCTTGGGTGGACAAGCACTTGAGTGGCTCACACATCTCTCAAGGGACAATCATAACATTTTTTGAGCTAGCCACAAAATTTGTCACAAATGTATCCTACAACATAGAATATGATATGACCATGATGGACCTTTTTAATGCTAAAAAAAAGAGTGGTGAGATATTTTCCTCATTCTTGAAAGGATAGAGACATCTTGCTAGTCATTATGCATGGCCTGTACCCAAAAAATAACTTGTCACAATTTTTGTCCAAAAAATTGATACAAAACTAGGCTTTCATCTTCAAATGCAATGTGATTACTCCTTCAATGAAATTATAAAAAAAGGAGTTACCATAGAGAAATAACTTATAACCAAGGGACTAGTAAATATCTATACAAAGAGCAAATACAATAATCAATCTAGTGACAAATCCCGCTTTTGGAGCAAGAATAAGAACATAGTCAATGATGGTGTGACTTATTAAAAAAATGTTCAAAATATCCAAATATCTCCACCATCGTCATCTAAAAACAATCTGTCTCCCCAAGACAGTGTGGTTATCCCTAAAATTAAACCAAAAATATATACTCGACATGAATACACTCCCTTGGGTAAACCTATCAAATTTGTTCTCCAAATGATCAACAATCCAAGACAACATGAAGCAACTATCACCTATCAAATTTCTTGTTCTAGATGCGCCTAATCCCTTGTTGCATAAATAATGTATGACTTTTGTGACTATCATAAATTTTATGTTCATGAAAAATTCTCATGCATGAAACTTAAGAGCTTGAGCTAAGATTTGATCGATCGAGGAGAGATGTTTATTGAAGGCCAAAAGTCCCCTAATGAACAATTTTGTATATACAAGAAAAATTTCCCTTAGCATAATTATGGTGAAGCTTCCCCATCCTATAACATAATTCCCTTTAACTATAGGGTAAGTGCAAAAATATGAGGGTTCAAAAAGTGGCAACTCCACTTTTTGGTCCCAAAAAAGAGAAAAAGCATGTTATAATGAAATGCACTCACATTATGGGTTGGTAGTGGCTGAGCCTAGGCTCAATCATTACCAAAACATAATGCGAGCATGTTATAATACACTTGCATTATGTTTTGCATTGAATTTTTTTTTTCTCTTCCTTTTTTCCTTTCTCAAGTTCTATTTCTCCTTCTCTTTCAGTGAAACTATACACATGGAATAAAAATTTATATATACTTTCTTATATTTTAAGTTATATTTCATGTATATAGTTTCAAGATGTTTTAGAGTGGTTTTGAATCTCTAACAGTTATAATGTAAATTCTATTTTTTGGAAGATCTTATAATTTTTTAAATAGTCAAATTTTAGTAGTTTGGAAGTTCTATCATCTTAATTTATCTCTCTCTCTCTCTATGTCATTCATTGTTTATCCCTTATGCTCAACCCCTCTCTCTTTCTCCCAAATTCTGCATCCCTTTATTTGAATCTCTCTCCATTAAGCTCAAGAACTACCTCTACCTATAAATCTCTTTCTCTCTCTACTCTCTATCTCAAAATTCTCTCTGTATACTCTCTTTCTCTCTCTATCTCATGTCTCTCTCTCACTCAATCTCTCTACTCTAGTCTCTATCTCACCATTCTCTCTCTATCTTACTTCTCTCTCTCTCTCTCTCTCTCTATAGAGACCTCTTTAGAGGTAGGGAGAGAAGAGATAAGGGGAAGTAGGGAGGGATACATATGTGAGATTTAAAGAAATAGAGAGAGATAGAGAGAGAGAAAGAGATAGAGAGAAAGGAGAGATAGAGAGAAGTAGAGACCCTGAGTCACAATCCTCTTTAGGGGAAGAATCTGATGGTGAAGAGGATAAGTTTTCTCAAGAGGAAGAGTTAGAAGAGGAAAATCTACTGGTCATAAAAAAGAATGAAAGGTAAACAAAAGGCCAAGGAAAAAGTAGAAGAAACTAAAAGGCAGCCAATCCTAAGAAAAGAAAACCCAATAAGACCATCATAGAAGAAACAAAACCACCTCCCAAAAGAAGGAGATTGGTCAAGAGAAAGGGTAAAGGTACTTCAGATGATTCTCCCCCTAAGAATCAACAAACAAAAAGGGAAAATGAGGAAATATCTCAAGATATTGCTGAGGGAGGGACTCAAGTAGAGGCTATTAACATTGAAAGTTTTAAAGAAAGGCCCCATGTGGTCTATCAAAGAAAATCCTCCTTGAGGTCAGGAATTCCATTTCCAAATTTGGATAACATAGTGAAAGCAACTGTTGAGCTAGAAAAGGCTGCCCAAGTAGCATTTTCTTGATGGGGAAAAAGTTGTTGAAGAAGAGATAATAGACAATGTTCCACTTGAGCCACCACAAATGGATGTGTCTTCTGAGAAAGGGGAGGAAGCAAAAGGAAAAGATACCACATTTGAAGATGCTTCAACGGATCCTAGCTTAGAAACTAAAGTTCAAAAGACAAATGAGCAAGACATAGAACAATTGTTAAGGAACAATCAACAAAAACAACAAGATGATGACCAAATCCACTAGGAGGAAGAAAAAGTACATAAAGAAGAAAATAAAATGAAGAAGGAGATGACCTTCGAGGATAAAATAATCAAAATTTGGATACAAATGTTGAAGTACCTACAACCCTAGATTGGCTCAAAGAGAGTCTTAATCCCAAGCTAGTAATTGACGAGGCAGTCCCTAATTGGTATAGTTTCTTGGTGGGTCTAAATAAGCCCAAGGAGAAGAAGGCTTAGGTGATCTCCTGAATTACAAAAGATGATTCAAATAATAGGGTGTTGCATATTGCTACCCTTGCTATAAATAAGCATAAAGAGGAGATTACTCCTAGTGAATATAATGTACAAACCATTAATTTGGGCCCATCCACCAAAAAATAGGAGGCTGAGGACCTAAAAGGATTGGTGGATGCCATACTATAGAGATTAGACAAAGAAGTCAAAGCTAAGGAGAAGCTTCAGAAGCAAGTTGAGGAATTACAAAAGTACATCTGACATTTGGTTAAGCCTCTTCAAATTGAGGCAAGATCATCCATGCAACCCAACATCCTCTCTAAGGATGTAATCAATGAGTTGGAAAAGATGAAATCATTGGCATGAGTGGCTCAAGGTTGGGTTTGTTGGGAATAGGATGCCATTTAATTGCAATCCTAAGCATATTTCATGTATCTCCTAAGTCCTTGGAAAGTGTTCCCCAACACTAGGATTAGAAAGAGATTAAATTCAAATGAAATGCACATGTAAATTGACATTTGTAATTATTCCTAAATGATAGGAATATGTGGGGATGCCCAAGTTGAGCTCCTGCAAAATAGAAACACATGGGATGCTCACATGGAAGGTGGGACCCACCTTATTTCAGTTAACTATTTGTATAATTGATAACTCTTATGTATTGCATGTCTTGTTACTACAAAATAGGGATTGATAATTACAATATTTGTGGAGTGGTACTATCAGTTGAGTTTCAGTATAGTTCAATTTAGTTCAGTTCAATTTCAGTTCAGTTTAGTTCAATTATGGATCAGTTATCTTTAGTTGCATGTTAGTTATTTTGAGTTGCATGTAGTTGAATTCAATTGAGTTGAGATGCATGGCTAATGACTTCAATTGTATGATAGGTAACAGGTCGATACTTTCTGTTAACAAGGGATGATCAATCATGCATGATTTTTTCTTGAATGGTGGAGAGATATGTTTTAGTTAACAAAGATTGACTTGGACCCACCTTGGGTGCCCAAGTTGTTATCTTGGAGTTAATACCTTTTTCATGAGAAGATATTTACAAGGCTGAGTTAAGTGGGGCCCATTCTTGGGTGTGAACTTTGAGGAGAATCTTACAAGATATCTTCATAATCATCAATCAATTAAGACTTTAGTTTGGGACACCCAAATTGATGAAGGGCTTCGTTTGACTTTATTTTTCATAGAGAAACTCTACTTGTACCATTATGGTGTAGATGTTTGTGAGGATATTTATCCTCTTGTACTTGCCAACCCTTTGGAATTTACAAGGAAGATATTTATCTATTAATTGCAACAAGTTGAAGAGAGTTTCATTAGAGTTTATTGTAGATTGTGAAGAAGAATTGTTGAAGGAAAAGGAAGCATGATCTCAAGCAAAGATTGATACAATGCTCTTGTAATATTTTTCTAAGGTTAAATAATACAAGCACTATTGATTTTGGTGGAGTTTTTTCTCAAAAGGCTTTCTCCACGTATATGTTGTGTCACTTCTTTCTTCTTGTCTCATTCTTCTACAATCTTCTATCTACTTCTATAATTGGTAAAAATAAATTAATCAGATTAATCACCCACAAAGAAATTGTGACAAAGAATGCTTAATTTAATCTATAGTCTCATAGGATTACAAGTTTAAAGCTACATAATTTATCTTCAATATTCAACATTTGGTATCAGAGCTAATGGTCCCAAATCTACATCTTCTAAACCTGCAACTTAGGAATTCCTTAGAACACATATAAAAATATCTATACACCAATTTTTAGTAGAATTCAATTATTAGAATAGGAGAAATACAAATTTAAAAGATGATTGTGACCCTAGTTCAGGGTTTTGACCCCCCTGTTAAGAACTAGCAATAACTTTCACTAAACCTCATAAAATAGCATAAGACCAAATTTTCAAGGAAGGTGATTGGGAAAAATATAACTTACAATCAAGTTGAGAAGAATTTCTACTCGTACAGGGTCGTACCATGCCTAAGAACAGTATTTTTTTGTAAAATCATGCAAGAAATAGTGGTTTTCATTATTCAAATACAAAACTACAATCACCCACATTTCTTAAAACATAAATAAGGAATTTTAAAGGAATTTCCAACATGTCTATTCAATTTCTAACTGATTCCCAATGAAAGAAAACTAACTTGCCTCTTTACCTTCCAAATTTTTCTCTTTTTTCAATTTTACATTGACAACTTTTACATTGTTTGCAATATTTTTCATATTTAACCCCTAATCACCTAGTGACCTCTAATACATCATAAAATGGTCATATTGACCTTATTATTTGAACAAAATTACTCAAATACTCCTTACGACTTTAAACTAGACAAAACTTATTTGAAAAGAAATGGTGCTCCTACACCATAAACCCTCAATCCATAAAACCTAATCCCTCGTATCTAAACCCTTAAATAACAAACCCTCAATATGTATACCCTTAACCCTCAACCCTAATCCCTCAAACCTAAGTCATGAACTCTTAAAACGTCCACCCTAAGACCTCAACCCTCAACCCTTAATCCTTAAACTCGAATCCCTCAACCCTCAAAACTTAAACCCTAAACCATCAACCCTTAACCCCTCAATCTTAATCCATCACCCCTAAAACATTAAACCCTAATAACTCAACCCTTAAACCCTCAAACCTTCAAACCTTAATCCCTCAACCCTAATCCCTCAACCCTCTACCCTCTACCCAATACCCTAAACCTTCAACCCTATAGGTCCTAAACCCTATACCCTTAATTCTCAACCATCTACAATATACATTAGATCCTCAACCCTAAAATCTATCTATCCTTCCCTCCTCTTATCTCCTTCTCTCTATCTCAATTCTCCCTCCATTTCTACCTCCATCTCTACCCTAATCCCTCAACCCTTTACCCTAAACTCTTAAACCCTTAAACCCTCAAACCTAAACCCTCTACCCTCTACCCTCTATCTAATACCCTAAACCCTCAACCATAATCCATAAAAAAAAATCCCCCAACCCTTAAACCCTTAAATCATCTACCCTAAACTCTCAACCCATAGCCCTAAATCCCTCAACCCTAATCCCTTAACACTCAAACCTTAAACCCAAAACCCTCAACCCTTAATCCCTCAACACCAATCTCTCAACCCTCAACCCTTAAACCCTAAACCCTCAATCCCTATACCCTCTACTATATAAATTGGACCCTTAATCAGAATCCCTCAACCTTATACCCTCAACCCTCTACCCTCAACTCTATACCATAAAACCCCAACCCTATACCCTAAATCTTAATCCCTCAACCCTCAAACCTTAAACCCTAATTGCTCAACCCTTAAACCCTTACAACCTCAAACAATGAGCTCTTATACCCTCGACCCTTAACCCCTTAATCCCTCAACCTGTATAAGAGCGAATTTGCACCCTGTGTGCAATTCCCCCTTTTTCCTTTATCCACCTTAGAAAACCAAGTTCAGAGGATTAATTATACTTAAACCCACTATTGGCAGTCCACTTGGAACCTATTTTGTGTGTCGATGGGGGATTTTCTATTGGGGATTCTTGTGCATCGCACAATGAACTTACGTCCTTGGAAAATTCCTACAATTGAAACTTCAGAGGCATTACACTTCTCATTGGAAATGAAGTTGTAACGCCTCCTTCAGCCAACCAACCCAAATATGGTTATTTTCTTCCCTCATTCTTCATATTCAGTCCTTGAACTTGCATTAAAAAATGCTTAGTCACATCAAGCTTCCATTCTTGCATTCTCACATTCACTCTTAAGGTCATTTTCACTCACTCCAAGCATCCAAGCATTCCATTGCAACAAAAGCTCCATTCCATCACTTTGGTAGAGCACATCTGGGACCACACCATTGCATTAGAGGCTTGAGTTCCTCTCATTTCTCCCCCAAGAAGCCTTGAGTGATCTTGGTGGAGGTGGTAAGCTTCCCTCTCCTCTCCTCTATCACTTGGTTGAGCAACATATTACTACTTTGTAGTGTTTGTATTCTCTTCACTTTATTGCTTCTTTATCTTGTTTCCTTAGGATTCCATGGAGGTGGAAACACCTAAACAAGGGTCTAACTAAGGCAGGCCCCTATATAGCCACTCAACATTTTCCCTCTTTCCGTGTTCAGGTGAGTGTGCTTCTCGGAAGATCAATGGGTGAATGAATTTCTCGGTGAGATCCTGCTTGCCCTTGTCACCCTTACATTCCTACTTTACAACATTAGAGAATATATTGTTTATTTGTTAGTGTCATTGTGAATTTTTAGTTCAGTAGCTAGGATGTTAGTCATTTTTGTGAGTTCAACCTTGTCTCTATTTTTGTTGGACCATATCGAATACAATGCACTTTCGATATTCCAGTGCACCATGCCATCATCCAGAGTCCATGTTGATGTCCTCAGGCAAAGAGCTCCTTGAGGTGTAGATTTGAACCTAAAAACTAACTTGCCTAGCCCCAATCTTAAAAATTGGGATTGTAGATTGGTTGTAGGATGTCATAATCCTCATCATTCTCATCTCATACCCTACATGTTACACATAGTTGAGGTAAGTTAGGGAAGCCTCTCTCATCTTGCCCCTCTGTGACCTGGGCTCTTTCACGCAGTGGTCCCCCTCTCTTACATTTTTGGTGAACCTGATGTGAACCAATGTTTGTTCATCCATTGGTGTTGAAACTTCCCTTGGATACTTCGTGATTTTTTTTTTCTTGAGTGTTGTGAAGGTTTATGAGCATCAAAACCTAGTCCAAAACTTTTGAGAATATTGTGAGGAGAAGTGTATGACACCTCCCAATGGATAGGATGAAGGTCTCACTTGGTATTTCTATAGGTCTTTTCTCTTGTCCTGCCACTATTTTTTCCACACAAGAGTATTTATCAAGGAATGAGATGGGATTCACTAACAAAACCGACTACGTTCCCACTCCTCTTGCATATCCCACACCATCATCAGTGGATGAGCATGAGGTCGTTCAAATCCCTACTAAATATATTTTCACCCTCGCTAAAGGGTTGGATGACCTTGAAAACCATTTGGAAATAAATTCAAAGATGGCTAGTCACTTAGGTTGTTAGTGAATTAAGACATATTATGGGTAAAGATAAAATAAGCATTGAGCTTCTAATTAGTCTCTTTGGTATCACTGAAGCATGCGCTCCTTCAAGCAACTCTAGCTTTGTACAAAGAGTCACCTTCGAAGAGCATGAGGGGAAATTAAGGGTATCAATGCCTCTAACTTCTATCTACATGGCCGATGCGGTCCCTTCCATTAGTATCCATTCCATCCCTAATCAATAGGAAACTATCAAGGTGAATAAGGTCTCATTGGGCTTCAACTTTACCCATTTTTTCACCTCTAGTGGTGGATGTTTTGATAGAATAGGTGGTGGAGGCTTTGGTAGTGGTAGTGGATTCGGTGGTGGAGGTGGTGTTGGTGGAGGTAGTTCTGACTGAGGTCATGGTAGTAGTTCTAGAAAAGTCCCTACTAGTGGCGGTGGCTTTGGTAGTGGCTCTGGTGGAAGTCACACCAGTGGCAGTTCTGGAGGTGGACTTGGCGGTGGCTCTGGAGGAGGTTCCTCTGGCCCTCTATCTTCTAATGACCCTATTCTGAATACTTTGCTTTAGAACATGGGTAAGATGTAAAGTTAGTTAGCGAGACTTTTCCAGGCCTCGACCCATCCTATCTTCTATCATTTCTTCTGACATAGCCCATTGTCGGTTTACATTTTAAACACTCCCTTCCCTCAGGGAATGGATATCTCTAAGTTTGAGAAGTTTAGTGGTAAGAGAGACCCACAAATGGACGTGTTTTCCATCAATGATCTCTGCACTGACTTCTTCCATCATGATGTCTTGATGGTGAAGTTGTTCCCATGATCCCTCAAGGACACATCACTCGAGTAGTATTGTTCCTTACATAAAAATTCTATTTTCTCATTTCATAAACTTGTAAATTAGCTTTTTGGAAAATTTCAAGAAAACATCGGGCCAAAGATGACCTTTTCAGATCTCGTCCGGTGTAAGCAAGGAGACAATTAAAATATTACTGATTTCATAGCACATTATCAAGTGCTTTTTTCGCAAATCTCATATCAACTACCTGATTTAGACATATAGAAGGTCTTCATAGGGAACTTAAAAAGGCCTTGGAAACAGAAGTTTGCCCTGATGAAATATCCTTCTTTCATGCATCTGTGTATAGCTTTACAAGACTAGCAACAGATAGTTGCTCAGTTTGGGGGGTCCTCCTCGTGCTCTCATTTTGAAGGAAAATCCATCATATCAATCTCTAGGAAAGGAAAAGTTGTTGCAAATGTAGTAGTCGTTGTTAATGACAACTGCCTCAAATGCAGCCAAAAATTCATGAAGTTGTCTGAATCTTATACTTCCAACTTGTAGAATTTGTTGAAGGATAAGTTCATAACTTTTCCGATCCCTAAGCCTATTAAGGAACCTTACCCTAATTGGTATGATGGGAGTGCTTATTGTCAATACCATTGTGTTAATGGAAATGATGCCGAACATTGTATGCAGTTGCATCATGAAATAAAAGACCGCATTGAGGATGGTACCATTTGTCTTGATGGGAATAAATGAAACACTAACAAATTAGTGGAAAAGGAAAACAATGAATTGCAAATATACACGGACTTGTTTCTATTGCATTTTTCTAACATGATTGTTGATTGCACTAATTTTGTTACCCAACCCAAGGCCTATGTAAACATGGTCATAGTAACTTCCACCATTCAAACCCACACCCAGTTCGCCAGATGTTACATTTACATCACAATATTTTCCCTTGAACAACAAATCTTCACCTCTCTACATTCCCACTCGTGTCAATGGTAACATGGTGATAGGAGTCTTGATAGACCCTGCGAATCATGTAAATGTTATTACTGAAGAAACATTAGTATTAAATTTACTGCAAAAAGAAAAGTATGAAGAAACAAAACCTACCATTCATACTCATGATGGTATGAGTCTTAAATCCTATGGATCGATTGCTTTGTCTATCCTAGTTAGACCTAGGGCCATTCACACAATCTTCAACATCATTCTGGAGTCGGACCTATTCAAAGTGAAGCTAGGTATTCCATGGTTAGTTTCCATGAACAGGATCGCCTTTTTCATCCACAAACATTTAAAATTTTCCCACAAGGGTGTCGTGCATGTAGTGCATGGAACTGGATATCAACCCTTGGTATCTCATCATGGATATTCATTAGATCACTTCTGGCCCTCCCCGATCAATCTACTTCCTACAAGAATGGACCTAATTTACAAGAACTATATGAAGTATAAAATTGGGGCCAAAGGGGAGCCAAAGCTAATCCTTCTTGTGACAGAGCAATTGGTTGCCTCCTCTTCTTAGGAAGTGAAGAAGAAGCACGTCGATTGTTATTCCTTCCCTGAAAGGGAAGGAGAATTCCACGCCAACACCCTCTCCTTCCCATGAAGGCAAAGAGAAGGTTATACTGTACACTCCCTCTTCCCCAAAGAAAGAGAATCCTATGACAATTCCCTCTCCTCACAAAGGTAAAGAAAAAACAACTCTTTCTCAGACTACCTCATCCTCTCCCCTTTCTTGGGAAGAGTACTGGATGAGCAGACCTAGTGGCTACCCACTAAATCTGATGATCCCTCCTTGGCGTAGGCCCAAGATTAGGATCGCAGATCTCCCTAATGAATTTCCTAGACCATGGTATTACTTATATGGCAAAAAGAAAGGTTCTCATAGAGAATTCAATCTGCGGCCTCCTACCACTCCTGCTTCTAAGGTAGTGAGTAGAAAGAGGCCTACTATTGAGGCTCTTAAGTCGACCCCTCGTATCATCCCTCAACCTACACCCCATGCTCCCATATAGGAACTTGTTCCTCCACCTAAAACGGACATAGTGGACATTCCTACAGTCAAGAAAGAACCTCCTATCCCTTCGTAAGCTTCAAATTCTAACTCTAAGAAGCATAGAAACTACCTTACACATGAGTGCAAGTACCGGTGAAAGGCTCTCTTGGCTGAGAAGGCCACCTTGCAACAAGAGGAAGTAATGACCGCTCCTATTTTAGGACCGCCTATAGTATCTTTTTCCTCCCTTCCTTCTATTTCTCTCTAGTTTGATCTACTCTCGGCTTCAATTAAAAGCATGAATGTGCTTAATCCTAAATGAGTAGCAATTCCTTGGTCTCTTTTGGTTGTTCTTCTACATGCTTCAAGTATTCCACCCTCTTAGGAATCAAGGCATAACACATGTTCTCATGTCTCAATCCATCTAGGAATCTCCTTCCATCAACCAAACAAATTCTAGCACTCATACAAACCTCAAATATAGGAACATCTTCTAATGGCAACAAATTCTGCTTCATCCCATTTGCAACAATGGTGTTTATATTCTTTTTTCCATCATGAATCTCTTGTCTATCATACTACCAAGGTCTTCCCAACAAAACATGGCATACATCCATAGGCATGATATCACACAAAACTTCATCATGATAATTTCCTATCTTCAATTTCACCAAACATTGTTCACTTACGAGTATCTTATGCTCATCTTGAATCCATGCTATCTAATAGGGCTTCGGGTGTTTCAATCTTTCCAACTTCAATTTGGTCACCATCTCTTCAAAAACTAGGTTCTTAGAACTTCCACTGTCAACGATCACTTTGCAACATTTTCCAACTACCTTGCATCTGGTCCGAAAAAAATTATTTCTCTACAATGGCTCCTTTTCCAACTCGCTTTGACACAATACTCTTCTATTCACCAACACTTCTCCTTCTTTTGGTTTGTTGGATGATCTGGAATGATCCTCCTCAACAAAGGTTGTTCTTCTATTGGTTTTTGTCTTTTTTTTTGTTTCCCCCTGATTACATTCAAATGCTCTATGTCCTTCTCCACCACACTTAAAGCAAGCTCCCTTGAATACTCTTTTCTCTTGTCCCCTATCATCTTTTCTATACCCTCATTCTGGTAACCACTATATCCTCCTCTTTGGTAAGAATTTCCATCATCTCTACAGTATGAATTTTCATTCTTGTTGACTTCCTTATCTTTATTCTGATCTGCAAAATTTCCTCTTCCTCCTCCAGTAAAAATTCTTCCTCTCTGAAATCTTCCACCTCTTCCTCTCTATCTCTACTCATGTCTTTCATTCAACTTCTCTTTTTCTTTTAGGGCACACTGATATGCTTCTTCCACACTTTGCAACTTAATCAAACAAATCTCATCCTATATAGATGACCTCAAACCATTCACATATCTAGCTACTTGCTCAATCTCCTCCTCTGAATGTCCAGATCTAATATTCAACTTATAGAACTCCTCAGTATACTCTATCACACTTGATTCCTTCTGCTTCAAATTTTGCAACTTCTGAAAAAAAAAATATCTGATAATTTGTAGGCATAAAATTTGTTTTCAACTTATTCGCCATCTAATCCTAGATGATTTTATCTTTTTCTTTCATCTTCTTTGTCTATCTATCTATAAATGTTCCCACCAAAGCGATACATGTCCTTTCAACTTTGTACAAGAAAATTTCACCTTCTTATCTTCAATGGTGCCTTCAAAATTAAAATATGTTTCCATCTTTGTTATCAAATCAAGCAATTCTATTGAATCCAACTTACCATTATAATCCAGTGGATTGAAATGTGGTTTTGTATTCACTCTAGTTAGGGCTCTTATGAACCTCTCTTCTCCTTGATCCAGGCTAGGTTGATCTTCTCTTCCTCTTTCTTCCTATACCTCTACCTCTTCATCACTCACATCATCAATTGGTCGACCTCTTCTCTAGGCCATTTCAACTACATCTAATATGGTAGAAATTCTTCTCAACATCTCCATTAAAGCTTGGTCTACATTTGCACGTCCATTTCCTCTAACATTTCCTCTTCCTACCATATTTACACAATTCCTCTATAGCTATAGGTCGGATCTTCAATTCGCCACCCCACAACAAATATTCAATAGGACTTCACAAATTCGTACAACCTCACATAGATTGAATCTCACTCTGATACCAATCTGGCGTAGCCACAATAGGAGGGTCCTCAAATAGAACAATTTGGACCGTGTAGCTAGAGTAACACAACATAAGAAACACATAATATGGAGGAAAATGCAAATGAAAACATGCTCATTAACAGAAAATTCAATTACAAACAGCTGGAAACATTCAAGCTTACAGATTCGGATCATAGGCCTGAGATAACATGTTCAAAAATACATCATTCTAATGTGCTCCTATATGCTAGCTGAAATCTTATAATTTGGATCAAGAAATTATAGACTTATTATTCGCTATTTTCTTAATGATCTATTACAATATTTATATCACTTTTTCGGGTCTAGAAACATCCACGATGGCCAAATATTATTACAATCTCCAATGAAAGAAAATGTAACGTGTGCATGAATAGGTTGGCCTTAAAGTTGAATCACTCCTTGGTGAATGCATAGGATGAATTTCAGACCTAAAATTAAGGTTGGGGACACCCCATGAACAATTTAAATCACACCAACAAGGTCTACAAGTTATGGGAAAGATCCACAAACTATCAAACTAGTTGCTAGCTTGAAAATTATTCTGGTGCCAATTCAAGAAACTGCCATCAAATCCAAAAGTGATAACTTATTAAAAAAAGACCCAATCGTGCTCAAATCTTGGAATAAGGAAAATGAACATTTCCATAATGAAAATGTCGATCCATAGGATCTGGTGGGAAAATATGACGGATCCACCAACATGAACTGAGCAAGAATAGAATAAGAACAAAAACTAAAAGAAAATATTTTTGGTTGCAATATTTCCAATAACCAAGGAGGCTCCTACATCAATTTTCCATTTATGGAAAATGAGTCCCACTATCAGGCCTAAACAGAGTTTTCTGAAGTTTTCGATACCCATTGTATGAAACGGGCTTTGAAACAATTTCCTAGATCTGGGACTAATTCACCTAGAATGGTGAATGAGTCCCAGTAGGCCAAATTTTCAATATTAGTATCATTTCAGATGTCATTTCTAGTCTCCATTAATATCTCAAGTGTACACTTTCAATTTCATCCATTTCTATTACAGTTTACTATTCATTTCTAAGTATTTTTGCATATCATAATGTGTTTTCAAACACTCTACATTTCCTTAGTTTCCATTCATTAATAAATATATTTAACTAGTTTGGTGCATTTAGGACATTCCATTTAGACATATTTCTATCATAATTTCATTATTTTGAGTGAACCACCACAGTTTTTGAGTTTATCTCTCGCCTTTTAGGTGAAAAACCCTAAGAGAGCAAGAGAGTCATAGCAACACAAAAAAATTTGGTTCACTTTGGTATGGTTAGTATGATGAGAAGCTAACATAGAGGCATGAATTTCTCTTTTTACAGTGAGAAGCCAAAATAGAGGCATGAATTTCTCACTAAGCCACCCCTTTATTGGAAGACTCACCTAGTGGATAGCTTGAAGATCCGCTACCTCAGAGTGAGTGCAAAATCAATAGCTTAGATGTCTTCTACAGCGCGTTGGAAAATCTAGGCTTGATCTTTATTGGTATTTGATGTTGTATGATTGTGTATCCTTGTTATTAATGCATAAATAAGTGTCATGAATGTCTAATTTAGTGTGATTTTGACATGGGGTCATACACTCACTAAAGTGAGGGAAAAATGTAGTAATAGAAAAAGTATCCATTTTCCTTACTTAATTTGGGAATGTAATCAAGGGAAAAATAGATTGTTAGATGATTAGATCAATAACATCAAAATCCACTGAACATAACGAAGCACAAAGGAATACAATGAAAACAAAAGGCAATTATATCACCAGAGCTCTTCATCTTCCATGGTTCACCTTCGTTACACCTCCTAGCTTGCAGTAAATAAAGATGCCCTCAGATTTGTGTATGAGCAACTATGACAAGAGACAAGACTAAAGCAAGTTTCGAAGGATTTAATTAAAATCTAAATGCCTATGCCTATGACAATGTCTAAAACTTTGATCAAGCAATGACAATAGTTGAAAAATGAAAAGCCTTAAGTGTGCAAGCTAATAAATGCCTATAATATGTGCGTAAATCTAAAATGTTAGCATGTGCGTGTGTAAGCCAAAAGTGAGAGGAAAATGGCATTTTATAGAAAATTCCATTTCAAATGGACGGGTGAGATTAATTGATGATGAGAACCTAGAATGAGCGGTCCAGATTAAACCTGAGAATCCCTAAATTAGGGTTAATTGGCTGGTCAGAATAAAATCTCAAAAATTCATTAATTAAAGGATTTTCAAAAAATCAAGAAGATAAGATTTGGACAGAAAATCAAAATCTACAAATAATTCGGATCGACGGTGAGAAGAATGAATAGATAAGAAAATTTAATTAAAGATTTAATAATCATGAAAAATAAATGATATGAATTAATTAAATAATTATGAATTATTTAATTAATAGTCGAATGTGGACCAAGGACATAATTAAATGTCATAATTATGCTAGGACGAAAGTGGTAAAAATGAAGCTTGCAGGCCTAGGTCATTTTTAGATGTCTACATTTTGCCCCTCTTTGTCATAATGTCGCTTGTCGCATTGTGACAAAGAAAATAAGTCAAAGTCATGCCCCAGTAAAGGTATGGAGTATCATTGCCCCCTCGGGAAATTTTCAAATTTTGGGTCGGCGACAGAAAAATTTGCAAAGGGTCCCGATAAATCAATTTAATGCCCAGAAAAATAATGGCGCAGTCGGTTTCGGATTCTGATATGTTTAAGGCAACTAACGAGGAAGTCAAAGGTGGTCAAATGAGCCTCCAGTATTGACCTTGTTTGAAAAATGTCATTTTGACCCTATAAATAGGTTAACAAAGGGGTAAAAGTCAATTCACTTTTACTATTTACCTTGCGAAATTTGAGAGTTTAGAGCGAAAGACGCAGTAGCGAGGATGGTTATTCCAGTGTCAAAGCACCGCGAGGAGATCGTGAGGACCTTCAGACGGCCAGAGGGCTCAGGGCCAGCGGTATGTACCTTTAAATTACTTTGTCATTTTATCATTTTGCGTGCCATTTTTAGCTTTCTAGGATAGTCAACGTATGTGCCGCGACGCATATGTGTTCGCGTAAGCTGCAGCTGCCTACGCGTTCGACGCATTTGATGCGTCGCGATGCAAGTGCCAAGAAAAAATAAGTTGCAATGGTGGTTTGCCCCGCATTTGACAATTTCTGCAACGCAATCAAATTTTTGTGCCGCAATTGAATGTCCAGATGCCGCAATTGTCAAATTGCAATGCATCTGCTTATTTGATCGATGCAATTGTGACTTTGTGACACAATCGCCAAAATGCAATGCAACTATTAAATTTCACGACGTAATCGAGATAATGAGATGCATCTGATATTTTGAACCGCATTTGATGCACGGTGCGACGTAATTGACTTATTGTGACGCAATTGCCTGAATGCGATGCATTTTCCTTTTTCCTTGACTTTAGTTGATTTTGATGTTTGTGTATCCTTAGATGCTTTTCATGATGTTGACAGTTGTCCAAAAAGTACTGATGCATTTTTTGTCTTTTGCAGATGCAGCTTGCCCCTATTTATATGAGAGAGAGCAGATTGACCACCTTTCGGTTCGTCGATCAGTTGGGCCCGTGAGAGCGGCGGCGATTGATGCGACTGGGTTTATTTTATGCTGCATTCATGCCCGCCATTCAGGTGAACAGGGGATTATTGATTGCACTGTGCGAGCGATGGCATTCTGAGACCTGTTCCTTCCACCTGCCGACAAGTGAGGCCACCATTACTTTGGAGGACATCTACCAGATTCTCCGAGTACCTATTCGAGGGGAGTGGATCGTCTATGATCCGCGGCATGGCGAGCAGACCTTTCGTGCCTACTATCGAGATCAGGGTGTTGGGCTGGGCATTCAGGGCTATGAGATTAGGTGGGAGTTCATGGCGGATCATTATGGTCGCTTCGATGCCTTCCTGGTGACTCTAATTGCTGGTATCCTGATTCCAGACCGCTGGGGACATGGATTTCTGATTAGTTGGGGAGACGTCCTCGTTGGCATGTGACGAGATAGGACTGTTTACGCTTGGGGTCCTTGCCTACTTGGGACACTCTACCATCAGCTACATGATGTTGCTTATAGGAGAGGAGAGAGCATCTCCTGCAGGATGACACTGATGATGATCTAGGCCTGGGAGCAAATTGCCATATTCTGCCCTCCCATTAAGAGACCACAGCTGGTCGAGGGGATTCCCTACACTTACTACTATGTTGGTGCGCTACAACAGACATGGATGGGTGAGATCGGTTGGTGGTGGCATAGGATCGACACCACGGTGACATTTATCTGGAGGCCATACAGAGACTGTGAGGTATGGGACGACAAGGCCGAGCACCTCAATTTTTGTAGATAGTACAGGTATCTTATTGGTAGGACAGTGCAGATGTCTTTGATTATCAAGATGTATCTACTGCAGCCTGTTCTTAGGCAGTTCAGAGAGCAGCACAGTGTACCTGTGGGGATAGCCGAGTATGCTAGATCATCCCGAGAGTATGCGTGGGGGCCAGCCATCTCAGTGGCATTTGCGACACAGCAGATTGACGGGCTAGTGGCCTAGGCCTAGGGTTGGAGGGGAGGAGCAGCCGATCCAGGGACGACCCTGGATTATGATCTATGGTCGCAGGCATGCGGACCCGTGCCATTGACAGATCCTGATGGGCCAGCACCAGTGGACAGACGGTCAGTTATTCTGCGGGTGCCACGAGCTAGGCGAGGTGGTAGAGGCAGAGATGGAGGTAGAGGGAGAGGCAGAGACAGGGGGAGATGGAGGGAGGGGTGGAGACGGAGGCAAGGATGAAGGTAGAGGTGGAGACGGAGGCAGGGGTGGGGACGAAGGCAGGGGTGGAGACGGAGGCAGAGGTGGAGGCAGAGGTGGGGATGATGGCAGAGATGGTTGTAGGTGATGGTAGGATGGGCAGAGACAGGTCCAGAGGGTACGCACACGTGTGGCGAGGGTGGCCTTAGATGCTATCCCTGAGGTTGGTGAGGAGGGTGAGGGTGAGGAGTAGCCCAGACAAGAGGGAGAGGGTGAGGAGAGACGGGAGGAGGAGGTGGAGGTGGGCGGATAGGAGGAGGAGGTGGATGTGGTGGTAGGAGGTCAGCAGGAGGAGTTGGATGTGGGAGGTCAGGAGGAGGAGGTAGAGGTGGCAGGACATGAGGAGGAGGCAGAGGTGGCAGGACAGGAGGAGGAGTTGGAGGTGGGAGAGAGGGAGGAGGAGGTAGAGGTGGCAAGACAGGAGGAGATAGAGGCCGATGATGATGATGAGGAGGACGATGCCATAGATGAGGCCGAGAGACTCCTCCAATGGCAGATGGTGGAGGGAGAGGAGGAGGTACCGTCCACTTCAGGGTTGCCGCCGGATGCCACAGCAGATCAGAGGGTGGTCGACCTACAGCAGAGACTGGATGAGAGCACAACACATGTCAGATCATTACATTCAGCACTGGAGGTAGCCCGTGTAGAGTAGGATCAGGCAGTGATCCGCCAGCAAGATGCGGCTAGTGGTGTACAGAGTTCGCGGCTTTATGTTCAGGACCCATGGGGGATATGGCCCAGGAGTTGGCCAGGGTGAGCACGAGACTGGGGCAGTACAGGACTCTATACGAGCAGGCAGTGCCACCAGAGTGGCGAGATCCTACCTTGTCCCGGTCATAGTCGAGGACAGGCAGTGGACACAAGTCAGGCAGTGGCAGTGGTACCAGGAGTCATACCAGTGTCGGACGGTCTACCTTGACAAGGCACACTTCAGGGCACCGGTCACATCATTCACGCAGGCACACTCCGAGCCACAACCATGGGTCGACTGGGTCAGCGTAGAGGTCAGTACAGGATCAGCCACCAGTGATAGATCTGTACCCCTTTTAGAGTCTAGCTGCAGTGACTTCACAGGTGTTTGCTACCGTCAGGATGGTACCCTCACTCGCAGTTCCATCAGTTTCACAGACAAAGGCTACTACAGGACCACCTATTGTTTCAGCGCCCGTGACAGAGTTGTAGCCGCCACATTCTTCACCTCGAGGGGATGATGAGAGCCTACCCTAGGGGCATACTTGTATTATGACACACTATGTATATGATTAAGCCTGCGAGCTCCATTTTTGGGATATCCCATGACTTTATCCTGTGATATTGTACATTTTAAGATGATACTATATGATGTTGCAGTTATGATGTGGCCTACATGTATTATGTGATGCTCTTTGCTTTATGTATTATGATATGTATGATGTATGATTTGTGATGTATCATGTATGTGATATGATGCCTATTTGTGATTTTGATGCCATGATTATGCAATGCTTATTTATATGATTATGTTAATGCAATGTTTTTGGATGTCACAGGATATCATCGTGGGATGGATGAGAGAAGATGATCAGACCAAAGAGGAGAAGACATGAGACTGACAGAAATGCATGCTAATTCCTAGACCAAATCCTTCAAAACTTTACTGTAGGACTTTTAATATTTATTGCTCTTAATCATCATTGGGAAAACTGTTGTAATGGCCAACAAACACTATGATATGACATAGATCAAGGTGTGCAAGGTCGTACCATTACGTAAGACAAACAGTCACAGACAAGGATGATCATGACTCATACTAAGAGTGTGATTGCCCCGGTCTTTTTGTCATAATCAGCCACAAGCAGAAAAAGACAAGGGCAAATCATGAAACATCGTTGCTTCTCTAAATCCTGTTTCCAGGACATCCTTGAAAAACTAGCAGCATGATTGTCAAAATAAAAAAATAAATGAAGCATTTACCATGATATGTCGTTGTTTTTCTAAATCCCAAAATCAGGACCTCGCTGAGAAACTAGTAATCATGCGTGTCAATTGACATGATACGTCGTTGCTTCTCTAAATCCTACTTAATGGGATTTCGCTGAAAAACTAATATCATGATAAAAACTAAAAGACAATTGTCAAGTGTTTGCCAAGTGTGTCTGGATATCCATTGTTCTAATGTCAAGATGTCATGTTTGATAATGTCAAGATGTCCAAATGTTTGACGTTTTGATGATCTTGAAAAAATGTCGAGAATTGGTGAATTCAGGAAGGACACATCCTGAATAATGTCGATGTCGAGAGGATTTGATCCCTCATAGTCATAAGGGGTCCCTCGAAATAATGGCGATGCCTAGGAAGGACACATCCTAAGGCATAAATGACAGAGTTGTTTCTTCAGAAGGACACATCTGAAGAATACTGATGTGATGAAGAGTGATCTTTAAATGTCAAGAGGATCACTCAAAATGTCGAATGACGATGACGACGCCTAGGAAGGACACATCCTAAGGCATAAATGATAGAGGTTATCGTTCAGAAGGACTCATCTGAAGACTAACCAAAATTTGACAGTTTGATTGGTTTATGATGATTTGACTTGCTTTGACCAAATTTGACTTGTGTTTGACTATATGCCGATATTGCCATGATGATATGAGTGATGTGATGATGAGATTGCCATGCTGAATAAATGATTGCTTTACTTTGTCTTAGGAGTTTTCCCATGTATAAAATGATTGAAGACTGTTGACGTGTGTGCTAGTGTAGTGCCATGAACCCTAATGAACTGACCTAGTGCGGCCTCGAGGGCTCATCAACAGATGGCCTTACCTATGTCATACACTTAGAGACCTCGTAGTTCGACAGGACCAATGACTTTGTCTTGATGACCAAAGATTGTGCCATGATTTTATTTTGACAAACTTAAAAGGACTGACCTAATGTCTTGGGGACTCAAGTATGAGTCTTGCCTACGTAGCAAATGCACAGAGACAACGTAGTTTGGACAAATGACGAAGACTGATTTGACTTGATTGAATTTGACAAGAGATGACAGTGTGTTCATGTTCTTCGAGTAGTCTAAGGTTTTGTTTGGTTTTCTTCAGGACGTTTTATGATTTTTAAGTCTTTTTTCAGGACATTTTGCGATGTTTTTTGGTCTTTGTTCAAGACATTTTGCGATGTTTTTGTCTTTTTTAGGACTTTTTGCCAATGTTTTTGTCTTTTTTCAGGACATTTTGTGATGTTTTTGTCTTTTTTTCTTTTTTTTTTTAATTTTCAGGTCTTTTATACTGTTTTTGTCTTTTTTTTTAAGGACTTTTTATGATCTTTTTGTCTTTTTTCAGGACTTTTTTATGATGTTTTTGTCTTTTTATGTGACATCCACTACAGTTGCATGATAAACATTTTTCCCCCAGTCAGGTCTAAGACTTAGCCATTTGCAAAGAATATGGACGGGATGTTGTTGACTTGCCAGACGGACAGTCGTCAGGACTTGATGTCAATCGTTTATCCATTAGGACAGGTAGGGTAGGATGTGGTGGCGATTTGTGGAATAATAGCAAAAATACCCTTCATCCTAGGCCAAGTTAGACAAAGTGACAATAGATGGCAGAGCAATGATTGATTACGCATGGCGCCTGTTTGCCAGGTTTTCACCATGGTACTTGTCCAAAGCGCCTATTTGCCAGGTTTTCACTATTGAACAAAATTTTTCTCTTTACTATTTTCTTGACTTTTTGATTTTTTTGGTGTCACCAAGACGCCTGTTTGCCAGGTTTTCATCAAGGTGACGATTTTTTACAATTTTTCAATTTTTTTGTATTTTATGGCCTTCGGCTCCATCCTCTAATGCTATGCGTAGAACTTTCAAAGATGTAAACTGTTGATGGGCTCTGTCAATTGTTCCCCATATGGAGTTGCTAGTTGATAAGCTCTGGAACCAAAAGAAGATATGATAATGTATGGACTAGCCAGTTTGGTTCAAATTTTCCTGGCTTTTCTCTGTCTGCTTGGTTCTTGGGGTTCTGCATGAGAACTAGGTCACCAATGTCAAACTTTCTAACTATAACCTTTTTATTGTAGCTACGACAAAGACGATTCTGATATGCTTGGAGATGATTCAGTGAGTTTTGCCGTCTTTCTTCCAGCATTTCCAGCTCATGCAAGCGTGATTGTCGGTACTCCTCTTCATTAGTTAGACCCTTCAGGGAGACTCGTAGCGAAGGAATTTCAACCTCAATGGGTAAGATGGCCTCAACGCCAAAGACTAGGGCAAACGGGGTGGCTCCTGTAGGCGTACAAATGCTAGTTCGATAAGCCCACAGAGCAGGGTTGAGTTGTATGTGCCAGTCACAGCCAGCGTCATTGATAGTCTTTTTTAGGATCTTGACAATGGTTTTATTGGACGCCTCAGCTTGGCCATTTCCTTGTGGGTAGTATGGAGATGAAAAGTGGTGTTGGATATGGAATCGCTCACATAACTCAAGTACGTCTTGGTTTTTAAATGGATGTCTATTGTCAGTGATGATGGATTGTGGAAGGCCATACCGGCAAATGATGTAGTTAAAGATGAACTTCGATATTTGTTTGCCGGTAATGTATGTCAATGGGATGGCTTCAATCCACTTTGTGAAATACTCAGTGGCGGTAATAATGAGTTTGTGGCCGTTGGATGAGGTTGGATGAATCTTACCCATGAGGTCGAGTCCCCATTGAGCAAAGGGCCAAGGAGAAGTCATCGGCTGAAGTTCTTGTGCTAGAGCATGGACCAAATCACTGTGAATTTGACATTTTTGACAAGTCCTGACATATTCAATTGCATCTTTTTCCATTGTCGGCCAATAATACCCGAGTCTCATTACCTTCTTAGCCAGAGTAGGACCACTCGAATGAGATCCGCATATACCGTCGTGCACTTCTCATAAGGTTGTACATGCTTTGTCAGTTTCAAGACATCTAAGGAGGGTATCGTCGAAGCTACGGCGGTAAAGGGTGTCACTGACAATGGCATACCTTGCAGATTTCCTAATGAAGGCCTTCCTTTGGTTATTAGACAGGTTCAGTGGAAGGGTTTGAGATTTTAGGTAGTCGTAAATGTCCTGATACCAAGGAGAGTTGGGACCAACAAGTTTGCAAACCATTTCTAACTCTGGGATATCATATGCCGGTATCAAGAGCTGTTCTACTAAGAACTCAAATTGTGACATATTTTTAGGGATGTCCAAGAGAGAACTAATAGTAGCCATTGCATCAGCTGCCTTATTCTATGCCCTGGGGATTTGTTCAAAAGAAATTGATTGGAAGTATGTTAGGAAACTGTCCACCATCCTCTTGTAGGGAAGCAACTTCTCATCCTTTGTTTCATAGTCATCATTCACTTGGTTGATCATGAGCTGGGAATCCCCGAATACAAGCAACGTCTGAATTTTCCATTTGATTTCCAACTTAAGACATGTGACTAGTGCTTCATATTCGGCAATGTTATTTGTACAAGGGAAGGCAATTCGAAATGATTTAGGAATTGAATCCCCCTGTGGTGTGATAAACAAGATTCTAGTGCTTGAGCCATGACCAGTATGAGACCCATCAAAATATAGCTTCCATGGTGCTGCCGGTTCCGCATGAAAAATGGACTCGTCAGGAAAATCAGTTACTAGTGGATGAGTGACTTGGATTGGTGCATCTATCAGCTGATCTGCTATTACCTGCCCTTTTATTTCCTTATGCTTGACATATTATATGTCATACTTGCTTAGTATCATGACCCATTTTTCCAGCCGGCTTGTTAATGTCACCCGACTTAAGAGATATTTCAATGGATCAATCTTGGCGACCAGCTGTGTCTGATGACTGAGCATATAGTGTCTTAGTTTTTGGGATGCAAAGACAACAGCGAGGCATGCACGTTCAATGTATGTGTAGTTCAACTCATACCCTATCAGTGTGTGACTGATGTAATAGATTGCTCTTTCTTTTCCTTCATGATCATTTTGTGCCAGCAATGCCCCCAGTGCTGAACTAGTAGTCGAGATGTATAGAATCAATGGCTTTCCATGAATAGGTGGCATGAGGACCGGTGTTGATAGCAGGTAATCTTTGATTTTCTGGAAGGCCTCTTGACATTTATCCGTCCATACAAAGGGGACACCTTTGCGCAACAGATACTGGAATGGGTGGCACTTATCTGCCAATTGGGCTATGAAACGGTGAATAGATTGTACTCTGCCCTGCAGAGTTCTGAGTTCACTGATCCCTCTAGGCGGAGGCATGTCTATGATTGCTTTGACCTTTGTTGGATCGACCTCTATGCCTCTTCGGGAAACTATGTACCCCAAGAGTTTACCTGATGTGACCCTAAAAACACACTTCATAGGATTTAGCCGAACTTTGTACTCTTCAAGTCTCTTGAAAATTATGTCAAGTACCTTCAAATGATCTTTCCTTGTTGATTTGTCCAATAGGTCATCTACATAATCCTCCATTATTTTGTGCATCATGTCATGGAATATCATGGTCATAGCCCATTGATATGTGGCACCTACATTTTTGAGACCAAAGGGCATGACGTTCCAACAGTATGTACCCCATGGGCAAGTAAATGCCATTTTGTGTTGATCCTTAGAAGCAATGCGGATTTGATTATAGCCGGAGAAACCATCCATGAGTGATAGCATCTCATACCTTGTTGTAAGGTCCACTATAATGTCAATGTTTGGCAAAGGAAAGTCATCCTTTGGACATGCTTTATTTAGGTCTCAGAAATCTGTACATACGCGGATCAACCCAATTGGTTTTGTGACTAGGACCAGATTAGAAATCCATTCAGCGTAGTCAATAGACCTTATGAATCCGGCATCTAGCAATTTCTTTAACTCGACCTTGACTAATAGGGCAACTTGGGGGTGCATTTTGCGCAACTTCTGCTTGACTGGTTTAGCATTAGGTAATAGTGGCAGATGATGCAGAACCAATTTTGGGTCCAATCCTAGCATGCTAGCATAGGACCATGCAAAATTTATTTTTCGTTCTGCAAAGAATTTATGAAATTCTGGTTTCTCTTCATCAGTCAATGATGCCGCAAATAGGACCATCTTGGGGTCTTCTACAATTGAAATGTTATCCTCTATTGTGTCCTCAATAAGCATAGATGATTTCTCCTATTGCACAGGGAGAAAGTCCAGTCCTCCATCTTTGGGTGCCTTAGAGAGGTTTTCACCTACAGATACGTCCTTTATTGTTACTATTTTATCGTCAAGAGGTGTCTTTCGGTTTTCACCTAAAGACGTTTCATTTTTTACTTTATTTTTACTTTTGCGACTAGAGGACTGAACAGTCTCGCCGAAGTATGCGGTGTAGTCTAAATCAATGGAGAATCTAGATTTGTGGTCCCCACTGGGTATGCCTTCTCGTAATCCCATGAATTCGGAAATTGCCTCATCATTCTGAAATGTGTCCAGAACTGGCAGTCCTTGTTGGTCCCAATCGACTAGTTCAGGGTAAACTAAAGAAATGCCATCGTCAAGGCTAGTGAATTGGGGTGAGGATGCAGATAGCATGCAGATGGACTCGGTGATGTTATAAATGAGGTTATCATCATCCAACTCTACATCGAACTCTATCCAATATTCTCCTTCACTAGTGTCATATCGTTGTCGTAATAAGGAGTGAAGGTTTTAGAGTCCTGGTTGTCAATGTCATCTGATACCTCGGATGGATTGAATGGATGGGGTTCAGATGACGGGTGTTGTATGTTGTGGGAAGTGGTAGTGGGACTTTGACTATTTGGTGCTTGTTCAATTTTGAATGTTTTCCAAAATCGTTGTTCAGAGGTTAGTTCCCCTGGTTCGACAAACAAATCATCAAGACAACAGTCACTTAGGGATCATTTTGAGCCAAATTCCCACTCATGGGAGTCTATTTCGGTGAGGGTTTCCCTAGTAGTCTCGACACTATCAGAAGCATGTACTCACTCATTTGAAAGTCTAGAGGTACGTCAATCGTCATTGTTGAGTGATCCAAACCCTAATCCAAGATACTTCAAAATTTGAAAAGGTTCTATGGGTTCCCTTCGACCAGTTTTATTTTTTCCAAGGCCACTAGTACCATCGTAGCCTTTAGCCTTCATGATGTTGTAACCTTTGCCATATCTTTGAACTGGTAATGGAGGTAATGCGATAGTATCCTTATAGATCCATCCTGTGATGTTAGCAAGGTCTTCATCACTCATGTCTCCCCACTTGATAAAAACTATGTTTGGTGGGACTTTGAAAGTTTCCTGAGGTTCCATTCTGAAACATGGCCAACCATATATCTTTGGAGGCGTGGGTATTGTTGTTATGTTGTATGCTGTATTTAGTTTGAATTCTCCACAGCCAAGGTCCTGGATTTTGACAGGTGATTCAGTCTTAGGGCTGGTGGAAGGTGGTGGTATGGCGGAAGACATGGATGGAGCGGATGTGGAAGATGACGTGAGTGTGGAAGGGTCGATATACTTGGATGACGAGGAGCCAGGTGCTTCTCAGTTAATAGGTACTCAGTTTTTGGAGATACCCCTTAAGTTGGTACAATATTGGAAAGGGTCAAGGTCTCCGTATATGGTTACTTATGTGCCATTAAATGGAAACTTGAGGCATTGGTGGTATGTAGACGGAACGGCTTTTAAGGTGTGAATCCATGGACGGCCAAGTAAGATGTTATATGGTAGTTCCAAATCTAGGACCTAGCAGGTTGTGTCCACAATGACCGGTCCCACTCTGATGGGGAAAGAGATAACGCCCCATGAAGAGCGTTCCTCATCATCGTATGCTTTGATCACTATACTTTTTGTTGGGTCCACGCATGCATCAGAGAACCCTAGAGCCTTAACCAGTTTGAGGGAGCATATGTTCAACCCTGCTCCACCATCTACTAAAACCCGTCTAACTTTGTGCTTGTGGACAAAAGTTTCTATGTGTAACGCATCATTATGGTTGGTTTTATGTGATGAGTAATCTTGGTCCGAGAAGGTGGCGTGGTGCGGCATAGTGAGATATCCCACCATAGTTTCAAATTGATTGACATCGATGTCCTTGGGGACCGACGACTCTAGGAGAGTTTTATCTAAGATCTCTTTGTGCGCGGGAGAGATACGAAGCAGCTCAAGTATAGATATTTGCGCGAGAGTCTTTCCTAGCTGGTCGATGAGGTTGAATTGACTTTTGGGTTTCCATTGCTGTGTGGTTGGGATAGGTTTTGGCTGTTTAGCGGATGGAGCAGGTTGTGATTGTTTAGTAGATGGGCCTGGTATAGTGATTTTGGCTTGTCTAGCGGGAGGTGGACCAGCTATAGTGACCTTGCCACTTCGAGTAGTAGCATTACATTGGGGTACTCTCTTGACCGTAATGGTATTGATGCACTCATCGTCATTTCAAACATTATTTATAATTGGTCCACTAGAGTAATCGTACTTGGCTCGGGCGAAGTTAGCTTAGTTCTGTGAACCTGAAGTGGAAGCATTGTGAGAACCATGGTCCTGCAGTGGATTCTTGTGGATAGTATGATCTGAATTGGAGGTGAATTGCGATCCACCTACTTCGATGGTGCGATTTTCAATAAGATCTTGTATTAGGTTTTTCAATTGTTGACAGTTAGAGGTTGTATGCCCTTTTGCTCGATGGTATTCACAAAGTGCATTGTCATTCCACCATGCTGGTTTGAATTGTCCTGGGTCATACGGTTTTATTTCTGGAAGTATGATGACCCCATGCTGGAGGCATTTCTTAAGGACTTCTTCAATGGGTTCACCCAAATGGGTGTATGTGCGACCCCTAGGAAATTGTCTCATATGACGATATTGTCCCTAATTGTTTTGACCACTTTGGTTGTTTGAAGAAGTATTGGGAAGAGGTGTCAATGTCGTTGTTGGTCTGTTTTGTTGTTGAACCCCTTTCAGGGCCAATACAGGACCCACAGTGTTTGCAGTCTTGGCGTCAACAACACCGTCATTTGTAACATGCTTATTTTTTACCCAATATTTGTTTTTATCGGTGGGTGGGTTGACGTTTGTATTTTTGGAACCATATCTCAGTTCACCCTTTACGATAAGGGCTTTCTCAATCTGGACCCCTTTTTCAACTAATTATGTGAAGTTTGTGCAACAATGTATTTGCAATGCAAATTTTAGGGGTCCCAAAAGTGTTTGGACAAACATGTCAACTTTTTCTCTTTCGGGGATGTCAATGTGACATCGACTAGCAAGGCTTCTCCATTTTTGAAAGAACGGGATAAATGTCTCACCCGAATCTTCTTGCATGAGATTGCACAAGCTAGTGATAGAGGTATCCATGTCAATGTTGTACGCATAATTTCTTATGAATTTTTGTTTAAGCTCATCCCATGTCTGGATATCCTTTTGAGTTGAAAACCATTCAAGGGCTTAACCTGCCAGACTTTTAGAAAAAATTCTCATCAAGTATGTTTGTTCGTAGGCGATGTCCATACAATTGGTTGCGAATTCGTGAACATGTTCAATGGGATTTGTCTTGCCTCTATATTTTGTGAAGTTGGGTGACACGTATCCTGGCGGAAATGGAGGCATGTATAAGCTAGTGTTGAATGGGTATACATTCAAGTCATATGATATTTCTGATTTCTTGCCTGAAATGTACATGTTTTGGATAGTTTTCTCCATATCCCTCATTCTTGTTTTGAGGGCGTCCACCTCAGGGTCGTTTATGTTTCCATATGTTGGATTGCCTGGTACACCATGTGTTCCTGTTTGTTGTGCATGAATATTGTTGTATTGTGGCAATATGGATTGTTGTGTTATGTATGACGTGTGAGGATTGACATGTTGTTGGTATTGGAAGTTATGATTGGGTGGATGTTGGTGTTGAAGGTTTTGATTGGGCGCATGTTGATGAGTGTGAATGCTAGATGAGTAGGTTGGGATGTGTCCCCCAGCCATGTGTGTCATTATTTGGGGGATGTTGTGACCATGAATGTTATGGTGTGTTGATGATGTCATGGGTTGTGTTATTTGGCCACCTTGTGTAAATTGTTGATTTTGCACAAGGGGAACATTTGTGTTTGTACCTTGGGAGGCAATGGCATTTTACTGTGTTGTCGTGTTAAAGTTTTGTTGTTGTCCTTGGATAAATACACGTCTTGTGCCTCCTCCCAAAGGATTTTGTGAAATACCACTAGACAGATATGACGAAGTTGTGTTCATGGTAGTAGATGGAGCTGTCAAGGGGGGATTGTTGTGACTTGATGATGCCCCCGTGGCATTTACTGTCGTGGTATTGATTGTCATGAGATTTGTGGTGTTGGGGATGTTGGAAGTGTTTGGGACGTTGGGAGTGGTATGCACTGTCGTTGTGGTCCCAAAGGAAGTATTGCTCGTACTATTTGGAAGTTGACCACTAAGTGACATGTTATGTGCGTTGTTGGCATTAGGGTTAGGATGTGTCAAATTTAGCGTGTTAACGTCAAATCCTTGTGGTAACTTAGCTCCTTCACTCAAGAGCATAGCTAAGAATCTATCTCTGTCATGATGGACCATTGCTTCAGCAAGCTGACAGGCCTCTGGGTCTTGTGTCAATGCCTCTACGTTTTCCTCAAGTAGTTGGCCATTTTCATCTTTTTGCAAGAACTGTTCGAATGGACTGTTTGATGAGGATTGCATTGTCATTGGAGGTTTATTGTCTAAATTGGAAAATGGATCGTAAAAGGTCTAGTTTGGGTCATGTGGAGGATTGTTGACAGTAAACGTGGGATCTTGTCGAAAGTTTTCCATTTGTCTCTTTTTTTTTTTAAGTCTAGTTTCGACCATAAATGAGATTGCTCAAATGGGAATGACAGCTAAATGCAAGTATGACACTACATGAAGTCTAAGTTTGAAATGACGACTAGAATGACTAATGTTTTTGGATTTTCGTGAATAGGATATGCAATGTGTATGCAATGTAAGACAAGGTTATCTAAGCACTTCTAAGCTCAAACTTTGTTTTCGATTTTGACTACTAGAGGAATTTGTTGAAAATGACAAGGTGACAAGGTCTAAATGACTAGTGAGTCTTCCTAACTAGACTTTTGAGTTGGAAGAAATCTCACAAAAGAGGACAATGACTAAAAGGGGGTTTGATAACTTGGTCCAAGAGAGCCTAATTTTGAAAACAATGACTTTGCAAAGTGTGCTGAGATTTTCCTAATCCTAAGTATGCAAATATGAACCTAGGGACGCCCTAATGTTGAATGTATGTAACTAAAAAAAAGAATGAAGGATGATGAAACCTATGGTGACTAATGCAAACTAATGGTCAAGACTTTGAGCAATTTCAACTTTGGTTTCTGACAAAATATTCTTGGTTATAGTGTTTGACAAATGGTGGACAAAAATGAGGACCTTAGGTTTCGAATGTGAAGTTTTAACTTTTGACAGGCAAATGCATCGCTTGAAACTACAAATGCGTCATAGTTTAGCAAATGCGGTTCGGTTTTGCAATTGCAGCTTTTGGACTGTCAAATGCGACTTGATTTATCATATGCAGATTTTCAGTGTTCAAATGCGTCGCGATGCCTACAGATGTGGCGTTCTAAGTGTCAGATGCGGTTTAATAGAGCAGTTGCGTTGCAGAAAATCAATTGTGGTTTGATAGATGCGACTCAGTTTAATTTCAAAATGATTTTCTTGTCGTTTTCATGGAAATTTTGATCTGTTTGGAGAGTGTTTTGTTTCGAACTGTGATAGAACCAGAAGACACTTGAAAAACACAGCATTTTAAATGTAACCAAACACACATCAGATAAGCACAATCCTAGGTTAGGCCATGACAATATTCGCTAGATTCCACGCGGGTTTCCCCAACCGCATATATGTAGTGTGTGAATTCAGAAGCTTGGCTGCACGGGCTCCCCCTTATAGTGCACTCTCTTCTCGCTAGCCAAGCTTCCAACCCCATGAAACTCCCATGGAGCTGATCACCTCTACTACAAACTGTGAAAGTGTGGATGCCTTCACACCGACCGGTGCTGGCTAGCAAATAGAAGGATTTTGGCTTTCTATACAAGAGTTTTTAGTTAGGGACCCCCGTTCGAGTGGCCATACATGGGGCAAGAGATTAATCACCATTAAGGTGGCACTCCAGCCTGAAGAGGTTAAGCTCAACAGGGTTTAAGGGAGTACAACTCCATCCGTATGACACATCCACAGCAACCTTAGGTTTTCCCTTAAGGTTTACATTTATATACCGGTCGGGGTAGCTTGGCTTTAGCTCCATTCGATTTGAGTCGTGTTGGGGTGATGAAATCCCCAGGCAGGCCCAATTTCTAGAGTTGGTAACCGTTTCTCTTACACCCAAGATTGCCCGAAAGCGCGAGGGGAGAGGATACTCTGATATACCAAGTCGGGGTAATAACAAATAAGAATGGGTCTGGTTTTCTGATCACAAGGTGTTCACCAAGTGAGAGCATACTCACCTACCATTCTGCAAACAAAATCAATCAAAGAAGACATGATTGTTCTTTTTATGTGCACCAAAATCAAATGTTTTCTAGTCTATGAAAAATAAGCACAATGTTTATTTATCTTGTCTTCGACATTCGAATCTACAAACAAAAGATTAGTAGTCTCTTAATGTAATGATCTTCGACACCCGAATAGTGATTGCCACATGCTACAAATGAAGATTAGTAACACAAAAAATCTAATCTAGCTAACATGCAGGAATAAAAACCAAAAAAATAGAAGACCATAAAAATCAGGAAAGAAATAGAAACCAGAAAACCCTCAGATCCGAAAATCAGAATGTAAAAAATAAAAAATAAAAAAAATTTACCAGTCAAATGCGGCTCGACAGAGCAGATGCGTCGTTCTGGTCTTCAAATGTGGCGCGACTGATCAGATGCATCGTTCCAGATGTCAGTTGCGGCTTATCAGGGTGATTGCAGCTCTTCTGTCAGTGAATGCGTCGCGATGCATCAAATGCGTCACAATGTTTTAAAAAAAATAGTTGCGTCGATCCGTACCTGTACCTGCAAAACAACAGAAAACAAAAAATAACATACAGAAAACCAAAAAAATGGAGTCAGGTTCACCAATGTAATCAAGGGAAAAATAGATTGTTAGATGATTAGATCAATAACATCAAAATCCACTGAACATAATGAAGCACAAAGGAATAAAATGAAAACAAAAGGCAATTATATCACCAGAACTCTTCATCTTCCATGGTTCACCTTCGTTACACCTCCTAGCTTGCAGTAAATAAAGATGCCCTCATATTTGTGTATGAGCAACTATGACAAGAGACAAGACTAAAGCAAGTTTCGAAGGATTTAATTAAAATCTAAATGCCTATGCCTATGACAATGTCTAAGACTTTGATCAAGCAATGACAATAATTGAAAAATGAAAAGCCTTAAGTGTGCAAGCTAATAAATTCCTATAATATGTGCGTAAATCTAAAATGTTAGCATGTGAGTGTGTAAGCCAAAAGTGAGAGGAAAATGGCATTTTATAGAAAATGCCATTTCGAATGGATGGGTGAGATTAATTGATGATGAGAACCTAGAATGAGCGGTCCAGATTAAACCTGAGAATCCCTAATTAGGGTTAGGGAAAATTCATTAATCGGACGGTCAGAATAAAATCTCAAATAATCAGATTGACGGTGGAGAATAAATGAGGAAATTAATTAAAGAAATAAAGATTTTTGAAAAATCAAGAAGATAAGATTGCCTGATTTGCGAGATTCGAAAAATCAAGAAGATAAGATTTGGACTGAAGATAAGATTTGGAAAATCAAGAATCTACCCGATTACTTGATTTTTGGAAGATTAATTACTATTTTGAATTAAATTAATTCAAAATATGGATTTTATGAGATAATAAATAATCTTTTTCAGATTATTTATCAAAACGGACTGACAGTTAAGATTGAGATGACATTTTAAATAATTTAATTTATTTAAAATGAGAAGAATATTAATTGGCAATTAAATAATTAAATTTAATTATTTAATTTAGCATATAAGACTAATTAATTAAATAAATTAATCAATTTATTTAATTAAGACAGATAGTGACATATTAAATAAATAAATAAAATTTATTTATTTAATAATCAAGAAGAAATAAATGACAAAGGGAAATTAAATAAATTAAGAAATTTATTTAATTAAGGGAAGATTGAGACAATTAATTAGTATTTAATAAATAAATAGAATTTATTTATTTAATAATCATGAAGAATAAATGACATGAATTAATTAAATAATTATGAATTATTTAATTAATAGTCGAATGTGGACCAAGGACATAATTAAATGTCATAATTATGCTAGGACGAAAGTGGTAAAAATGAAGCTTGCAGGCCTAGGTCATTTTTAGATGTCTACAAGGAATAATAAATATTAAAATGAGCTCTCTTTTTTTATCAGTAAATAGCTACTAAGGGCAGCACCCATTATATTAATTTTTTAAAAAAAAATAGATCAGTTGTTATAGAGACATGCCTAATGTTCAAATACAACATCACCTATCCTTTCCATGCACCTATGGAAACTATGCACAATGGCACATTTTGGCTATATTCCATACCTATCCATTGCAAACACTTCAAATCAGAGGTCCCCTTTACTGCTATGAGACCAAAATGAGCTTAATTATGCCTTGATTTAGTGTTGTAATTTTTTTTACACATTCACATTAAGTTTAGGGCCCTTTTTAATAAAATGGACTTAATTGTGCCTTGGTTTAGTGTTGTAATGTGTTTTACACACTCACATTAAGTTTAGGGCCATTTTTAATAAAATCTACTTAATTGTGCCTTATTTAGGCTGTTTTAAAGTGTATCTTTACACTTTCACATTAATCTAGAGCTTTATTAATTTATTGAGTCTAATTTTATTTAATTGTCCCCTTTAATTCAAATCCAAGTCTAATTAAATGCAAATTCTGAGAGATAAAACTCGACATTCATAAATGCCATAACAAAACACTTAATTTTGGAATGTGTGTTTCCTAGGTAGTTAATCTAGGACCCATTTTTCATAGGGTGAATGGGTCCTCCCTAGGTCCTAGGACCCTATTTTCACATGACATTTCACCTTGTCTGAAATGTGTCGTAGATGAGTGGCCTAGGACCCATTTTCTCTATTGTGAATGGGTCCTCACTTAGACCTAGAACACCTCTTTGAAATATGTTTTTGGTGGTATTTTAATGATTTTAAATCAATATTTCAATGTCGGATTGTGATATTTGAATTTTTGGAATTAATGTTAAGATATGTATAAATAAGAGGTCATTTCACTATGTTTCACCTAGAAGGTTTCAAGCAAGCTAAGGATTTTCACAAGAGAATTATAGGAGCATTCAAGAGCATTTTCAAGGCATTCAAAGGAATATTTGTAGAATATTATTACAGAAATCAAGATTCCATGTCATCATGTCAAAGATTTACAACATCACACATGTTGTTTGAGATAATATGTTGATGTAGTTTTCAAGATCAATCAAGCATATTCAAGGCATTATTTCACATCAAGTTTCATGATCAAGATCTACATTCATTGAGGCCACTTAATTCAAGTTTGTAGATTTGTGATCCAAGGTTGCTATTAAGGATTGGTGAGTTGTGACATTGCATTTTGTTCATTCATCATTCCTTTATTCTTTTATTCATTTCAAGGTTTAATTACCAAAATGGGGTTGACCAAGGAAAACCCCTATTTCCTAACAAAATAAAAAATTTCTCTTGTTTGATGTGTGATTGCAGGTTTTAGGTTGAAGATATATTAGATAAAAAAATTGAAGAAAGTTGTAAAGTTGTCAAAGTTGCACCTTTCTTGCAATTTCACTAAAATTGACCTATAGAATTCAGTTCTAGTTTTTCCACAGTGAAAATTTGTGAGCTATGAGTGCAGACTCAAATGAACATAACCCATAAATTATTTTCTAGGATCCCTAGCTAGGGCCCATTTTCCATAGGGTGAATAAGTTCTTAGTGGGGACTGAAAAATAACTTTTGGTGAAAGATACACAACATTTGACCCTTTTCAGATATGCCTTTTGACTAGAATTGGGTTATGTTTGATTTTTGTTACTCATTTGCATAATATAACACACATATTGAATGAAATAGTAGAGAAAAATAGGTTCATCATAGTGTATTCCATTTTGGTGAACCTTCCATTTTTTCTTCATTTCACCATGCATAACAATACATATAAATATAAATTAATTTAAATAGATTAGGAAAAAAATGAATTTCAAAAATGTCAAATCTATAACCCAAAATAATGGAACTTCATAGATAAGAATAATCATGTATATTTTTAAAAAATCTACATATTGAAACAACATGAATCTACAAAATTCAAGTACAAGAATCTACAACCATTAGTGAGTATATGCATATAGAGGGACTAATTTTCCAAGGAGCTTCCATATCACCATAAGGCCAACTCCACAACCATCATGGAACTATGGGATAATCAACTAATTATTCCACATAACCAAGGGATAAAACCATGGACCTAACATATACAATCCATATAATAGCCATCTTATGAATTTATCCCATGTTACCGAGGAGGTAAAATTAAGCACCCAGAATAAATTCCCATCCCATGCACATGACAACATGATGAAGGGACATAACCAACATGAAAGAGGGTAGTTATATATTACTAAATATCATCTCTCTGTGCCACAACAATGCAACATGCAAAAACATTACCAAATCCATGATATTCCACCTAAGGCATTAAATACCCAACATTATTTCCACCCTTAAATACAAGACTATTTAGCTCCCATGACTCAATTTGCATATGTAACTCAAAAAAAATCCCGTGTAAAGAACTAATTACATTTTACGCCCACTAATGAAATAATTTCTTAAAAATATACTATGTAACACCCTTGTTAATGTCTCTTTACCACAATTTTCTAAGTCACCAAAAAATAATAAAATAATTATATATGTCCCCACCCCCATATGGGCACCCCATTTTTCTCACACCATGATTATTCGAGATGTATGTAAATTATTTACCCATCTACAAGCAATTAAGTTTTCATAGATCTTAAGATATACATGTTGAATCATACACCTTATCTTAACACACCCAACTCAAGGATAATCAAAAAATAACATTCAAAACCATTACAAATGTTAATACAATCATTCATATTAGAACCATATGCATGATATGGACCTTTAGTTTATTTATCAAATTATAGGAGAAAAAATAATATTAAATAAAAATATAGAAATTATTTATCTTGTAATTTTTCAAAGAAATTATAAATTGAATCTATCGAGAAAATGACTCAAATCACTAATTGATAAATATTCTTTAAATTATTGATAATTTATTCTATAGACTTGATAAAATGTGTTGAACACTATAAAAAATGCCATAGGCCTCTTCAATTAGCAATCTCCTTTAGGCAATGCTCAATACAAAATATTTTATGGGTAGTCTTCATCTAGTTTAAGTCATTTCTTTAAACTAGTAATATTAGAGAGAACTACCACTTCCCATGTATGTGAGATAAATGCAATAAGATAAATGGATGAGTTACAGGACTTATGCATCTAATACTTTATTATAATGTTTAATAAAAATTTAAATAGTTTGAAGGAAGGGCCTAACACTATATGATCACATATTGTAGGATACATTACCTTATATGAACCCCCATTATAGCTTTATATGTCTAGATATTTAGTTTGCATGTATGTGCATGAATGCTAAATACTTTATGATGCATGATTATTCTAGGATTTTCATGCACCTAAAGTGGGTGGGAAATTATAATGGTGATTTTTTCTTAACCATGATATTTCCCATTCCTTTTTATCAAAAAATAATAATATTTCTTAATACATTTATATATTGAAACATGTTGTAATCTTGTGTGAAATTAGGGTATTTCCCTATGTTGTTACTCTTTCATATATGCACATTCCCACATCCTTTATCTATACCTTATCCATTTTTTCTTGCATTTTCTTGTACTCTTAATTTACCATGCATATCCATGCATTGATCTCCAAACATGCCATTCCTACCTTGATGATACCATATTTTTTTCCTAATGGCAAAGGGATAGTTTTCCTCTATTTTTAACATAACCTTTGAACCATAACACAAAATTATAATTTTTTCTATTCTTTGGAAGTGGAACAATGAGATATAATATAGGGTTGTTCTCATAATTTAACAAGTTGAGTCCACACACATAAAATCAACCATACACTTGCAATTTTGACTTCTAAAGTTTTAAAGTTCAACTTTATTTTTTTGTGAATTCATACCTATTCTCTTCACTTACAACTAATTAAAAATATATTTGTACAACTTATTGTAATATATGTATTTAAATTAATTCATTTTCATTCATTTGATAATTTAAAATTTTATTTTAATATCATTCACATTTAGAGAAGGGAACACCTTGACCTATGTTCTAAAACAAATCTAGATCTACATATTCACCTTAGAAGCATATGAATGCTAAAGAATGTTGTCTTCATGTTCTTTTACCTAAGCTTCTTGGAGTTTAACCTCAAAGAGTGTGTGTCCTTCCACACACCAAACAAAAAAACAAAGTCCACATATTGCAAACAATTTTTGTAATCTATTAATACAAAAAAAATTGAGTGTGTATTTGATACAAATCTATGGACTTGACCCTTCATAGAGGTAACAACAATTTCTAATCCGAAACCAAATTATAAATTATCATGATTATTTTTCAGTCCCAAAATATTTAGGCTTCAACATCATACCTATTACTCTTATTCTTTAGTCACAAGCTAATGCATTTATTTTCTAATTAATATTAAATTGTTGCTTATATATATACCAACACTCTATCACTATATAAATCTAATATTATTGTTGCTTATATCTATACTAGCACTCTATCATTATATAAATCTAAAGTAATTACTAATTATATGCATCAATTTGATTAATTTTTTATTAAATAAAAAAATTACACACAAAAATAGAAATAAAATTATATTAGAATATATAAAAACATATTTATTAGTTTAAAAAATTATAGATTATAATTTAAAAATATAAATAAAACCAAAAATTTATTAAATAAAAATATATATTAATATCTATTAATAAACTTATAATTAGAGGTTTTAAAAATTAGATATTCTAATCTAAAAATAAGTGCCACTAGTCATTATGACAAACAAATATAGATAATAATTGAAATAGACAACAAGATTTTTCCTTTTTGTTGTTTTCATTTTTCTTTAGCACGTTTGGTTTTTGTGGGATACGTGTTTTTTTTTCCTTTTTCTTTTACTAGATTTTTTTTTATTTGCCTTGGAAAACAAGGAAACGATTAGGTTAATTGATTTCTATAAGAGGACTTTGGGGAGCATTATATGCAAATGTGACTAGATTTTCCATTGGGTTCAAATAGTTCTCTCATAAGCTAAACTATTCGCTTAGATTGTTGTAGTTGACAATACACAACATTACATATAAATTGGAGGATGTGTTATTTTTTGGCACATTTGTTTTATTATTAATTTCTTATTTGAGAGAGTAAACATTGCTAACTAGTTGATGGGTAAGCAATTGAAGTCTTTATCTAAGAGCCAAAAGTATATGGAAGAAAATACTTGATTATTGTGAACAATGTCAAAAAGAATTGTAGAGGAAAGAAGGGTAGGAGAGATATTTCAGAGCTTCTAGAGGACATTGTTAGCGAGTGTTTGTTGAGGGAGCCATTAACTTGCCATATTAATCTTAGAGCTGTGTGAAAAATCTTGAGGAATGTGATGAGAAATCCTCTCTTTTATCAAGATAGAGAGAGGTTTGACAAGGAAGAGGGTTGGTTGGTTATGGTGGAGTTGTTACCCTATATATATGACCCACTTGTTTGCAGAATAATTGTGTACCACCCCCTAGCAACTCTTGTCGAAGACTCCCTTGCATCCCCACTGAATTTTTATCACACTCCTGGGTGATCCCACAATAGTGTTTTACAATTTCTGGCCAAACTGGACATTGAAATTATTATTTTTTACTAAATCTTCACATTCAAGCACCTATAGCAGCTAAACTGTGAGGAATTTGAAGATGATACAAACTAGAGTCTTGTCACATTATGTCTATAGATTCTAAAAATATTTTTTTCAAAATTTTTGGAATCACATTACACTTTTTTTTCCATCTCCCACGAAAACTAGTTCTTTTTAGAAAACAACATTTTTAAAAAGTGACGCACACCGTATAATGCATAACTTTTTTTCCATGAAGGATAAAATTATAATTCTTTCAAATTTAGATTTTTAACTCTGATATCTAGTGCTTCCACTTGGTTAGATAGTATTTTATTGAATATTTTTTCTTTAATGTTTGGAAGTCAAACCAATTACAATTCAGACATAGTGTGACCATATAACGCGTAACTCTTTTTGTATATATTGAATTTTTTTATTTTTTTTTGGAACAAGGACTTCAATATCTGGTGCACTCATATTTTTCAAAAAAAAATTGATAATCTGCTATTTTTCCACATGTGTAGAACAAAGACTTTCATTTTTTTATGAAAAACCTATGTTTAATAAAACTAAAAAACAAATAAATAATAAAACCAAAACATATTAAAATTATATTTGCTGGATAGCTCGTTCTGAGGACTACCTGATTCCAGTTGGATTTGTGAAGACTCTATTTTCATCCTCAACCCGAGCTTCAAAGCATAAAAATTTAGGTTTTTTTGTGTTTCAAGGGGAGAATGAGGAATAAGGGGGATTCATATGAACCCCTAGGGGTTCGTTCGAACCCCCCTCAATATGCATTTTTCTTTTGTTTTTTTGGGTGGAAAATGTGGGCCTAGTAATTAATGGGCTCACTCAAACCCTACTTCAGTCGAACCCCTTTTGAGTTCGATCAATCTTATAGGGTCATTCGAACCCCTAAAACCAATTTTTTTTCCATGGGGTCAAATTTTCTCAGTTTTCCTTCCTCCATCAAATTGTAAACCACTATTGTGGCTTCACCCTACTTTAAGAATAGGCCCAAATAATAAAACAACAGCAAACAGTGCAAAACAGAACATAAAACAATTGTGAAATGGCTCAAAGAAATTGTACTGATCTAGCTTTCTTACATACAATCAAACAACTTACCTCAACAATAGTGTTGTTCACAATGGATAGCCTCATATTTATACTTGAGGCCTCTAAGATCTAAAAACTTCTAATGTTCTAGATATCTCTAAACCTGGAATGTTCTTTTTCCTTGAACAAATTCTAGTAGCTTCTAGTCTCTAGAATGTTCTAGCCCTTATAGAAGATTCTAGTTCTTCTAGAAACATCTTGTAACTTTTTTGGAAGATTCTAGATCTTCTAGAAACATCTTGTAACTTTTTTGGAAGATTCTAGATCTTCTAGAAACATCTTCTAACTTTTCTATATAATCTTATTCCTTAACATCCCCCCTTAATATTGCATAGAATATTACAAACAAGATACACAAAAGAGGGGAACATTATACTACCATCCCCCCTTAATGTTCACCTCTAACATACTAAGCATTTTTCACAATTTCAAGAATTTGGCTCCAGTCATACTCTTAGTAAATACATCAGCTAAATTTTTTCTTCACTTGGACAATATTGTAGATTGAAAAGATTTGCTTCAAAAATATCTCATATGTAGTGAACATCAAGCTCAATATGTTTTGTTTTAGCATGAAAAACTAGATTATTGGCAACCTGTATATGGTACTTTGATTGTCACAATACAAAGTAGTAGTAGAACTTTGGGAAAAACCAAGCTCAAATAGAAGATTTTGAATCCAAACCATTTCATTTCCTACCTCTTTGGTTGCTCTATATTCTACTTCACATGAAGACAATGATGTAGTTGTTTACTTTTTGCTGCTCCATGTAATAGGTATTGCTCCAAGCTGAAAAACATAACCTCCTATAGATTTTATATCATCTATATCACCTCCCCAATCTGAATCTATAAAACCAACCAAAGAAATTGGGGAATTTTGGCCATAATGGATGCCATAGTGTAATGTTCCATGAACATACTACAATATCCTTTTTTGCAGCTAACCAATGACTTTCTTTAGGTTCCTACCTAAATCTTGATACTTGATTAACTGCATTGAAACAAATGTCTAGTCTAGAATGAGTTAGATAAACCAAGATACCCACAAGTTGCATGTATTTAAAGTAGCATCAACCTTCTTGGAAGTACATTCTTTAGTAATATTGATTCCAGATTGAAAGGGAGTAGAAGTTGGCTTGCATTCTACCATGTTAAACTTTTCTAAAATATCCAAAGCATATTTTGATTGGTAGAGGAATAGTCCATCATGTAGTCTAAAAACTTGTAAACCATGAAAATAGTTTAATTCTCTCAAATCACTCATATGAAATTCCCTTTTAAGTTATGATTTTAAATCATTGATTATCCCAATATTCGGTCCAGCAATGAGTAAATCATCTACATAAACTGCAACAAGAATAATCTCATCTTGAACTTTCTTCACATAAATATTTGGATCAAATCTACACCTTTTAAATCCATGAAGCTGAAAGTATCCATCTATCTTTTCATTCCATACCCTTGGTTCTTGTTTTAGACCATAATGTTATTTCTTTAATCTACAAACAAGGTGAGAATGTTGTTCATCTACAAAACCAGATGGTTGATTCATGTATATTTCTTCAACTAAATCTCCATTTAAGAAAGCATTTCTAACATCCATTTGATGAACATGCCATCCAAGACTTGTTTCCAAAGAAAGAATAATTGTAATTGTGTTCATTTTGATGACATGGGAAAAATTTTCTTCATAATCAACACCTTCCTTTTGATTGAATCCCTTAGCAACGAATCTAGCTTTGTATTTTTCTATGGCTCCATTAGATTTGAATTTTGTTTTGTAAACCCATTTGCAACCAATAACATTCTTACCTTTGGGAAGGGGCACAAGTTCCCAAGTTTTATTCTTGACTAATGCATCATATTCCTCTTTCATGGCTTGCTCCCATTCTTTCCTCCCTCTATCTTGCTCATATGAGATTGGTTCATTTATTTGTAAGACTTTTGCCATGAGGGCACTACCATTCCTTCCTTGGAGTTTTGGGATTTGTCTATATATCTCTTCAATACTCTTTTTCTTCTATCTAACTTGAAGTTCTTCTTCATCATCACTACTATTAGTTATATCATCTTCATTAGTAGTAGTGCTCTTATCATCCTCGTTAATAGATTTTCCATTGCTTTGTAAAATATTTGAAATGTGGAAATCATTTGTGGCTATAAGTTGTGAATGTTCATCAAAATTTACATCTCTACTAATAAAGATCTTTTTTGTTTCCAAGTCATACAATCTATAATCCTTTGACTCTTTACTATAACGCATAAATAAACACTTATGACTTTTTGGTTCTAGCTTTTTCCTATTTTCTTATGGGATGTGATCCCAAGCAATACACCCAAATACTTTAAAATACCCAATGTGAGGATTTCTTCCAGTTCATGCTTCTTCAGGAGTGATATTTGTGAGGGATTTGGTGGGGATTCTATTCACAATATGTGCAGCACAAGAGACAACAGCCAATCCCCAAAATTTATTATGCAAAATTTTACAATGCAACATACAACGGGTCATTTCTAAAAGAGTTATATTCATCCATTTAGCTACTTCATTTTGTTGATGGGTATATGGAATTTTTTTTGTACCTTAATACCATATTTTTCACAAAATGATTCAAATTCATAATTGCAATATTCACCCCCATTGTCTGTCCTTAGGCACTTAATTATTTTTCCACTTTGGTTTTTAACTAATGCTTTAAACCTTTGAAATACCTCAAATACTTTACTTTTCCTTTCAAGAAAATAAACCCGTACTCATCTACTATAATCATCAATAAAAGTGAGAAGGTACCTGGAACTTGAGATGGAAGGATATCCCAGTTCACATAAATCACTATGAATGAGTTGTAGTGGATGAATTTCTCTCCATGCTTTTCCTAAATCAAAAGGATCTTGATGGTGTTTACCTAACACACATCCTTCACATACACCTTCAGATGCTGAATTTTTTTTTAATCCTCTAACCATATTCATTCTAACCATGTCTTTTTATTTTCTATAATTTGTATGTCCAAGTCTAGCATGCCACAATTTTGACATATAATCACTTTGAGCAACAAAAGCATGGGAGAGTGTGTATTCATCATCCACGAATCCAACAAACTTAAAGAGACTTTCTTTATGGTCAATTATACCAATCATAATAAAACTGTGTGGGTCTCTTCTATCTCTTACAATAACTTGATCAGTAGTGTAAGAGAGGAGGACCACCGTGTGCAAGACCCCATGTCACGAAGTATCAAGATGCGAGAGGCTACCCTAACTTACCTCAACTAAGTAGAATGTTTAAGGTATGAGGATGAGCATGACAAGGACTATGAGGTCCTACAATCACTTTGCAATCCTGAGTTTTGAGGTGGAGATAGGTGAGTCATTTTTTAGGTTCAACTATGTGCCTCAGGGTGCTCTTTACCCGAGGACGAAAGCATGGTATTTGGATGATAGCACATCGCGCTGGCATCTTGAAAGTGTGTTGTCATCTGTACAGACAAACAATAGCAAAGACAAGGTTAAACCTGCTAAAATGAATAATTGCCTAGTTGACTAAGGGGCTAGAATTATATGAGTAAATAAACAAAGTATTCTCTAATATTGTAAAGTAAATAAGCAAGAGTAAAGAATACGGGAAGGATCTCACCAAGAAACTCATTCGCCAGCTGACCTTCCGAGAAGCGCACATACCTACACACAAAAAGAGGGAAAATGTTAGGTGGATGAATAGGGTTTTGTCTCATTCAAACCCCCATTTAAGTGTTTCCACCTCTATGGACAGCCAAGGAAACGAGATAAAGAAATAGTGTAATAAAGAGGATAAAAACACTACAAAGAAGTACTATGCTACTCAACCAAGTGATAGAGGAGAGGAGAGGGAACCTTACCACCTCCACCAAGAGAACTCAAGGCTACTTAGGGGAGAAATGAGAGGAACTCAAGCCTCTGCTACAATGGCGTAGTCCCAAACGTGCTCTACCAAAGTGACAAAGTGAAGCTTTGGCTGCAATGGAATGCTTGAATGCTTGAAATGAGAGAGAGTGGATGCAAAAGTGTGAGTATGGAAGCTTGAAGTGTGCAGTAGCTCAGAAGAAGTTGTGAAGAGTTATGAAGAGAGTTGGATCGAATGTTGAAGGGGTGACTTTGAAGAGAGGATGAAGAAATATGGCCATATTTGGGTCAGTTCACCAAAGGGGGCATTACTACTTCATTTCAAATGAGAAGTGTAATGCCTCTGTAGGTTCAGCCGCATGAATCTGTCAGGGATGTAAGTGCACCGCACAAATGTCTATGTGTCATGCGGGCATCCCCAACAGAAATACCTCCACCAATGCTCAAAAAATCCAGCAAGTGGACTGCCAATAGCGGGCTTAGGTGGAATTAAGCATCTGAACTTGGTTTTCTAAAGGGGATTTGCACATGGGGTGCAAATTCACTCTTATACATTTTTCCCCCACTTTAGCAAGCATGAATACTGATGAGTGCTTGGTAAAGTAGATCAAGAAGAGTATAAGGTTAGAAACGTATACCTAAACAATCAAGGAAGCAGTACTCGGTCTAGTGTACCTGAAGGTGAAGGAAAAGAAAAAGGACTCCATAGCTGCTCTGAACCATGAAGTTGGAAAAACAAAGCATCTTACAAGCCCATAGACCTACAAGGAGGCAACCCCCAAGATCTCTCGCATGAAGGAAGCCCAAAGGAAGCACCCTACAGGCTCTCAGTCCCATAGGCAAGGTATTCTCCATGAACTCAAGCATGAAGAATACCCAAAGAAACACCCTATAGGCTCTTAATCCTATAGGGAAGGTATTCTCCATGAACTCAAGCATGAAGAACACCCAAAGAAGTAGCCTATAGGCTCTCAATCCTATAGGGAAGTTATTCTCCATGAACTCAAGCATGAAAAACACCCAAAGAAGCACCATACAGGCTCTTAGTCCTACAAGGGAGGTATTCTCCATGAACTCAACCATGAAGAACACCCAAAGAAGTGCCCTACAAGATCTCAATCCTACAAGGGAGCCACCCCCAAGGTCTCTCACATGGAGGAAGCTCACAGGAAAGCACCCTACAAGTTCTTTGTCTTGCAGGGAGGTATCCCCCAAGATCTCGTGCATGGAGGAAACCTGAGAAAGTGGACTTCACAGAGTCAGGAAGTGATGACATGTCTACCTACAAATAGAGCATTCCAAAAGTGACCACGTAGGCAAGTAAGCGGACAGTCATGCAAACCGTCAAATTTTTTTCAAAGGGCTCCATCAGGAACCCTTCAAAAGGAGAGGGGTCCACTCAAGGGATGCACTATTTGAAAGGTAAGGTCTAGTGAGGCTACCCCAAAGCTAGACGTGAAAGGAAAAATGGAATGAATCTAATTGGACTGCCCCCAAGCTAGACATGAAAGAATTCCATTCAGAATAGAGACTTTGAAAGAAGGGTCCCTTGGGAACCCGCCATGAGGAAAAAGGGGTCCACTCAAGGGACACACAATTCAAAATTAGTCATTCCTCTTAGAGTGATTCATCATCAAGGAATCCTTTCAAAATATGTTCACTTCATCAAGGAATTCGAAAGGAAAGATGTTCCCCTGTGCGAGGGGAAATAAAATTTGTTCCCACTTCGGAGGAAGGTCTTCAAGTCCTTTCTTTACAAACCTGTAATGAAGGAGACATGTTTTGTTAGGGTTCCAAGCTAAGAATGTGATTCTAAGGAAAAATTTGTGAAGAATTTCGAGAAAAGATTTGTTGTCAAAAAAACATTTTTTGAAACTTGAAGTGTTGAAGAAGAGCATTGTCACACATAGGAGGGACAACTCAAGCAAAGAAGAGAAAGATAAAGAGAAAGAAAAAGGGAAAACAAAATAAAAAACACAGGACACAGGGGGATCTAGTTTAGCGGGGTTAGATCGGTTGGAGCTCATATAATAATAGGTAATTGTAATGCAAGGTGAAAGATCATCAATCCCCAACTAGGGTATGTGCAGGGTCATGATCCAAGCCAAAAAGTGGCAATATGATGGATATGTGTAGGGTATGTGGCTAACTACTTTATTTTTACCCAAAATTGATGAAACGAAAAGGGTTTTTAAAGGATATTCGCATCTTTCCACCAATATAAATTATTCTTTACTTTGAATTTAATAAATAATTATTATTCATTTTCTATTTGAATTATGACTAAAGTCCTGATTGATAGGCTGATTGAAAAACACTTATAGCTTTCAAGCGGTATCACATTTTTTGAATCCAAAACATGCATCACATTCTATGATTTGCATACTATAGGATTAAAAAAAGAAAAATTGAATTTCATGAAGTTTTAACCAAGTTAAGGTAGTCAGACATACGAGTTTTTATATTTTTAAAAAGTTGTAATAAAAAATTCATAATTAATTATTTTCTTGGAAAAAATTATAAAAAATATGCATCACATCGAGACATGAGTCCTCTACTTATATATAAAATATTATACAAAAATATTATCATTTTATTGTGGTTAGGTGGTCGACAAACACCTACTTCTTATTTTTCCCTCAAATTTAAGTACTGCATTGAAATTTCAAATCTTCACCAAATAATTTTAAAAAAAAATAAACCTAGTAGTTTAGAAACTACATTCAATTTTCTACAGATTCTATTCTTACATATTTTTGAAATAATATAGATAACTTATTCAAAGTTTTACATCAAGTTGTCTAACTCTGATTTTTTGTTTTTTTTGCCACTTAAGGGCCTACTTTTTCCATGATGATCCTGCACATACCCACCAGATTAGGAAGTATGCACAGAAAGCAAAGTAAAAATAAAAAATTGGGTCAACATGGAAGGGAAGCCTAAATTCCCCCAAACTTTGCATTGTCCCCAATTTAACGAAAACCATGCACAAACATGGAAGAATGATGATACAAATAGAAGAAGGTTTACGACACAAAATCCACACATGTATCCAAGCACAAATGGGGCTGACAACTGTCATCCAAAAACATATAGCACAAGCACGGGGTAACACATCACAAAACACACACACACACACAAGATCAAGAAAGCGTCTCCTCCTAACATTGATTGGCCAAGAGGTCATTCACTTCCCAATCTAAATCCTCATAAGGGGAAGGAGGACAAGCCTGCAATGGTGGGATGTTAAGAGGAGGAGCATCTGGTCCTCCCACAACAAGTGCTAAGGAAGAGGTCCCCTTAACATCCTCTCCACCAAGCTCCTGTGGAGTCAAAGTCAGCGTTTCACGAAGATCACTGATAGGGTCAGAACCTCATCCAATGAGTTAAACATGCACCCTGACATAAGAGTGCCATGTCTTACTTCAATGGATGGGACAGACTATGTCTGAGGTTCACCGCTAAGCTCGCCGAATGACTCAGAAGTGGTGAAAAACTCAGGGGAAGCCAAGACCGGTTCTATTACAAGGATAGAACAAGTCAGCATAGGACCACCTTGTGAAGAAGGTGGGCTCCAATTATGTCATTCATCACTAAAAGGACCAGCCTCTGCCTCTTTCTTTGTCGGAGGAGATGAACCACCCACAGACGAAGTTAGGGGTGCAGAGGAAGAGGAAGAAAGAACCGTAGTGGATACAACCAAAGTTTTAACCATATCCATAGGCTTCAAAAAGGGCTAGATATTTAGAACGAACATCAGCAAAGGTGGCTCTACTGAAAGAGTGATGAACACCCACACCTATTTAGGGTTAGGTGCATTCGTGCTCGCAATGGAAGCTAGGAGCAAACCAGACTAGAGAGAAGCAGAAGGAAGGGAGGAAGAAGATGTTGCAGGAGGTCCTAAAGCAGGAGTGGTCATTCCTTCCTCCTATTGCAAGGCAACCTGCTCATCTAGGAGATCCTTTCTTCGGCGCTTGCATTCACGTGCAAGGTGGTTTCTATGGCTTCTAGAGTTAGAGGCTAGAATTTGTGAAGGGACAAGAGGTTCCTGCTCAACCATAGGAACGTCCACTATGACTGTTTTAGGCAGAGGAACAAGTTCTTGTATGGGAGTAGGAGGAGCATTTTTGAGAGCTTCAGCAACGAGCCTTTTTCCACTCACTTCCTTAGGAGTAGGAGCGGTGAGAAGCCGCGGATCGAATTCTCTACGAGAACATTTCTTCCTATTGTATAAATAGTACCATAGTCCAGGATATTCATTAGGGAGGTCCGCGATCCTAATCTTGGGTCTATGCCAAGGAGGGATCATTAGACTCAATGGGTAGCCACTAAGCTTACTCATCTAGTACTCTTCCCACGAAATGGGAAAGGATGAGGAGGTCTAGGAAAAATCACTCTTTCTTTACCTTTGCGAGAAGGAGAGGGATATGACACGTGCTTCTCCTCATTCTTTGGAGAAGAGGGAGAGGTTAGTGTAGCCTTCTCTTTTAATTTATGGGATAGGGAAGGAACCAGCATGGACTTCTCCTCTTTTGGAGAAGGAATAGTAATCAGCGCAGGCTTCTTCTTCTCTTCTTGGGAAGAGGAGGCAATCGATTGTTCTGTCAAGGGAAGGGTCAGCTCTAGGTCCCCTTTTCCCCCAATTTTATACTTCACATAGTTATTTTAGAGTAGGTCCATTCTTAGAAGAAGCAGACCGACCAGGGAGGACCATAAGTGATCCAATCAATATCCACCATGGGACACCAAGGGCTGATATCTAGTGTCATGTACTACATTCATGACACCCTCATGGGAAAAATTTAAACATTTGTGAATAACGGAGGTGATCCCTTTCATGGAAGCTAACTCAGGAATGCCCAACTTCACTCTGAATAGATCCAACTCTAGGATAACATCAAAGACTATGTCGACAGTCCTAGGTCCAACCAGGACAGATAAACTAATCGAGCCATATTGTTTAAGACTCGTACCATTGTGCATATAGATGGTAGATTTTGTTTCTTCATATTTCTCCTTTTGCAGTGAATTTAATACTAATGTTTCTTCAATAATAACATTCACATGGCTTGCTGGGTCAATCAAGACTCCTGTCACAATGTTACCATTGACACGAGCAGGAATGTAGAGAGGTGAAGGTTTGTTGTTTAAGAGAAAATCGTGTGATGTAAATGTAACATCCAGCAAACTGGGTGTTCATGGAATAGTGGAAGCTACCATGACCATATTAACATAGGCCTTGGGTTGGGTAACAAAATCAGTGGGATCAATAATCATGTTAGCAGAGTGTGACAGAAATGGATCCGTGTATATTTTCAATTCACTATTTTCCTTCGTCACTGATTTGTTAGTGTTTTTTTTATTCCCATCGAGATAAATGGTATCATCCTCAATGCAATCCTATATCTCATGACGTAGCTGCATACATCATTCAGTATCATGTCTATTAACCCAATGGTACTAACAATAATTTCTCTCATCATACCAATTAGGGTAGGATTCCTTAACAAGCTTAGGGGTCGGTAAAGTTATGATCTTATCTTTCAACAACTTTTGTAAGATGGAAACTGTATATGATTTTGACAACTTCATAAACTTCTAGTTGCATTTGTTGTCATCAATAGCGACTACTACATTCACAATGGATTTACCTTTCCTAGAGTTTGATACGATGGAATTTCCCTCATAACAGGAATGTGAAGAGGATCCCCCGAACTGAGCAGCTATTTAGTGGTACTCTCACAAAGTTGCACACAAATGCGCGAAAGAAGGGTATTTCATCAAGGAAAACTTCTCTTGCCAAGGCCTTTGTAAGTTTCCTATGAACACCTTCTATATGTCAAAATCGGGCAGTTGATATGAGATTTGTGAAAGGAGAGCTTGATAACACACTATGAAATCATTAATCTTCTCGTTATCACCTTGTTTACGTTGGACGAGATCCAAAAAATTCATCTTTGGCCCGATGTTTGCTTGGAATTTTCTAAGGAATTGATTTACAAGTTGATCGAATGGGAAGATAGAATTTTCAGGCAAGGAATAGTACCATTTGAGTGTTGTATCCTTGAGAGATCGAGGGAATAGCTTAGCCATCAATGCACCATGATGGAAGAAGTTGGTGCAAAGGGTGTTACAGGAAAACACATGTGTCTATGGATCTCCCTTGCCACCAAACTTCTCAAATTTAGGGATCTCCATTCCATGAGGGAAGGGAGTGTTCAATATGGCAACCGACAATGAGCTATGTTGGAAGAAATGCTAGAAGATAGGTTGGGAAGAGGCCTGGGAAAGGCTCACCAACTGGCTCTACATCTTACCCATATTTTGAAGCAGAGTGTTTAGAATAGGGTTGTTAGAAGATAGAGGCCCAGAGGAACCTCCTCCAGAGTCATCGCCAATTCCGCCTCCAGAACTACCACTAGTATGACTTTCGCCAGAGCCACCACCAGAGCCATTGCCATTGGTAGGGCCTCCATCGAAACCATCGCCATGACCTCCACCAGAGCCACTTCCACCAACACCCCCTTCGCTGCTAAATCCACCGCCACTACCAAAGCCTCCACCACTCAGTCTACCAAAACCTCCACCACTAGAGGTGATAGAAGGGGTAAAGCTAAATCCCAAAGGGACCTTATTCACTTTTATAGTTTTAGATTGTTCAAGGATAGAAGGGATACTAATAGAGGAGACCACATTGGCCATGTAAACAAAAGTGGGAGGCATTGATACCCCTAACTGTCCCTCACGCTCTTCGAAGGTGAATCCTTGTGCAAAGCTAGGGTTGCTTGAAGGAGTGCATGCTTTGGAAATATTGAGGAGACTACTTAGAATCTCTACACCTATTCAATCTTTACCCATCATATGTTTTAATTCACTAACAACCCTAGCGGCTCTAGCCATCTTCGAATTTCTTTCCAAATGATTTTCTAGGTCGCCTAACCCTTTAGCAAGGGAAGACACATACTCTATAGGAATCTGGATGGCCTCATGCTCATCCACTGATGATGGCATGGGAGACGTAGGAGGAGTGGGAATGTGATCAATTTGGCAATTAATCCCATCTCATTCCTCAATAACTGCTCTTGTGCAACCAAACTAATGGTAGGACCAGAGGAAAGGCTTGTAGAGAGACCAAGTGATACCTTTGTCTTATCCACCAGGAGGTTTCATACACTTCTCCTCATGATATGCCCAAAATTTGTGGATTGGGTTGTGATTCTCATAAGTTTTCACAACACTTGAGAATGCAATAATCACGAAGTACCCGAGGGAAGCTTCAACACCAATAGATGAACAGATGTTGGTTCACATCAGGTTCACCAAAAATGTAAGAGAGGGGGACCACCGTGTACAAGGCCCCTAGTCATGGAGGGTCAACATGCGAGAGGTTTCCCTAACTTACCTCAGCTAAGTACAATTTTTAGGGTATAAGGATGAGAATGAAAAGGACTATGAGGTCCTACAATCACTCTACAATCCTGAGCTTTAAGGTGGGGCTAGGCAAGTCAGTTTTAAAGTTCAGCCCTGTGTCTCAGGGTGCTCTCTACTCAAGTACAAAAGCATGGTCTTTGGACAACAGCACGACACACTAGTGTCTCAAAAGTGTGTTATTGTTTGTACAACTAGACAATAGCAGAGACAAGGTTAAACCTGCTAAAATGACTAATGGCCCAGCTGACTAACTAAGGGACCAGAATGATATGAGTAAATAAACAAATTATTCTCTAATATTGTAAAGTAAATAAGCAATAGTAAAGAATACGAGGAGGATCTCACCAAGAAACTCATTCACTAGCTGATCTTCTAAGAAGTGCACACACCTACACATAGAAAGAGGGAAAATTTTGGGTGGTTGAATAGGGGACTACCTCAATCAGACCCCCATTTAGGTGTTTCCACCTCCATGGACAACCAAGGAAATGAGATAAAGAAACAGTGTAATAAAGAGGATACAAACACTACAAAGAAATACTATGCTACTCAACCAAGTGATAGAGGAGAGTCCAGAGAGAAGCTTACCACCTCCACCAAGAGAACTCAAGGCTGCTTGGGGGAGAAATCAGAGGAACTCAAGCCTCTGCTACAATGGTGTGATCCCAAACGTGCTCTACTGAAGTGACAGAGTGAAGCTTTGGTTGCAATGGAATACTTGAATTCTTGAAGTGAGAGAGAGTGGATGCAAAAGTGTGAGTATGGAAGCTTGAAGTGAGTAATAGCTTAGAAGAAGTTGTGAAGAGTTGTGAAGGGTTGTGAAGAGAGTTGGATTAAATGTTGAAGGGGTGAATTTGAAGAGAGGATGAAGAGAAACAACCATATTTGGGTTGGTTGGCCGAAGGGGGCATTACAACTTCATTGCCAATGAGAAGTGTAACACCTCTGCAAGTTCAATCGTAGGAATATGCCAGGGACATAAGCGCACCGTACAGATGTTTGTGCACCGCGTGGGCATCCATGACAGAAACATCTCCACTAATGCTCAAAACAAGCACTAAGTGGACTGCCAACAGTGGGCTTAGGTGGAATTAAGCCTCTGAACTTGGTTTTCTAAGGTGGATAAGGGAAAAAGGGGGATTTTCACATGGGGTGAAAATTCACTCTTATACAAGTAGTAACAACAAACTCATATCCAACTTGAAAAATTCTATATATTGAAATAAGATTCACCCCCAATCCTTCAACTAGTAAAACATTTTTCAAAGTTCCATTTATTACACTAACAGTCCATGTTCCTAGAATTGGTAGTTTCATTTTATTGCCAATAATGATTTCTTGATCTGAATTCTTTCCTTCAAGAAAATGAATAAATAAAGATCTATCTCTAGTCATATGAAAAGATGTTCCTAAATCGAGAATCCATTCTTTATTAATATCTGAAGCAAAGTATCCTCCCTTTACTATAGATGTATTTTCAGTTTCAGAAGTTACCTCTATACTTGATTTTACTTACAAATGGCTACAAAACTTTGTTTATCTATCTTTCCTTCCTTGCATCGTTCTTTCTTAGGCTTGTATTGTTGTCTTTCATTGTTCCTCTTCTTCAAAAAAAAAAATTCCATATGATTCTCACCTCCACAATAATGGGTTTTCTTTCAAACTATTTTTCTACACCCTCATTTCTAGAAAACTGGTTAGAACTACCATTATTTCAAATTTTATTTTATCCTTTCCAATTATTCTTTCCATCATCATATCTAGCAAATGATTTACCCTTAGCTACATACGCATGATTCTTCTTAATATAACCTTCTTTAATAAGTTGAGCCTCTTCATCTCAAACTGACTTGCAAAATTGATCAAAAGTTTGTTGGGGGATATTACGATTTATCTAAATAACCCTTTTCCTTGATTCTTTAAATACCTTGTAAGGTTAGGGAAGGTTACTTTCAACCATTGCAATCAACTAAAAATCCTTTTTTACATATTCAACACCTATTTTATTCAACTGGGAATTTAAATATGTATCTTCATTAAAGTAATCAGCCATTTTTTCAAAATCAGTTGGGCCTATGTTCACCAATTTCTCTTCTATGTTGAACACACTAGCAATATCTGCATCTTTATAATCTTTTTCTTAGTTCTCCCATAGTTATTTTGGATTAAATCAAATCAAATAACCTTCTATTTTGATTGGGACTCAAGGCCTTACCATTAATTCCTCTAGCCTTCTTCAACTTGCATTTCCATAACTCCTTTTCTTTCTTTTGTTGAGGTTCTCTAATCTCTTTATTCACTATAATCCATAGACCCTTTTCTCTCAACTTAGCATTCTTAACTGCAATCTGAAAATCTGAAAATCCACTTCCATCAAAGATTGGAAAAGTTTCATTTGTAGATCCCATGTTAGAAAAAAAAATTCCTCAAAAAAATAGATCAAACCACTTGAAAGATCATCTTTCTAATCAAATATCAATCCAACAATATATTAACCCTATTAGAAGATTTATAGCTCTGATACCATGTAAGAATAGGCGCAAATAATAAAACAATAGCAAACAAGACAAAACAAAGCATAAAACAATTATGAAATGGCTCAAAGAAATTATATTGAGCTAGTTGGCTTACATACAATCCAACAACTTACCTCAACAATAGTGTTGTTCACAATGGATAGCCTCATATTTATACTTGAGGCCTCTAAGATCTAGAAACTTCTAATGTTCTAGATATCTCTAAAAATGCAATGTTCTTTTTCATTGAATAACTTCTAGTAGCTTCTAGTTTCTAGAAGGTTCTAGACCTGCTAGAAGATTCTAGTTCTTCTAGAAACATCTTGTAACTTTTCTAGAAGATTTTAGTTCTTCTAGAAACATCTTGTAACTTTTCTAGAAGATTTTAGTTCTTCTAGAAACATCTTCTAACTTTTCTAGACAATATTATTCCTTAACCACTACTATACTTATCATTCTTCTCACTATGTTTCCTTTGGTCATAGATTGATCGTGATGGGACTTGAAGATAGGGGCAGTGATGCACCATTGGGAGCCACTTTTTTATATATTTTTTGTTCTTGCAGATGGCAACGAGGCACCAACATGCTTGTGGGTCAAAAAAATTTCTCTTGTGTAGTGGACTCCATTAATGGACTAATTTATAGTGTTGGTGGATTAAACAAGGATTGCAAAAGGGTGTGAAAAGTAGAAGTTTATAATGTAGAGGAAGACCGGTGGAGCCCTCTTCCTCACATGAGTGAATATCTAGGTGCATGCCATAGTGATTTTATAAATAGAAAGATTTTTGTGGTAAATGATGATATTAACTCACGATGCGCACAGGTATATGATCCCACCACAAGGCTGTGGACAATCACATATAGTAGTTACTCAGAGAGGAAGTTCGTAATTTGGTCCAATCCATGTGTAGTTGCATTTGGGCAGTTGTATTTCTTTGAAAGTTGCGTAGTAAATTATTATTTTTCTAAGGACGAGATATGTGTGCTAGGATTGAATTCGAATGGGTTTAATTTTGTACAGTGTGCTACAGTGTGGGGTGATAAGATATTTGTGAGTGGAGTTAGTAGTAAGGGCTCAGTATTTTACTTTTATGAACCTACATCAAAAAAGTGGACTGAAATGGAGTGGAGGAAGCCAATGGTCTCATATGCTAGAGGATATTCTTATACTGTAGAGCACCTAAACAATATATGTTATGTAGCTTATTTAAAAAAATTATTTTTGTCAATGGAGTTATAGTCCATTTATTATAAATAGGTATCCAAAATAGAGATTTTCAGTTGGCAAGAAGTGTACAAAATTGAATAAATAAAAAAATCTTTTTCACCATTTTCATCTTTAAAGGATTGTATTTTTATTTTTTTAATATATATTATAAGTTTGAGTTTGTAAGTTTTTAAGTGGTTTTTGGTTTACTAGTGAAAACTATTATTTGTAAAGATGTTACATAAAATTAAGTCTTTTTGAGAGTAAGGACCCCCAAATTACATTGGTGGAATGGATACCCCACGATCTTTGGTTCTTACTCTGGCAAGAGGTTGAATAATCATAAGCTTCCAATACTAATAAGAATTATTATATATGTGTGAGGAAATAAATTGTTTTGTATAGATTAACTTAGTATTAACTAAATACATGTCATAATAAAGTATAAATTAATTTGGACTATATTAAGATCTTAGAATATCTAGTAATCTATGAAATTGTACAATCTATTTTTCTATGATCTTTGTTATTTGGTGGGATATAAAGACTAATAATATTTTAAAATATTCAATACATCATTACATGTAACTGACCTAATTGTATGTGCACCTTAATTGGGCAATGTAGATATGTTCATTTTATGCTCTAAGAAAATTGTTCCCAGAATGACTTCATGACTTATCCTTGTAATCTCTTAATGTATTTAAATCCATGAATGAATGTATTTAAATATCAATGCATAGAAAATAGTCACACAAATATGCACGAAATTGGCCACCAACAATTAACAAAAAAGAGCTATATAATTATTTTATTTTATTTTGTTTAACTTTGGGGCTAATACTAAGCATTGTGAGATTAGCCTAGGACAAGAATTTATCACTATCAAAATATAAAATAGGCACATGGAAATGTGAGTTATAAATATGATGTCAATATGTGGCAACATGTGCAAATAGGATAAGGACTAGGCCACATGTATGGAAACACATGTAGGTGAAAGGAAATGGAGATGAATAAGAATTAGGGAAGGAGCTATTCTTAAAATAGGAGTTTTATATTTGTTTCTTGCAATTATAATAATTCATTCCATCAAAATGGGGTCAAAACTATACCTACAATTAAAATCAACCTTGCAAAATATATTTACTTCCTTCTCATCCATTTACAAACATTTAGTTGTTTATTAACAACATTGTTCTCTAATACATCAAAGCTAGATTCCTCATCATGATTTTTGTCACACAAGCCATTATATTCAAGCCAAGATTTTAGAATAAGAAGAATTGGAAACATCATGACAATAAAAACTTAAATTAGATGCATTTAGATTAGAAACCTTATCCTAGTATGCTATTAAATCATGAACAAGGAAATAAAACATTTATTAGAAAAATCACTTGAAAAATCTATCTCTTCCTCAAGTAAAACACACACATTCACCATATTAGTAGCATACTCATCCAAATAAAAATTAGTATCCACACCTTCATCCTCACCAAAATTTTAGTATACAGATACAAGCCATTCATCCTAAGGGACATTTATTCTTTATTTCCCCACAAACTAATCACTCAATTCATTAAATTCATCCACTCGGACAACACTTGAAAGAAACAAACTTAAAGCATTAGATGTTTCTCTCATTTCATCTATTAGGTTACCTAGCTTACAAAATTATTGAGAACTTGTGGCTTTGAGTTCCTTTGGTATCAAAAACAAGATCATCTCAATAACCTTTACAAACCTAAAAATTATTTTTTTTAACAAGATGATCCCACAAATAAAAATTAATGTTGGGAAGGGTCTCCCAACACTCACTTCCACACGCACACAAGGAATTGGAAAAGAGCCTCATCAAAGAGTTTTCCCCCTATATTGTTACTCTTTCATGTATACACATTGCCACATCCTTTATCTATACCTTATCCACATTTTCTTGCATTTTCCCGTACTCTTAATTATTTTGCATATCCATGCATTGATCCCAAAACATGTCATTCCTACCTTGATGATACCATATTTTTTTCCTAATGGCCAAGGGATAGTTTTCCCTTATTTTCAACATAACCTTTGAACCATAACACAAAATTATAAATTATTGTATTCTTTGGAATTAGAACAATGAGATATAAAATGGGGTTGCTCTCATAATTTAAAAAGTTGATCCAACACTCATAAAATCAACCATACACTTGCAGATTTAACTTCTAAAATTTTAAAGTTAAATTATTTTTTTTGTGAACTCATCCTCATTATCTTCTCACCTAGAATAGTTAATAGAACATATATTTGTACATCTTATGAAATATATATGCATTTAAGTTCATTCATTTGTATTTTTTTTATCATCTAAGAATTTATTTTAATATCATTTACATTTAGAGAAGGAAACACCTTGACCTATGTTCTAAAATAAATCTAGATCTACATATTCATCTTAGAAGCATATGAATGCTAAAGAATGTTCTCCTCAATATTTTTCCTTAGCTTCTTGGAGTTTAACCTAGGAGAGTGTGTGTCCTTCCAACACTCCAATAATCTCTAAAAAATATTTTAAATACTATCAATCTTTAGATATCAAAAAAATGTAGATGAAGTAGAGGTATACTAGGTGAAACAAAAAGAAAAAGTTTGCATATTCCCAAATCATTATTCAAAGTAAGAGATATTACTTTTGAATGCATGTAAAGATCCTAGGAGTTAGGATTTGATGTTTGCATGCATGAAGTTCAATTCAGTTCAAATTAGGTTAGTTCAGTTCAGTTCTGTTCAAAATTAGTTTAGTTTAGTTTAGTTCAGTTCAGTTATGGTTCAGTTATCTTCAGTTAGTTTTAGTTGAATGCTAGTTGACTTCAGTTAACTTGGAATGCATGGCTAATAACTTGAGTTGCATGAAAGATAATAGGGACTACCTCCAGTTAACAAGGGATGAGCATTCTTGCATGAATGGTGTTGACAAATGTTTTAATTAACAAGAAATGACTTAGACCCAAGTTGGGCACCCAAGTTGGGCACTCAAGTTGGCTTCTTGGAATTAACTCCTTTGCATATTGAGATATTTCAAAAGGCTCAGTTAAGTGGGACCACTCTTGGGTGCCTACTTTGAGGATGAATCCTTGAAGATATTTACACAACAGAGGTTGAGTTGCTACTTTAGTTTGGGATGCCCAAATGCATGAAGATGAGGATTTGACATTGTTCTTCACGGCATAACTCTATTTTTATGAGATAGGTGTACCTTTTAGGGATAGGGCTTCAGCATTGTAATTGTAAATTAGTTGGAGTTTACAAAGTTAATCAAAACCTATTTATCTCAAGCAAGTTGAAGAGAGTTGGGATCAGTTTTTATTGCAGGTGTGAAGAAGTTTTGGTGAAGGAAAAAGAGGCATTCTCAAGCAAGAATTGGAGCTATTGTAATCTACTTTAGAGATTGAATAATAGAATAATTCTTGGTGGATTTTTTTCCTGAAAGGGTTTCACCACAATACATGCTTGTGTAATCTTCCTAATATCTTGTCTACTTCTTCTATCAACTTTCGTCTACATTCTACAAACAGTAAAATGGATTAATCAGATAATCGTCCACAAAGAATATGTAACAAAAGAAAAGCTTATTTATATCAGCAATATTAAAGTTTTACAAAGTATTAAGCTAAGAAAATGTTCACCTCATTTTTCAACAAGGTTTGCATTGTTCATTCATACCTACTTGAAAACCATACAATTTACAAGACTTATTTACTTGACTCAAAACCTAATCTAGAGACTCAAAATGTATTTTCTATATGTTATACCTTTGCATTTCTCATATCCAAAATTCAAAAAGAGACCCCCACTAATGACCCTAAATTCCATTTTATGAGAAACAAGGGAGCGAAACAAGCTTCAGACCAAAAGTACACTTGTCAAATTTTCATTTGACAACCTAAACCGGTCATTCCATGAGGAATGGTTACAAAAAAATGAAGGCATATTCTCATATGAGACAAGTGTTTCATTTTAGTCGGTGGAGATTCTCGTGCCTTCAAAAAGGTAGTTTGTTGAAGAGAGTGGTCTTCAAATCGTTGAAGCATCTTTATCTTCCTCTTCAGGAAAAGACAAAAAGGCGTTCAAAAGGAAAAGAACCACATGGATCAATATCCATATCAGCTTCCAACACTAGTCCAAGCCACCAATGGTCAACATTTATCTATCACATTTTGAATTAAGGAGAAACATATCTTTTATACATTACAATTTCTAAGGCTAGACCTACATTATACTTGACCATGTATATATGTTCTCCATCCTTATGCCTATAACTCCAACTCATCAATAAATGTCTTCTGCCACAATTCATATTTTTCTTTAGAAGTCCAATTGAAACCCAAGAGTTCATCCATCCTCTTTTCTATAAGGAGCATATTTAGCCATTACAAAATTGGCTTCTTTGTCATAGTCTTCCAGGAAACTAATGGTGAAAGACAAGTTTTCAAGAGTATTTTTCAATACATCAATATCAACATTCTCACATATAAGGGATGCTTGGGCAGCAATAGTCATATCCACTTGATTTTTCCATGCCTATAGAGGTTTTACCTCATCATATGTATGTTGAATATCATGCAATAATACCAATTCTGCCTCATCAAATTTTTCCTTTAACTCTCTTATTTTTTCTTCCAAAGGAGCAGGATACCCTTGAAACCTTTGTTCGTTAATTTCATTAACAAATATGTATGTTGGGACAATCTTTGGATATTTATCCTTCTGATGTGCAGACCCAAATGCTATGAGCTTCAAATGATCAAATGTGAGGATCCATCTGTCGATGATTGGAGTAGCCAAATCCTTATCTCTCTAAGACAACTTTATTGCTTACAAAATTAAAGAATAATTTGAATGAATACTGTTCAATTTACTTTGAATCTTCTTATTCATATGCTATAGAATAGTATAAACAATCTTTGAATTATTCTCATACATTGTGTCCTGAACATGTGACAACGGTTTCTTGTATACCTCAATTTTTTAGAAGAAGTTGTTCCTTTTGTGGGCTCATTTGATGGAGTTGCACCTAATGTGCTTGGATCCTCAACTACAATTGGTTCTTGACCCAAATCATATGTCATTATTGCTAAGGATTTCTCATGTGGAGGAGGAGATTGGGGATGTGCAATTGGGGAAGTAGGTGTTGCATAACTTGAACTTGATGGGCCATGGGTCCTTAGTCTTTTTACCTATTGCTTGAACAATGCCAACTATGTTTCTAGCTCAGCAACCATTTTTTGACTATTGTTATATTCATCAATGATTTCATTGTGCTTTCTTTTGTACAAGTCTCTATCTACAGTGACATTCTCCACTATTTCTTTTGTGAATTTAGCAACATTACCTGTCATTTCTGTTGCTTCTAATGTTGGAGTGTTAGAGACTCTTTTAATAATTAATTTCCCACTAAATTTTGTTGGCTCTACAACTTTTGGATTTCTAGACCCTAGAGATAATGACCAAAGGGCCAAGGCATCCCATTCTTCACTGAAGGTTGACCCTTGCAATGCCAATTTAGCTTCCTCAAGTTTGTTTTAAATAAGGGATTTTCGTGCCTCCTTATTGTGTCCAACACAATTGCATCTACAATATCCCATTCTAGCAGCAATAATACCTCACTTTTATGCACTAATGCTCTACCTTCTTTAGGTGTGATATTTTGAAATTACTTCCTCATCATCTTCCTCACATTTTCCTACACAACCTTCTCAAGAAATTTGGGATGTAAGATCCTCTCCTTTGCAACATTTTCTACATATTCTTTAGCCTTATAGCTCTCCATACAAAATCCTTGAATGCCTTGGTTTGCACAAATGAATTATCTTCCAAATTTTTTTGCGAGCCTCGTTCCTTAGATCATCAGCATTGCTTACGCCACTAACATCAACTTTTCCTAGTGTGGCATTGCTATATCTTGTGCTTAATGCAACTTCCCTTGTGGGAGAAGACATTCCTTGTTGCACCTCTTCTGGTGTGACAAGGAGTTCATCTTCTTCTGACTTGAGGTAATCAACTACCCCTCCTACCTCAATCCTTCGCCTCTTGGGTGGTGGTTGCTCAGATGGAGATGGACCTCTTGGAGGTGAATCAAGGTCAATTATGGTAGGGGAAACTTGTCTGGGAGGAGATGGTGCTGACCTCATAGGAGAATATATTCTTGACTGCTTTGATGTAGTAGAGGTTGGAAGTGTTTGTTTCTTTTTCATTACTTCCTTCTTCCTAGAGTATACCCTAACCTTATGTTATGGTTGGTAAGAGGGTCTCTCCTCTTCTTTTCTTATTGGTTCTCCAACAACAACTACCTTCCCTTTATCTATTATGGTGTGTTCCTCCCTCAATACAACCACTATGTTCTCAAAATTGTCAAGCACATATATGACCCTATTCAACTAACCCTAAATATTGGGAAGAGGTTCATAGTTGGGATCTGACCTTGTAACTTTATCCACCATTTTATTGAAGGTGAGATATATTTCCTTCCTTTCATCCCGGATTTGAAAATTAAAAACATTCATGATTATATCTTCAGGATAGTAAAATTTATGGATGAAGGAGCCACTTCTAATTCTTGCTTTCAAAGAAGCAATAAAACCTTCTGGGTCATGGTTCCTTGGTACATAGTCTTCAACCTGTAGGGTGCAAGAACCTGCTCCAATTCCTTCCATCCTCCTTTAACCATCACAAAATTAGAAAATGTTGTCCACTTGGGAAAGAATGAGCCCTTCTTCATTTGCTTAGGTAATGCACCATTTCTATTGCCCTCAATTGCCTCATAATTTCAATAAAACCAATCCTTAGTGGCACATCTCTTGGTAATGCATGCGGTTTCACATTTGTTCCATAAAATATAAAGATTGTTGTACTAGGGTATGGAATTATGTCCCCCTAATTGTGAGTTAATTTCAAATCAGACCTCCTTTCCAAGGGCCTCAAAAAATTATGTATCTCCTTAGGAATTCTTGGTGAATCATAAATCAAAAACCTTCTCAATTTGGAGTAAAATACATTGTGGAAAACAACATAATCAAACTTCATATCATCCTTATCAAGAGTTTGATTCCAACACTGGACTGGCAATTCAGTATCTTCCTCTACTTTATTTAGTGTCATGTCTTTAGAAAAATGCTTCTCTCCTTTGTATAAGAACATGTGCATTAGGAGAGAGTACCACCAAAACCTCACCCAATCCTTTCCTTCCTTGAGTGCAGACAGACCCTAATGAATTTTTTATGCCATCTATATGAGGCATAATCATATACTACATTATGTGTTGGATGTTGAAGGTTTGATGCCATGTACATGTATCCTATTGGCATGGTGGATGATGGGTCAAAACCAAGAATTTGACACAATGTGAAAAAAAAATTCTTGAAGTAGTTTGTAAAGTATTTAATGGGGAACTTAGGCTCCTTTTCATCTTTTCCAATTTATATTTATTTCCTAGATTTCCCAACCCCTATACTTGTAGTGTGTATTAGCAACATTGTCAACCTAAACATGGCCCTTGTTTTCTCATATTCTTCCCTAAAGGCTTTGAGGTCAATGGAGATCGTGTCCTGACTCCATTCATACAATTTGAAAACCTTTCCAATCTCCTCTCTAGTTATCTTCACCATTTCAACACCATCATATGCCCTGACCACTCTGGAGACAGGATCATACTTCATAGCTATATCCTTAAATAAATCCACATACAAGTATACATTGGGAAAATTTTCCCATATCTAATCTCTAGGTGTTGCAAATGGGAACTTCATAGTTTATGTTTCCAAACCAATTTTGGAACATTTGCCACCCTGTGTATGGCACATTGGCATCCTTGATATAGCATTTTTTTTCAAGTAACCCTTCCTTAATCTTAGGACCTTGAAATAGAGTTGTTCCCTCAGCCTTTTTGTTGGTTGAGGGTTTCAATTGGTCAATGATATCTTGGGAAACAGGTCTTGATGCGGTTTCAAAACCAGAAACTTGAGCCTTAGGAGCCACTTGTAATAGGTGAATTATAATCAACCTAGGGTTTCAACACCAAAGAGGTTCAAAACCTAGCCCTTTTTTTAAACCTAGGGCATGACTTGACAATAAAAATTTCAACAAGTTCAATAGAACCTTAAACCCTAGAAGAAGCTCAAACTACCATAGAACAATTCAAACGGTATGTATAATTAATTTGATAGAATGATATAGAGAAAATCTACCCTAATCCAAGGAAATTTAAAGAAATCACAAAGAATGACACTTTTTTCACTTACTACTTTTACGCTTGAAGAAAACCCTAATTTTGATCACCTTGAACTCTGGAACGCTCACTTTGATCTCCTAGATGCTTTAAAACTTGCTTGTAATAGTTAATTATGTGAAAAACAATCTTTAATGTGTCTTTAGATCAGATCTGGGTAGGTTTGGATGTCATTTCTGCCATTATTGCTCACTCACGTTAAGTAGAATGGCTCCCATAGCCACTTCTTCAATTTTGAATTTCATCTGTTGATTTCTTTTCGAGATGGCATGTTGGACGACTCAAGTTGAGTCAACAAAGTTTGAATTTCTATCGCTTTCCCTCACCTATCTCGTGCCAATAATATTCTGCCACCTGGAGTGTTGAATCGTTCATTCTATGGGCTCCACCTTCTTTCCAAGCAATAGGAGAATCCATGTGTCGATCGCCCGCTAGCCCCACTACTTTTTAGAAAATATTATTTTATTCATGCGGGTTAGCAGGGAACGGTTGAGATTAAATCTCAACAATTCATCTCAACCATCAATTCAAAACTCATGGTGTCAAATATGTGAGTTGAAATTGGGCCCCACGCCTACAACAATACATGTGTCTTCAGCTCGCTAACCCCACTACCTTTTGGAAAACATTATTTTATTCATGTGGGGGTAGTGGGGAACAACTAGGATCAAATCCTCAGATCCAACCATTGGAAAATCTGCACGTATAAAAAAAATTATTCATAAAAAGGGGACCAAGACCCATGGGATTAAAGACTTGAGACTTAAGTCATTTTTAGTTGGAAAATATTTCACCTGAATTAAGAAATATTAAAGTGATGGTATAACATTTGATGACCGACAAACCTAGACCAAGGGCTCGGTGACAATACATTTTTGATGGCTTAAGTCATGACTCAACTAACCTGCAACTGAGTATAGCAAGTCAATGAAGGAATAGAATGCCTAGGGGAAAAGATCATGAAATTTGAAACGAGGGATTTTGAACCAAAACCCTAAAGCCTACCCTAGGGCATAGATACAAAGGATAATGACAAGGCAAGGAATGAACACAAAATTTTCAAAATTTAGAGGCTCCACCAAGAGGGTGAGTCTTTTGAATCATTTTTAGGAATTAAAGAAGCACTAAAATAGAATCCAAATTACACCAAGCTCTTTTAGTTATGTTATTTTCTTTTTTCCATACTATTGCAATTTCCCTCTAACAAAAGAATTATGAGTGATTTGAAAAATCCATTTCTTTTTAGTAAATTCCTTCAAAATGTTGAACTAAAGTACTCCATCATGGAAAATGTAATATGCCTAGTTAAAACCATCAAAAAATTTAGAACATATCTAGTTGATGTCAATATTGTTTCCTATTTCATGGTCTAGACATTAAAAAAATAATGTATAGAGATTTAAATTTAGAGGGAATACAAATTAATGTGATAAATGAAGAAGGTGACACACACATCTATGTTTTAATATATAATCCTTGGTATGTTAATATCATTTATTATCTTATGAATATAATTTAAATCTCTTGATTTAGATAAAAATAAATAAAATAAAAGACTATAAATTTAGTTGCAAAAAAGTATATATACTTGTAGAATACAGTAATATGGATAAATCATGATGGAAAATTGCTTAGATGTGTAAATGCATAATAAGTTCAAAGAATTGTAGAGCAATGTCATCAAGGAGAGTGTGGAGGTTATTTTATGGTGAATAAATCTACACATAACTTCCTAAGATCCAATAGTGGTGGTAATCCTTGTTTAAGAATGTTGTTAAGATGGGGAGGAAATGTGATTCTTGTCAAAGGTTCTCAAGGAAAATAGAAGTTTTTGAAGCTTTATCTTTAAGGAGTAAATTGGTGAAGTTCCATTTCAACAATGGGATATTGATTTCATTAGGGAGATCACTAGGAAATCCATTAATGGTTTTAAACGGATATTGATAACAACTAATTTTTTTTATAAAATGAGTGAAAGTAATTTATACCAAGAAAATTGTAACCAAGGTCATTGTGGATTTCTTATTGAATAATATTATTACCAAATTTGGTATGCCTCAAAAGATCATAATAGATAATTTTATGATTTTGAGTAGGTGATTTATTAATGTATGCAATATTATGGAATTAATTTTAAATATTCTTCTTTGTAGCTTGACCAATGCAACAAGTAGGCTAAATGTAGTAATAAAAAACTTGAAGAAAATTATCAAAAGTACCTTATGCCAAAATAAGAAGAGTTATTATAAGAAACTCAATCTTGCATTATGGGTTATTAGGTCACCCCTAAAAGACTACAAGAAATAATTCTTTTGAATTAGTGTATGGTGAATATAGCAACTCACATTAATTTAGTATGATAATTTGTAAGTGTGTATAGTAAATAAGATCTTCTAAAGATAGTTCTATCAATAAAAGAATTTATCAATTAATAGAACTAGATGAATTTAAAAGAGTAACTCAAGACCAAAACTCAGATAATCAAGAAAAGTTCAACTATCATTTGACAAAAGGTAAAAATTTGAGTTTTCTAGCTTGAATATATGGTGCTAATGTTTAATGCTAGAGGAAAAGACAAGGAAAGCATGGAAAATGTGATGCTCTATAACATGCTCCATATATTATTGAGAATCATTATGGTTTTGGGGCCTTTTAATCAAGAATTCTAGATGGAAATTTTTAGTGTTATTAACATATGAATAATGCCTAAACACTACTCCTAAAAACATATAGTTGTTTTGGAGTCTCATTGTAATAATGCTTTAAAATCTTATCTTTTTTCTCTGTGGCTATGATTATGTGTATGCACATAGTAAAGTGTTTCTTGTGTTAATTATTTTTCTAATGTGTTTTATTTGTGGCTCCTTTTTGTTTTGTTCTACTTGATATCACTTATATTTGTGAAATCATTTACTTTGATTTAACATTTCAAAGATGTTATGTGATCTCACTATGCCTATAAGATTTAATATTTTCTTTTATAACTCAAAGTTGTGCTATGCTAATTTCCCTTCAATCCCACTTCTTTTCCTTGGCCTTACTAAAAATTTGGTTATATATATGCCTTGCAGAAAATATTCATTAATTTCCATGATATTTGTGTTTGCTACACTTGTAAAAATGCAAGTCCTTACCTTATGGTAGGAAAAAAAAAAAATTAGTAATGTAAGTCTCTTTAGGTGTACAACTAATCTCACACTACAATATATAGACAAGATTGAACAAAAATAAAAATTTATATTTTTTATTTAAAAACTTAGTTTGTTACTATGATAATAGAAAATTAAATAAAAATGTATCTAGATAAATTTATCTTCCTATTTGTTTTTGATAAAGTAAGAAAAATTTATAGGGTGTTGTACTCTTTACATAGAAATCCCAAAGGGCCAAAACAAAGCATAGTTCAAACCAAAGCAAGAACTAGAAGAAAACTAATAGAAATAGTTGACCGACGGCTGAAGAAAAATGAAAAAGGACTAGACAACCCTTGAACCAGAGGGAGCCAACCTGACTCCTTGAACCCAAGGCTATGAAGAGGCAACAGATTTAGGGAGTCCCTTTTTCTTTCTCAACACAACCAACCAAGACGACTCAGAATCGAAATCCACGAAGCAAGGCGAAGGGAGCAGATCCACAATGGCCACCCCAAGCAAGGAGCCACCACACAGCGAGGAAGAATACAACAAAGAAGAGGAGACAAGAGCAATCAAAGGACCATCAAAAATGTTCAATGAGGGACAGGAAAGTTCTGACTAGACACTGACAACAGATCGAGGTAGCAAACGTTCCGCAAAGGGGATAGTCGGAAGAGGATCCTTGAGAGGCTCCAGCTCCAAAGGAGAACTAGCCAATGGAGGGTCGCCCTCCTTAGAGGAAACATCTGAAACGAGAGATTCAACTATGAGATGGTCCATGAGAGAGTTCTTCCACCAAGTAGTAGCACCCTTGTGATGAGTAAGAGGGAAACCAGAGGCCAAGTGACCAATGGAGAAACAACGCCTACACCGAAAAGGGAGCCCTTCATAGTCTAGAAGTTGCTTCCATGGTCTATCACCCACCGTCAGCACCACATCACCATGGCGAGGTTTGGAGATATCCAAATCAATTAAAATATGAGCCACCGTAGTATACCCAAGATCCCAAGATGTAGAATCCACCTTCAAGCATATGAAGTTTTGCTTTTCTCATGAAGCTCGAAAGACCATTTTCTTTGTGTGGCGCCTTATTAAAATTATCAGGGGGTATAAATTTGGTATGGTTGAGCGGGAAGGCCAATCTAAGGCATGACTTTCCCCATAGCCACTTGCGTGTGTGTGAGTGCACACTAGCCATGAGTCTATGTTTCTCACCTTTTAGGACTTCTCACTCAGTGGATAGCCAAAAGTTCTGTCACCTCAGAGTGAGTATGCAATTTTCGGACAAATAGCCTAGATCTGATCCACATTAGGATGGATAGATGATCGAAGCTTGATCTGGTTATTTTTTTTCTTTTCTTTCCTTTCTTTCTTTTCATCTTTGGTAGTGTATGATTGGCCTTGTCGTTGCTCTTTACATCATTTTTATGTGTGTTCCTTTGTGATTATGTTTGGTTTTCCATGGGATCTTGATCCTAGGGGCTTGATCACCCCTCTTAATTGTTGTTGTCTCATCTTTCTAACATTGGTTCATTGGAACCCCTCTTGGTGCATGTTTGTCTACTTTAGTGTGAGTTTGAAGCAAGTTCATCCTCTCACTAAAGTGGGGGTTAAATGAAGTGTCAAAAAAGGGTCCTTTGACATTTTTTGCACTCGTTTGGGTCCTTATGGATTTCGGCTTAATGTTGCCTTGATTTAGTGTTGTAATGTGGATAAAAAATTTGCATCAAGTCTTGGGCCCTTGTGAATTAAAATGATTCAAATGGTACCTTATCTAAGTGTTGTAAAGTGAACATGTAACATACTTTCACACTTTTCTAAGGTCTTGTTTATTAAATAACCTCTTTTCATCAATTACTAAGCCTTATTTCAAAGTGTTGTAAAGTGTTATAACACACTTTCACACTTTCCTAGATTTTTAATTAATAATTGGGCTTTCTTATGCTTTAATTGGCCCCATCTTGCATCCACGAGCCTTATTTGTGTGTATTTTTTGAGAATAATCTTGACAAATATCATTTAAAATATCAAAATCCAAAAACCCACCTTAACTTCCTAAGGTGGGACTCATTTTCCATTATGGGTGAATGAGTCCCCTTAGGTGGGACCCATTTACCCATGGTGGTGAATGAGTCCCCTTCAACTAAAAATTCAAATTTAATTTAAAATTCTGGCAGGTTATAATTCTCCAAGATCCAATGTCGGCCTATAGTGTTGTAATTTCAGAAATTATTGCATAATTGAGTATAAATACAAGGTTATTTCTCTCATCTCATCCTAGGTACCTAATCAAGCATTCATGTGTATAGTTCACAAGAGAATTTGAGCATTCATAAGAGCATTCAAGGCATTTCAAGAGTAGATTATCAAGCATTCAAGAGAATTCTTCAAGTGTCTTTCATCAAGTCAGATATTGTTTTCATCATGTTATTTTAGAGCTAACAATTGTGATGTAGGATTTGTGTTTCAAACAAGAATTGCATCAACATCAAGCTAGACTTCAAGTCTACATCCATTGGAGCCATCACTTACATGTTTGCAGCATTCTATTACAAGGGTTTGGTGAGTTGCAACATCATTATTTGTTTATTCATCATTCTCAAATTATATTTCATTTCATTTAATTTCAAGGTTTTAATTACCAACAAGGGGTTTGACCAACGCTAACCCCTATTCACTAACCCCCACAACATTTTTCCCTCTCTTTGTATGTGATTTGCAGGGCTAGGTTGCAAATTTATAAGGGATCAAGCTTGGAAAAGTTGTCATCAAGTTGTCAAAGCAATTCAAAGTTATCAAAGTTTTCATCAACCCTTGGTGAAGGTCTATGTCATGTCCCCAAAATAGAATACTGAAATTATATAATAATAATAATAAGTAAGCATTGAAATACAAACAAATAAATGAAACATATATTAATATAATTATAGAAGATAATATTATAATTATAATTAATCACTATTTATCTCCTATAAAATAAACATATAAATCTGACTATAATAAATAAATAAATATATAATTCCATAAACTTTAATTTAAAAGGAAAATATATAACAAAGAAAAAGAAAATTATAAAATAAAATATAAACCGTAACATAAAAATATCAAAATATCAAAATAAAGTCAGATACGAATTCCTTAGCATAAGCGATTAACATCAGCAAACACTTTAATTAAGGGAGCAATCAAAAGAAGCTAACCCTTGATATTGAATTGGTTCCAAACAAAAGGTAGGGCATGAAAAGTCATGTCCTAGGTAGCAACCATAAATAAGGGTCAAAGTAAGTCTAAAGAAAAAAGAAGGGAAGACATCAAATAGAAGAAAGGAATCTAAGAATATATTTTGAGCTTGATAAAAGAATATCAAAACATACTCCAGCCAATGTATGGAAAAATAAGAAAGGATTAGAGGTCTATCTATAGGAGGTAAGAAATAAATATAAATAATATATGTAATATGTAACTGGTAAATGAGTAATAAGCATAGATAAGATGTAAATAGGAATATAAATATAGGTAGTATATAATCACATTTTAATTTATGATAATATGCAATAAGTAAAAATAATAAGTATATGAATATAGATAATATGTATGTTGGGTTAGGGTGAGTATTGTTAAGTCTAGAACTAATTGATATATATGTGTATGTGTGTGTGTGTGTGTGTGTGTGTGTGTGTGTGTGTGTGTATTATATTCAGTTAGATAATAATGATTCATTCGTGACTTAAGGTGACTAGTTTATGATTTCAAGATTATGTCAATTTAAGGTAGATATTAATAATTGGCACTTGATTAATATATTAATATTTAATATTGATAGAGATAATAATGCAGATGTTAATATATGATAATTATGCATAGGTAGGATATGCATATCATGTTATTAATCTCAAAATTAAAGTGGATCCATCTACCTGAAATCCATAATTGAACATAATAGGATGGATAAGTATATTGGTAGATGGAATGGCATGTTAACAATTGATAAGTGTATAGTTAGATATATATTGAAATTCATGGATACATCATAGATGGTGGACATAGACAATACATACTAGATAATGTATATATAATGTATTATTTGTGATTATCCAATAATGAGATTATCCAATAATGATGTTTGCAACAATTATTGAGGCTTATAAATCAGTATGATGCTTTAAAGTAAGTATGAATAAAAGCATTGGTATCTATGTGATCTATACTAACAACATCTGCTGAGTGATTAAGAATAGATCATTGCATGGAAGAAAGGGGACATGTTAGGTTACAAAGAATACATCTTGAGAAAGCCAATATACTGCGTCAATCAGAGGTAAGTACCCTCAACCAACTAAAGAGCATTAAGGATTATATAATTGAATTTGATTTATTAGGGATAATGGGTTAAAGTGTAATAACTTACCCATTTCTTGTTAGACTAAATATTAGTGAATGTAATGAACCACTCCAATCTGTGATGATGGGTGAATTCGGTTAAATGTAATATGATAGCTAATTCATAGAGATTAAATGAAACTTTCTAACGTATGTTATTTTGTAAGCCACAATAATATTTCTTACAACAATTATTGTATCTCATGGAGCTTTTATGAATCTACCCTGAAGGATAGAATTCTAAAGGCTTCAACTCTTTCTTGCTAGCGCTCAAAACGGACTATGTGTTTGTGGAGGGGAAGAGCTGGTAAATCATCCACTGATGGAGGACCCCAAGATGGGTGGAACACCTTGAGGGAGTCCACTTTGAGATGTGTTCACACACCCATTAACACAATAAATCATTGTCCCATGAGTCTAGGAAAGAGGAGACAAGGCAAAATTCTATTCCAATCAGGAGACAAAGTCATAATTGACCATGTTAATTTATGGTTTAGAGGATAATGCCTTTTGATTGAATTATTCCTAAAATGTAATGATCTAATCATGAAAAATAAATTATTTTCATTTTTATGTCTCTAATATGGGGACATTACAGTCTACAAGCTAAATTTTGCAGTTTCGAATCCAAAAACTAGTTGAGAAGAGCAAACCAGACCGACAGGCACAAAATCCACTTCAAAATTTCTAGAAAAGTAGAAGTGGACTGATTCACCACTATTGGTCAATGAGTCCTACTATAAAATCCTAAACAGGTTTTTTGCAGATCTGAGTACCCTTTTGGCTAAAACTTGCTCTTGCACATTTTCTAGAAAACTAGACCGATTCACCTAGTTGAGCATATGAGTGCTAGTTAGCTTCAACATCAGAATTTTCAATGATCCAGGCCTCCATTCTATCTTCTTCAATTTTCTAGGTGCACATTTCTAGTTTCACAGCTTTCTGTTACATTTTACTTGCATTCTTAGGTCATTTAACATTATTTTTCATATCACACTATGTTTTCAAACATTTTGTATTTTCCAAGTTTACACTTGGTGGTGAACCCTCATTTGTTGTTATCATTTCCATAGAACCTTCTCTTTGTTAGATTTCAATCTCCTTTGCATTGAAATCTCAAGGCTTTGTTCTTGAGTGAATAGTGTAATTTTGTCCCCTTTCCTTTAGGTTGCAAAACCTTTGAAGCGAAAGTGAGAGCATAAAATTTTCTTATTCAATAGAAATTATTTATTTTTTAATTTTAGATAATTGTGAATTGAATCTATAGAGAAAATTACACAAATAACTAATTGATAAATAATCTTTAAATTATTGATAATTTATTCTATATACTTGACAAAATGTGTTGAATGCTATAAAAAAAAAACCATAGGCCTCTTCAATTAGCAATCTCCTACAGGCAATGCTCAATATAAAATTTTCAATGGGTAGTCTTCCTCTAGTGTAAGTCATTTCTTTAAAATGGTCTTATTAGAGGGAAATATCACTTCCCATGTATGTGGAATAAATGCACTTAGCTAAATGGGTGATTTACAAGGCTTATGCATCTAGTAATTTATTAATAATGTTTAATGAAAATTTAATTAGTTAAGAAAAAGGGCCTAAAATTATATGATTACATGTATATATTGGCATGGTGTGACAGTTTAAAGGTGGCATTATTGTTCTTGCAATCAAGGTTCAAACCCTATTGGGATGGTATTATTGAGTGGTTTTATTGGAGATGGTGTCCCCTATTTGTAACTTCACCAGTTCATAGCTTCGGGTCAAAAGCATTTACCCCTTAAATTATAAAAACACTATATGATCACATATTTTAGGATACATTACCTTATACAAACCCCTAATATAGCTTTATGTGTCTAGATATTTACTTTACATGTATGTGCATGAATGCTACATACTTTATGATGCATGATTATTCTAGGATTCTTTTGCACCTAAAGTGATGGGGAAATTATATTGGTGAATTTTTCTTAACAATGATATTTCTCATTAAAAAAATTATCCAAATAAAATAATATTTCTTAATACATTATTTATTGAAACATGTTGTACAATCTTGTGTGAAATTAGGGTTTTTCCACTACGTTGTTACTCTTTCATATATGCGCATTCCCACATCCTTTATCTATACCTTATCCACATTTTCTTGCATTTTCTTGTACTCTTAATTTATTATGCATATCCATGCATTGATCCCCAAACATGTCATTCCTACCTTGATGATACCATACTTTTGTCCTCATGGCCAAGGGATAGTTTTCCCTTATTTTTAACATATCCTTTGAACCATAACACAAAATTATAAATTCTTGTATTCTTTGGAAGTAGAATAATGAGATATAAAATGGGGTTGCTCTCATAATTTAACAAGTTGATTCCACACTCATAAAATCAACCATACACTTGCAAATTTGACTTCTAAAATTTTAAAGTTCATTTTCTTTTTTTTAACTCATATGCATTATCTTCTCACCTAGAACTAATCAAACATATATTTGTACAACTTATTGGAATATATATATTCAAATTCATTCATTTACATTTGTTTGATCATATAAGAATTTATTTCAATATCATTTGCATTTAGAGAAGGAAACACCTTGGCCTATATTCTAAAACAAATCTATATCTACATATTCATCTTAGAAGCATATGAATGCTAAAGAATGTTTTCCTCAATCTTTTACCTAAGATTCTTCGAGTTTAACCTAGGAGAGTGTGTCCTTCCAACACACCAACAATCTCTAAAAAATATTTTAAATAGTGTCAATATTTAGATATCAAAAGAATGTAGATGAAGTAGAGGTATACTAGGTGAAACAAAAAGCAAAAGTCTGCATATTGCCAAATCATTTTTGTACGTATAGGATATCTTTGTGAGTGTGTACTTAATACAAATCTATCGACTTGACCCTTTCTAAAGGTAACAATTTCTAATCCCAAACCAAATTACAAATTATCATGATTATTTTTTAGTCCCAAAACATTTAGACTTCAACATCATACCAATTACTTTCATTCTTTAATCACAAAGCTAATGCTTTATTTTTTAATTAGCTTTATGAACAATTAATATTTAATATTATTATTGCTTATATTTATACTAACACTCTACACTATATAAATCTAAAGTAATTACTACTTATATGCATGGATTTGATTAATTTTTGATTACATAAAAAAATTACATACAAAAATAAAAATAAAATTATATTAAGAAATTTAAATATATATTTATGGATTTAAAAAATTAAGATTATAGTCTAAAAATTAAAAAAAAACATAAATTTACCAAATAAAAATATATATATTAATATCTATTTAAATAAATATATAATTATTAATTTTAAAAATTAGATATTCTAATCTAAAAAATAAGATAAATAAGTTGAATATCGATATTTATGTGTTATAATGTATTTAAGCACCACTAGTCATTATCAAATATAGACAATCTAGTTCAAATTAGTCATGAACGGTCACAGTCAGAGATAATTTTTTTCTTAAGTTCCAACTTTTGATTTATTTAGTTATAGGTATATATATGTGCTAAGCAAACTATTTTCAATTTTTTTTTATTTAACTGTATGTAATTCTGCTACAAAGATCTCTATATGAAGAGGTTTTAGCGATCAGGCTGTACAAAAAATAAAGAACAAAACAAAAAAAACAAAACTGTAGAAAAAACAGCGATCCGGCTGTCGAAAAAACAAAAATAAAGATCTCTCTACGTAATTCTGCTACAAAGATCTCTATCTTAAGAGGTTTTAGAAGACAGCGATCAGGCTGTAGAAAAAGCAAAGCATAAAAAACAAAAAAAACAAAAACTGTTTTTCTGCGTAGACATGCAGATTTATTGAGCAAAGTAAAGGATAAAGAAAACAAGAAGAAAACTGAAAGCACGGCATGCAAACAGCTTTTAAAAGCATAAAACTATTGGCCAACCATGCCTATTTCCTATATATATTCTTCAAGAGTAGTTTTCAAGAGCTTCGTGTACAGTAATTGTGATTGCAGCTGCATTTGGACGATTTCTAGAACTAATTTGAAGAGAATATAGAAGAAAGTATTGCGATTATTATCAACAATGTCGAAAAGAATTGCAGTGCAGAGAAGGGTAGAAGAGATATCTCCGGGGCTTGCAGAGGACATTGTTAGGGTAGCAGAGATATCTCCAGGGCTTCCAGAGGACATTGTTAGAAAGTGCTTGCTGAGGGTGCCATTCACTTTCCACACTAATCTCAGAGCTGTGTGCAGAAGTTGGAGGAATATGATGAGCAATCCTCTCTTTTATCAAGATAGAAAGAGTTGTGGCAAGGAAGATGATCTGTTGGTTATGGTGCAGTTATACGACCCCGACCCGCCTGGTTGCACAATAATTATGTATCATCCCCCTAGCAACTCATTTCGAAGACTCCCTCCCATCCCCACTGAATGTCGATCACACAACTATTATCATTCTTCTCACTGTGTTTCCTTCGGTCATAGATTGATCGTGATGGGGCTTAAGGATAGCAGCGGCCAGCACAGACCGAGACCATTGGGAGCCACTTTTGTATATAATTTTCATTCTTGCACATGGCAGCGAGGCACCAACATGCTTGTGGGTCGACTGTCTTTCTCCTGTGCACTGGATTCCATTAATGGACTGATTTACTGTGTTGGTGGATTAGACAAGAATCGCTATAGGGTGCTCGAAGCAGAAGTTTATAACGTAGAGGAAGACCGGTGGAGCGCACTCCCTCCCACTAGTAAACATCTAGGTGAATGTTGTAGTGTTTTTATAAATGGCAAGTTTTTTGTGTTAAGTGGTGATATTAACTCAGAGGTGCGCGCACATGTATATGATCCCACCACAAGGCTGTGGACAGTCACAGTCACAAATTGTAGTTACTCATGGAGGACCAATTATCCATGTATATCTGCATTTGGGCAGGTGTATTTGTTTGGAAAGTACGTATTAAATTATGATTTTTCTAAGAAGGTGTATTTGTTTGGAAGGTGCGTATTAAATTATGATTTTTCTAAGGACGAGATATGTGTGCTAGGATTGTATCCGAATGGGTTGTACATTGTACAGTGTGCTACAGCGTGGCGTGACAAGATATTTGTGATTGGACGTGGTAGTAAGGGCGCAGTAATTACGCCGAAGGCGTTTCCTTATCTGAGCTTTCCAAGCTCATTTTGTCCTTCAATGGTTTAAATGCACGGAGAGAGCATGGTTGACAGTTTGATCATCCTCAGCCGTTGATTGTTTCAAGCAGCCTACAGACGAATTAAGCTTTGCATTTAATACGGTGCCGACGCCTCCATCATTATGCGGTCTCCCACGCGACGGGTCCCACGCGCTTATCTTGACTTCATCGGTAACAACAGAAACTCGGTAGTTAGGTCTTCAATTCAGCTGGACAGTACTACTAAGAGCCGGCAGTTCAGAGAAAAGGTTTACGACCCCTACAATATGCACACCAGCCCAATGGAAGTCATTTTATGCTTCGATCCTCAGCAGAGCATGTACGTTCAACTCCTCTGCGACCTGGCGCAAAACACTCAAGTTTTGAGAGCAGGAGCCATTTTCGCCTCGGCCTTGGTTAGGGCAATACATTTCTTGGAACAGCAGGACCTCACTGCTAAACAAGAATTCAGCAATCCAAGATACCCATGGAACATATCAGAGTGACGGGCTCAGAACACCCTCTGTATCGTGACCGTCTCAAATATTCTTTGTTTCTTTCTGTCTTGCTCTCAAATGCCCGATCCTCTCCCGTACTTTCTTCCTTGTCTTCTACCGGAAAGATAGATTCCGCGAAAGGCCAAGTTTCAGACACCGGCGAATGTGAAAAACGGGAAGGAAAAGGAACGGTGACGATCTGAGTGATCGGCTTGCATGCTTAGAGCTTTCGAGAGGCCATTTAACACAGATGTACGAAAACTATTAATGATAACATTGGCTGTACATATTTTATATTAAAAGCTGTGTAACATACTCTAAAACCCTCGTCGAAACCTTATTTTCAGGCTGTAGCTTGTCAACATTTTCCCTTAATTTACCTTCCACACTTTTTTCGGCGTACACATTGCACACCAAGGTGCAATTGCTAGTTTACTTTTATGAGCCTTCATCACAAAAGTGGACTAAAATGGAGTGGAGGAAGCCAATGGTCTCATTTGCTAGAGGATTTTCTTATATCTTCAAGTACCCAAATTCAAACCGTATATATTCAGTATTTTATTTAAAAATGTGATTTCTGCCAATGGAATTATAGTCTAATTACGATAAATAGGTATTCAAAATAGAGATTTTTGGTTGACAAAGAATTGTAAAAAATTACATGATTGTATTTTCTTTTGTTTAATATATATTATAAGTTTGAGTTTGAGTTTGTAAGTTATTAAGTGGTTCTTGGTTTATTAGTGAAAATGAATGATTTGTAAAGACATAACATAAGATTAAGTTCTCTTGAGTGCAAGTATCCCCAAATTACTTTGGTGGAATGGATACCCTGCAATCTTTGGCTCGTACTCCAAAGAGGATGAATAATCATGTGCTTCGAATACCAATAAGAATTATTATATATGTGTGATGAAATGAATTGTCTTATATAGAATAACTTAGTATTAATTAAATACATGTCATAATAAAGTATAAATTAACTTGGACTATATTAAGACCTTAGAATATCTAGTAATCTATGAACTTCTACAACCTATCTTTTTTATTTGGTGGCACATAAAGACTAATAATATTTAAAAATATTCAAGACATCATTATTAAATGTGTTTAACTGACCTAAATGTGGGTGAACTATAATTGAGCAATGCAAATGTGTTCATTTTATGTGCTAAGAAAAATGTTCCCCAAATGACTCTCCTTGTAGTCTCTTGATGTATTTAAATCCATGAATGAATGTATTTAAATATCAATACATAACAAATGGTCACACAAATATGTATGAAATTGGCCAGCAACAAAATCCACAAATGATTGTATTCAAATATCAATACATAACAAATAGTCACACAAACATGTGTGAAATTGGCCACCGGTAATTAATAAAAAGAGCTATATAATTATTTTATTTTATTTATTTTATTTAACTTTGGGGTCAATACTGAGCATTGTGAGATTAACCTAGGACAAGAATATATGACTATCAAAATAAAATAGGCACATGACAAATGTGAGTTATAAATATGATGTTAATATGTGGAAACATGTGCAAATATGATAAGGACTAGGCCAAATGTATGGAAACACATGTAGGTGAGAGGAAATGGAGATGAATAGGAATTAGGGAAGGAGCTATTCTTAACAAAATAATTTTACATTGCTTTCTCTGCAATTATAATAATTCATTCTATCAAAATAAGGCCAAAACTATACCTACTATTGAAATCAAGCTCACAAAATTATTTTACTTCCTTCTCATCTATTTACAAACATTTAGTTGTTTATTAACAACATTGTTCTCTAATACATCAAAGCTAGATTCCTCATCATGGTGTTTGTCGCACAAGCCATTATATTCAAGCCAAGATTTTAGAATAAGAAGAATTGGAAAGATCGTGACAATAAGTACTTAAATTGGATACATTTAGATTAGAAACCTTGTCCTAATATGTCATTAAATCATGAACAATGAAATAAAACATGTACATTAGAAAAATCACTTGAAAAATCTATCCCTTCCTTAAGTAAAAAACACACATTCACCATATCAGTAGCACACTTATCCAAATACAAATTAGTATCCACACCTTCATCCTCACCAACATTTTAGTATGCAGATACAACCAATCCATCCTAAGGAACCATTTTTTTTTAGTTTCCGACAAACTAACCACTCAATTCATTAAATTCATCCATGTCAACACTTGAAGGAAACAAACTTAAAGCATCAGATGCTTCTCTCATTTCATCTATTAGATTAACTAACTTACAAAATTATTGAAAACTTATAGCTTTGACTTCTTTTGATATCAAAATCAAGCTCATCTCAATAACCTTTGTAAACCAAAAAAAAAAAAAATTTAATAAGATCATCCCACATTATCCCACAAATAAAAATAAGTGTTGGGAAGGGCCTCCCAACACTCACTTGCACACCCACAAACAACGAATTGGAAAAGAGCCTCATCAAAGAATTTTTATGCACAACATCAAAAACATAATCTCTAAGAAATGGACATAATAACAAAACATCATGACCAAAATTTCTAAGAAATAGACATAATAACAAAACCTCATGACCGAAATTTCTAACAAGATAAAGCCTACAATTCTATGGCATGCGTTTAAGTGAATTTACACGGATCCTGAAACCACCAAACATCATGCTTGAGATTTATCATTGCTGAAATACCTCAAGCCTGAATTCAACAAGGATAACAAATCAAGAACTTTGAGATTTTTCCAAATTTGCAAGCAGTCGCCGCATGTCTTTTGTGGCCAAATCTGATAAATATCATTATTTGTTTATGCTTATATTAAAGTCCATACACTTTTCCATTGCTCCCTTCCGGGATTTTGTTTTATATCTGGCAAAATGTTCCCAAACGTCCTTCCCGCAAATCCATGGCATGCATATCCTACTGTCATTGTTGCTCATAAAATAGTTTACACACTTTCTTCTCAGTATCCGCGTCTGTCAAACGTTGTGGAATTTCAAATTTTTTTCAAAAGATCCATTTTGTACCTGTCCCCTGTAATCGTGACCCCATGAACCCCCATCTCTTTAAGGGATTTCGTCACAGTTCATCTACCTTGCCTGTGATACTTGTTTTTTCTTCATAGGTATAAACCTTTAAATCTTATGCATAAAGGAAACAAAACTATCATTAAAAGGTTTTTGAGTTCAACTAGTAAACTAATCCATCATTATACATACTTAAATTGTCAGTACGTATTTAATATTTATGTACAGTCACAGATCTATTTAAAATATGTAAGTTAATAATTTGTGTTTAAATTGTACATTCAAAAAAGATATACTTAAAAATTTCTGAATCAAAATTCATTTAATATATATTTTGAATTGTCAATATCAATTTAATCAATATAAACTTATTTTGATGAGAATTCATATTCTAAAGTCATTTGAACCTAGTTTATATTTTAAATTTATGATTAGACAATTCAAAATGTATGTGATTTTTGAAATCTACAACATCATGATCAAAATACACAAAATGCTAGTAATGACACAAAAAAGGTTGTAAGAGCTTGCGAAAAACATGTCAATAAAGTGCAAGCATGACAAAACTAAATTCTATTTCATGAAGACAAATGTGCAAGGAGAAGGTGGTTGGTGATGAAATTGAACATAAAAGTAAAGCATGACAATGTGCAAAATATGACACCTATGACAAGTGATTATGACCAATGACTAGAAGGGATTCCAAAAATGTAATGATGACTCATCTAAACTCATCAAATAATGGTCCTCTATTTGCCAAAATAGGGGCATGTTGTAAACCGAAGCAACATGAAGCATGGGTCAATGTACACATAAAGTCGGATTAAGACATGTGCATTCTAAAGACTTGGACAAGGTTCTCTTTGATTAATCATGCTTTAACTTGTGAAAATGAAGATTAATTAAATAATTTTAGTGCACTACTCATGTGAGATAAAAGGGAATTAAATAAGTAGATTTAATTTTTTATTTTATTTTTTTGAGTGGTCATGATGGACATAAATAAATAGATATTGAATTTATTTATTTAAGGTTTGCATAAGAAGAATGACTGATTAATTAAATAAAAAGTCTTAGTTTATTCAAATGATAGTAGAAGTAAAGTTAGAATAAATAATTAACATTATTTAGTTAATGTTGGAAAAAAAATTAGGTTAACTCATTAACTAAATTTAATTTATCTAATTATTTTAGAAGCAATAATGCAAAGTGAATTGATGGCACTTGAATTTTTAGGAGGTGGTTTTAGGTGGCTACATAAGTAAATCCATAGAAACTTACATAACATCAAGCAACATTGTCTCATTGCAATATGTCTTCTAGATAAAACAACAAGAGATATAAATTGTCCTTGTTAAGGAGGCATCCACATAGTAGATCCTATGTAAAAGAATGATAAGTACAAGAAGTAGAGGTCCAATATTACTTTCCAATTTCAAATAGTTCCTATGATATAACAAAACTTATTTTAATCATCCATTGGTGGAGAAGATGATATAAAAGAGGAGAAAATGAAGGAGATGCAAAAGAGTGGTAATAATATAAAGAAGAAGGATGAAAAATAAAAAAGATCAATAATTAGAATGCAAGAAGCTAAACCTTTATAAATTCCACTATAAGTTAATCTCCTCTTGTTAACTCTATTCCTATGCCCCCTACCCCTCATATAAAATTTACCCATTACATTCTTCTCTTTTTCATAGGGATTCTTCTTCACTACCACTCAAGATTGCTTATAGCATTCATTCACATACCCCCCCTCTATAATTTCAATTCTCCCCTTAATAATTTTGAAAACAAAAAAAAAAAGAGCAAAGGAAATGACATACAAATTCAAATGCACTAATGAAACTTTTTACTTTGTTCAATCCTTCCTCCTCAGATTGAACTTGAAGAACAATTGCACCCAAACACTCTCTTGATGTGCTCCTTTGATGTGTTTATGGGATGTGGTTTCTTATAAAACCAATAACATGATGATAGTATTGATAGGATGATAGATCAAATGGATATGAGACTAGGCTAATGGAAGATTAGGTAGGCTATGGAAGAAGTATATAGAAAATTTGGAAACATAATAATGGGATGGAAGAAGATATCGAAATAGAATGAGAGGCCTCTAATTTACAAAATTTTCATGAGGAAAACCAAGCGCCAATATGAATTGGTTGATGGATGGCCATGATTGAATGAGGATTAGGGATTGGATTAAAGTTGTAGTCATCTAACAAGTGTCACATGAGGATCAAGGGCTAGGTTTAGGATGTGCATTGGAGACACATCCTTATGTGAATGGTTGATATTTGAAGATGTGGTATGCAATAGATCAATGAGATAAAAATTTAGACTGAATTTTTGGTTAGTGAATCTAGACAAGGTCTTACTTAGTCACATGTGAGAGGGACACTTGTTACATGATAGAAAGTTTAGATTGTGATCCATATGAATGAACCTAATGGCTAGGATCAAATGGACAAAGATTAAGGGATAAAGTGGAATTAAATATTGGAGGAAAAGGCAGAGGGGGTTAATAAGCCTAAATTAGTTATTTAATTGAGAATTAATTAATTAATTTCATTGGAGAATTTTGGGGATAAGACTAGACTTAATTAAATAAATATAAATTTATTTAAATAAGCTAGAGGATAAGGGTGATGGGATAAATTAATTAAAGAATTAATTAATAAATATTTAATTAATTGATAGGAAAAGGTGGGATAAAGATAATGGGAAAATTAATTAAATAAAAATAAGTATTTATTTAATTAACAGATTAGGATAGGTTAAATTTAGGTATGTTTGGGTAAGGTTAGATTTTAGGTGTCTACATTTTCCCCTCCTTGAGATGACATTGTGACTAAGATTTCAATAAAATTATGTACACGAGAAAAATATAATTAAAAATTTAATACAAATATTAGATAATAATTGAGAATGTTAAACCACTTTGAGGGGGAAAACCTCCAAATATCACTAATGAAAACATAATTGATATTATGATTATCATAAACTAACCATTAGATCCTATGCATACCATAACTATGTGTTGGATTCCATCCATGCCAGATTAATTATCTAAAATAAATATTAAATACCATAAAAATAAATAATACAAATAGCCACAACTCGTAATGCAGTTGGTTCGGGTTTGGGTATTGCTCCCCCAAGGTCTCAAGTTTGACTCTCACTTTGTAGTGTATATCGCTCGGAGTTTAGAATTGTACTAAATTATAAAATAATGATTAAAAATACATTTTGAAAAATAATAGGAATTATTAATTAAAAAATAAATATAGATAAATATTAAACTTATAATATATTTCCTATTTTAATTAATAATGTATGTAAGAAGTTATATGATATTTATATATAATAAATTATAGTATTGAAGCTGAAATTATTTGTCTATTTTTTGATTGCATGCCCTTGGTGCTTGTTTTAGACCATAAAGTTATTTCTTTAATCTGCCAACAAGGTGAGGATGTTGTTCAACTACAAAACTAGGTGGTTGATTTATGTATATTTCTTCAGCTAAATCTCCATTTAAGAAAGCATTTTTAACATCCATTTGATGAACATGCCATACAAGACTTGTTGCCAAAGAAAGAATAATTCTAACTATGTTCATTTTGATGACAAGGGAAAATGTTTCTTCATAATCAACACCTTCCTTTTGATTGAATCCCTTAGCAACCAATCTAGCTTTGTATTTTTCTATGGGTCCATTAGATTTGAATTTTGTTTTGTAAACCCATTTGCAACCAATAAAATTATTACCTTTGGGAAGGGGCACAAGTTCCCAATTTGTATTCTTGAGTAATGCATCATATTCCTCTTTCATGGCTTTCTCCCATTCTTTCTTCCCTCTAGCTTGCTCATATGAGATTGGGTCATTTATTTGTAAGACTTGTCCATGAGGACACTACCATTCCTTCCTTGGAGTTTTGGGCTTTGTCTATATATCTCTTCAATACTCTTTGTCTTCTGTCTAACTAGAAGTTCTTCTTCATCATCACTAATATTAGTTATATCATCTTCATTAGTAGTAGTGCTCTTATCATCCTCCTTAATATATTTTACATTGCTTTGTAAAATATCTGAAATGTGGAAATCATTTGTGGATATAAGATGTGAATGTTCATTAAAGTTTACATCTCTGCTAATAAAGATCTTTTTGGTTTCCAAGTCATACAATCTATAAGCCTTTGACTCTTCACTATAACCCATAAATAAACACTTATGACTCTTTGGTTCTAGCCTTTTCTTGTTTTCTTCTGGGATGTGAGCCCAAGCAATACATCCAAATACTTTAAAATATCCAATGTGAGGATTTCTTCCACTCCATGCTTCTTTAGGATTTGTGAGGGCTTTGGTGGGGATTCTATTCATAATATGTGCAGCACAAGAGACATCCAATCCCCTGATTTATTATGCAAAATTTTAAAATAAAACATACAACAAGCCATTTCTAAAAGAGTTCTATTCATTCATTCAACTACTCCATTTTTTTGAGGGGTATATGAAATTGTTCTTTGTACCTTAATACAATATTTTTCACAAAATGATTCAAATGCATGCAATATTCACCCCCATTGTCTGTCCTTAGGCACTTTTCTTTTTCCACTTTGGTTTTCAAATAATGCTTTAAACCTTTGAAATACCTCAAATACTTCACTTTTCCTTTCAAGAAAATAAACCCATACTAATCTACTATAATCATCAATAAAAGTGAGAAGGTACCTAGCACTTGAGATGGAAGGATATCCCAGTTCACATAAATCACTATGAATGATTTGTAGTGGATGGATTTCTCTCAATGCTTTTCCTGAATCAAAAGGATCTCAATGGTGTTTACCTAACACACATCCTTCACATACACCTTCAAATGCTGAAATTTTTGTTAATCCTCTTACCATATTCATTCTACCCATGTCTTGTAATTTTCTATAATTTGTATGTCCAAGTCTAGCATGCCACAATTTTGACATATAATCACTTTGAGCAACAAAAGGCATGGGAGAGTGTTTATTCATCATCAATGATTCCAATAAATTTAAAGAGACTTTCTTTATAGTCAATTCTACCAATCATAATAACACTTTGTGGGTCTTTTCTATCTCTTACAATAACTTGATCAGCAGTAACAACAAACTCATATCCAGCTTGAAAAATTGTATATACTGAAATAAGATTCACCCCCAATCCTTCAACTAGTAAAAAAAATTCAAAGTTCCATTTATTACACTAACATTCCCTGTTTCTAGAACTAGTAGTTTCATTTTATTGCCAACAGTCATTTCTTGATCTAAATTCTTTCCTTCATGAAAATCAACAAATAAAGATCTATCTCCAATCATATGAAAAGATGCTCCTGAATCTAGAATCCGTTCTTTATTAGTATCTAAAGAAAAGTATCCTCCCTTTATTGTAGATGTATTTTTCAGTTTCATAAGTTACCTCTATACTTGATTTTACTTACCTGGAGATGGCTACAAAACTTTGTTTATCTATCTTTCCTTAAACCATTCTTGCTTAGGCTTGTATTGTTGTCTTTCATTGTTCCTCTTCTTCAAACAAAATTTTTCCATATGATTTTCACCTCCACAATAATGGATTTTCTTTCCAAGTATTTTTCTACACCCTAATTTCTAGAAATCTAGTTAGAACCACCTGAAATGAAGGATTTTGGCACTCAAATCCTTTCTAGCCCTTCTAGGGTTTTTCACCTAAAAAGGGAAAGATGGGCCAAAATGCACAATGTTTCAATCAAGATTCATGTAAGGATAGATGGGAAATGGTTGTGAAGTGTGTGTGGATGTGTTTGAATTCTTACAAATGCAGATAAATGAATGTAAACTAATCTAATGCAAGATGATGGAAAACACAGTGTTGATTGCAAATATGAACTAGAAACCTAAATAAATGAAAATAGAAATTGGTGAAACTCAATAGAGTGCACCTAGAGGAAAATTATTGTTGCTGGAATGTTTTGGAATGTTCTATAAGTCACTATTGATAGCCACTAATATTGATTCACCACAAATGGTGAATCAGTCTTGCTTCTAATGAAAAGTTCTCGAAATAGGTTTCTGACTGTCAAGAGTTGAATTCTAACAAAATCACTTTTCAGGCCTACATATGGGACTAATTTTGCATGCATGGTGAATCAGTCCTCCTACAAGAATCTACAAATTTTGGAGTTGATTATGTGGGGCTAGATCTGCACTTCTGCTTCCTACAGGTATCTGCTTCTGAAACTGTTGTATTTAGGTCTGAAAGTGACTTTTTATTGATATTTTGATTTTAATGATGATGAGATGACTTGAATGACTTTGTAACTTTATATTCAATTATTTACAAGATTCCAAGAGCCCTAAATCTTCAAACACACAAGAAGAGAAGAAGAAATGTTGGATGTTAAGGCATGGCGGTTTGCCTTAGTCAAACCGATTTTAGGTAATTAAACCAAAATGATGAAAGAATGGAATGAAACATGAAATAAAGCAGTTTATTACCTTTCCATGGTGTTTTATATTGAAAGTATACAACAAAACATGAAGAATCTTCCCTTGAATGTCCTGGGAAGTAATCTTGATGAAGAAACCCTAGCTTGCTTGACTTGAATGAGAAGATAGATGATGAATTAATGATGAGAGATGTAAAAATGAATTATGAGATGTGTGAATGAGATAAGAGATGTCAAGTGAGGAGAAAAAAACTTATTTATACACATTTCTGCCCTGATTTCCTGATAATACCTCATCACAAGCCAACATAAGGTATTTTTAAGTAAAAACCCAAAAGGAAATTTGATTTATTTTGAATTTGGAGCCAAGGGGGACTCATTCACCACCCATGGTGAATGGGTCCCACCCTATGATTGTGAAAGGGTGTCAAGAATTAGGTTACATTTAATATTGTTTGTCAGGTTTACATTCAAAAATACACTTAAATGTGTCCTATAAGTGTATAAAGGGGTCATAAAAGACATAAGAAAGGTGTAAATAAGGAAAATAAGCCTAGAAAAGCATGAATCTTTGTTATAATATTTTACAACACTTCAAAATGGGACTTGATGATGAAAAAAAGGGTGATATTTAGATGAATTATGATGAGAAGAGTCTAGAAAATTGTAGAAATGTTTTAAAACACTTCGTAACACCTTCACAAGAAATTAATAAATGTATTTGAAAGGTTCCAAGACCAAATTTGGATGCATAAAATTCCTCACAACACTAAATCAAGGCCTTATTAATTCCAATTTATCATGGATCATTCCCATGTCAAGCAAGAGATACTTTTTTCTATGGAACACAACCATTATTTTGAAATTTATTATATCCTTTCCAATTCTTCTTTCCATCATCATATCTAGAAAATGATTTACCCTTAGCTACATATGGATGACTCTTTTTAATATAACCTTCTTTAATAAGTTGAGACTGTTCATCTAAAAATGACTTCAAAAATTGATCAAAAGTTTGTTGGGGGGTATTAGGATTTAACTAAATAACCCTTTTCCTTGATTCCTTAAATACCTTGTAAGGTTGGGGAAGCTTACTTTCAACCATTGCAATCAATTGAAAATTGTTTCTTGCATATTCAACGCCTATTTTATTCAACTGGGCATTTAAATATGTATACTCATTAAGTAATTAGCCATTTTTTCAAAATCAATTGGGCAGGTATGTTCACCAATTTCTCTTCTATGTTGAATACACTAGCAATATCTACATCTTTATAATATTTTTCTAAGTTCTCCCTTAGTTCTATTGGATTATCAACATCAACAAACCTTCTTTTGAGATTGGGACTCAAGGCCTTACCTAGAATTCCTCTAGCTTGCTCCAACTTGAATTTCCATGACTCCTTTTCTTTCTTTTGTTGAGGTTCTCTAATCTCTTTATTCACTATACTCCATAGAGCCTTTTCTCTCAAATTATTCTTAACTACAATCTTCCAATCTACAAATCCAATTCCATCAAAGATTGGGAAACTTTCATTTTTAGAGCCCATGTTAGAAAAAAAAATCCCTCAAACAAATAGATAAAACCACTTCAAAGATCATCTTGCTAATCAAATATCAATCCAGCAATATCTTAACCCAGTTAGAATATTTCTAGCTCTAATACTGGTCATGTAAGAACATGCCCAAATAATAAAACAGCAGCAAACAAGGAAAAATAGAGCATAAAACAATTGTGAAATGGCTCAAATAAATTATATTGATCTAGCTTGCTTACATACAATGCAACAACTTACCTCAATAGTAGTGTTGTTCACAATGGATAGCCTCATATTTATACTTGAGGCCTCTAAGATCTAGAAACTTCTAATGTTCTAGATATCTCTAAAACTAGAATATTCTTTTTCCTTGAAAAACTTCTAGTAGCTTCTAGTTTCTAGAAGCCTCTAGCCCTTCTAGAATATTCTAGTTCTTTTAGAAACATCTTGTAACTTCTCTAGAAGATTCTAGTTCTTCTAGAAAAATATTCTAACTTTTCTAGACAATCTTATTCCTTAACAACTACTATACTTATCATTCTTCTCACTTTGTTTCCTTCGTTCATAGATTGATCATGATGGGGCTTGAAGATAGGGGCAATGATGCACCATTGGGAGCCAATTTTGTATATAATTTTTGTTCTTGTAGATGGCAGTGAGGCACCAACATGCTTGTGGGTTGAAATTTGTTCTCTTGTGCACTGGACTCCAATAATGGACTGATTTACAATGTTGGTGGATTCAATAAGGATTGCAAAAGGGTGCACAAAGCATAAGTTTATAATGTAGAGGAAGATCGGTGGAGCCCTCTTCCTCACATGAGTGAATATCTAGGTGCATGTCATAGTGCTTTTATAAATGGAAAGCTTTTTGTGGTAAGTGATGGTATTAAATCACAACGTGCATAGGTAAATGATCCCACCACAAGGTTGTGGACAGTCACATATAGTAGTTACTCAAAGAGGTGGTTGGGCGTTTGGGCCAATCCATGTGTAACCGCATAATTTGAGTGGTTGTTTTTCTTTGAAAATTGCATAGTAAATTATGATTTTTCTAAGGATGAGATATGCATGCTAGGATTGAATCCGAATGGGCTTAATTTTGTATAGTGTACTACAGTGTGGGGTGACAAGATACTTGTGAGTGTAGTTAGTAGTAAGGGCTCAGTATTTTACTCTTATGAGCTTGCATCAAAAAAGTGGACTAAAATGGTGTGGAGCAAGCCAATGGTCTCATTTGCTAGAAGATCTTCTTATACTATAGAGCATCCAAACAATATATGCTCCATAGCTTATTAAAAAAATTATTTATGTCAATGGGGTTATAGTCCATTTATTATAAATAGGTATCCAAAATAGAGATTTTCGGTTGACAAGAAGTGTACAAAATTGAATAAATAATAAAATATATTTCACCATTTTCATGTTTAAAGGATTGTATTTTTTTTTGTTTAAAATATATTATAAGTTTGGGTTTGTAATTTTTTAAGTGATTTTTGTTTTACTTGTGAATATCATTATTTGTAAAGACATTACATAAAATTAAGTCTGGTTGAGTGCAACACCCCCCAAATTACATTGGTGGAATGGATACCCCACGATCTTTGGTTCTTACTCTGGCAAGAGGTTGAATAGTGATATGCTTTCAATACTAGTAAGAATTATTATATATGTGTGAGGAAATAATTTTTTTTTATATAGATTAACTTAGTATTAATTAAATACATGTCATAATAAAGTATAAATTAACTTGGACTATATTAAGATCTTAGAATATTTGGTAATCTATGAAATTCTACAATCTATTTTTCTATGATCTTTGTTATTTGATGGGACAAACACTAATAATATTTTAAAATATTCAATACATCATTCATGCAACTAACCTAATTGTAGGTGCACCTTAATTGGGCAATGTAGATATGTTCATTTTATGCTCTATGGACATGAAAAAAGTATCCCTTTTTTGTTGCTTAGTTTGGGATTAATTGATGATGAATTGGACTTAATGAGGCCTTGATTTGGTGTTGTGAGGTGTTTTACACATCCACACTAGATCTTGGACCCTTGCAAACTAAATAAAATGCATTTAACAATGTCTTGTAAAGGTGTTGCAAAGTGTTCTAAAAGAATTTCACACCTCTCTAGACTTAATGAACTCATTTTACCTTAATTCAACATTATAAAATGTATTTAAATGAATCTTCGCATTGAATCATAGATTTTCAGACTGAATAGGCTCTCTAACTCTTATAAGGTTTTTCACCGAAAAGGAGAGAGATTAGATCCAAAAAGGCTAGTGTTTCATTCAAATTAAAATTGGAAGGGATGTGTATGATGGAATTAGGACTAATTGGAATGAAATGCATGCAAATAAGATAAAAAATTGAATGATTAAACATGCAAAACTAAAGAAATATGACTTGTTTGAAAACACATGATGATATGCAAAAATGAACTACATGAATGAAATGTATAGAACAAAAATAGAAGGGTGAAATCAAAGTGCACCTGGAGAAATTGTGATAAATATAGAATGTTTGGAATGTTGATTTATGATGTCACAAAAGCTAGAAAGGACTCAATTTCCCCCTGTGGCGAATCATTGCCAGTATTAATGGATTTTCCCAAGAATGGGTTTCTGAGCACAAAGAGCTAGATTCTGAAAAAATCATGTTTCAAGCCTCCAAATGGGACTAATTCGCCAAGCATGGTGAATCAGTCCTCCTTCAGGGATCTGAAAAGTCAAAGGTACAATTTATAGCTTTAAATCTGCAATTCCACCTTCTACAGGTGTTCACTTCAGAAAATGTTGGGAATGGGTCTGAAAGTGACTTTTACTTGATGTTTTGACTTGAATGAAGAGGAGAAGACTTGAACAACTTAAAAATGAAATCTTCAATGATCCGCAAGCTTCCAAGAGACCTAAATCTACACACAAACAACATAAGAAGAGAAAATATTGATTGTTAAGACACGGGGGTTTGCCTTGGTCAAACCCCTTTTAGGTAATTAAACCAAATTAATGAAATAATGGAATAAAGCATGCAAAAATGGAATAATTTACCTTAAAATGATGATTGATCTTTTTGGTCTGTAGAAAATCATCTAGAATCAACCCTTGAATTCTTTAGAATGCTAGCTTGAAGACTTGTAATGAAGAGACCCTAAGTTACTTGAGAAAATAGATGATGAATGGATAATGAAAGATGAAATAATAAACAAGAAATAAGAGATTGATTAATTGGAGATTGATGTAAAATGAGGGTTAAAATGCTTATTTATACAAATCTTGTACCTTATTAACCTTTCATACATCATCACAGGCTGACATCAAGCATAATTTTCAATAAATCCTAAAAGAAATTTGAATTATTTTGAATTTTGGAGCCAGGGTGGACTCATTCGCCACCCATGGTGAATGGGTACCACCTGGGACATAAGCTTAGGTGTCAGGAATTAAATGTAATTTAATGTTATTTGTCGGGAGTATATTCAAAAATATACTTAAACAAAGCATATGAGTATATAAAAGGGTCAAATAAGACATGAGAAAGATGTAAATAAGGGGGAAATTCCTAGAAACGCATGAATATTGATTACAAGACTTAACAACACTTGAAAATAGGACTTGTTGTTGTGTCAAATGATGATTTTTAGGTGAATTATATTAAATAGAGTCTAGAAAAATGTAGAAATGTCTTACAACACTTCACAACATATTCACAAGACTTCATTAAAAGAATTTTATTTGATTTATAAAGCTCTAAAACTTAGTGTGGATGCATAACATGCTTCACAACACCTAAATTAAGGCCTTATTAAGTCCATTTATAATGAATTATCTCATGTCAAGCAAAGGGTCCTTTTTTCTATGGAACACACATTAATCTAGAAGGTTTTTGAATTAAACTTAACTTTAATCTAGTGTTGTAATGTGCCTTACACATTCACATTGGATGTTGTGCCTTTCTAGGCTATGTGGACCTCATTTTAGTGTTGTAAAGTGTATTTAATCACACTTTCACATGGAATTTTGTGTCCCAGGCCCTAATTATGACCCCATTAATAGGCCTGTATGACCCCATATTGTGCATCCCAAGGCATAAATTGATCAAATAACTGACTAGAACAATCTAGATGCCATATTTTCTTATCTCTTGATCTTCCAACTGCTAAAATGGCCCTTATGGGACCCATTCACCCTTGATGGTGAATCAGTCCCATCCAAGTTGGACCCATTCACCCTTGATGGCAAATGAGTCCCATTTAAGCCATTTTTGGGGTTTAAGTAGGAAAAGTTGGATTTTAAGTCTTATTTTCCTCCATGTCGGCCTTAGGGATCAAATTAACGAGTAAATAGGGTGAATTTCCTATAAATACAACCTTCTAAGACCTAATTCATAATCTGTTCATATCTTAACTCATTTCATAACTCATTCATCATTTTTCTTCCACTTCAAGTCAAGCAAGCTAGGGTTTCATCACTCCAAGTCATTCAAGATCACTTTTCAGACATTCAAGGGTAGAATCTTCATCTTTTGCTACAAAAAATAAAGATAAAATCATCATGGCAATGTATTCACTCCATTGTTTCATGTTGAACATTGACTTCTTTCTTCATTTGGTTTAATTACCTAAAAAGGGTTTCACGAAGGCAAACCCCCATGCCCTAACAATCAATATTTTCTCCTCTCTTTGTGTGTTTGTATATTTAAGAATCTTGAAGGCTTGAAAATCATTGAAGATCAATTTTTCAAGTTTTTCTAGACATATCCTTGTTTAACAAGTCAAAATATCAACAAAAAGTCACTTTCAGACCTGGAAATTAGACTTTCAGAGGAGGACACCTATCAGGAACTGAAGTGTAGACAAGAGACTTTAGTTTCCACTTTTGGATTTTTTAGAAATTCAAAAGAGGACTAATTTTCCATTGATGGTGAATGAGTTCCACTTCCAATCTTGAACAAAGTTTTCTAAATTTTTGGATACCCATTTTTCTGAAACGGGCTCCAAAATAATTTCCCAAATTTGGGACTAATTTTCCCAAAATGGTGAATGAGTCCTAGTAGGAAAAATTTCTAGGATCAATGGCATTTCAGAATTCATTCTAAGTTTCATCAAGTTCTCAGGTGCACACTTTTAGTTTCATCCATTTCTGTTGCAATTTGCATTCATTTCTAGGTGTTTTCACATATCACAATGTATTTTCCAACAACTTGTATTTCTTTAGTTTTCACTTCATAATCAATATCTTTCTTTATTTTTATAAATTTAGATCATCTTATTTAGACACATTTCATCCATACTTGCATTAATTTTGAGTGTAGACATTTCCCATTTTGGCCCATCTCTCTCCTTTTAGGTAAAAAATCCTAGAAGCGATAGAAAGCAAGTGGGTGCCAAAATATTTGTCTCCATTTTGGTGAACCTACTTTTCAAAATACTTTATTTTCTGATTTGGAGTCCTTCATCATCCTATATTTATCTTGCATGCATTAAATTTTGCATTGTTTTGCATTCTAGGGCTTCAAAAACTTGCATTAGTGAAAAGCTCATTTAGATTGCATTTTTGCATATAGTTTCCTTCAAACATTTTGAAATTATGCATCTATATCTTATGTATACATCATCCAACATCAAACACATCAAAATAAATTGAATTTTTTTGAAAATTCTGCAAAAACCCTAACTGGGACTCATTTGCCATTCTGGGCGAATCAGTCCTAGTCCAAATTTTTAACTGTCTATTATAACATTAGAAACCTCATTTTTGTGCTTCCTCAACCTCCTAGTATCATAAAATATAAGTATGGAAAGTTTCAAGAACATTTTTTTTATGCACCTAGCTCAAAAACATCATTTTAGACAACTCATTCTTCAAATCACTTCAATTAAAAACATCCTTAGATCTGAAAATGCCCACATTTCTAAAATTTTGCATCACATGGCTAAAATTACTTTTCACCTTTTCTTACACAATGTTTCTATTCATAAAACTTTTCATAAGTTTGGTAAAAGTGCTTTTTCTTCTTGCATATACATTGTTTACATTCTTCAAATTTTGCACACATTGGATAAAAATGTTTTGCATCCTTGCATATACATTGTTTATATTGCTAAAACATTACATGACATGGTTACAAGTGCATTTCATTTTTGTTCCAACAATTTTAATATCTTACATCTTTAGACATGTTAATAAAAAATTTATATCCCCTCTCTATGAGAGTGTTTTAGTGAAAGAGAATACAACCTCATATATTTCTAATGATCATATTTGTTCTTCTCCTAATATCTCTCCTATTGGAAAAGAATATATTATGGCATTGAAAGAACCAATTCATGAGAGTTTTGAGAATCCTAGTTGTTTCTCTCCTTTTACCTCTCTTAGTGGACAAGACATTCATAACCAACATAACATAAGCATAGATAATCATGACAATAAAATTTGTCCTTCTCCTAGAATCTCTCCTAGTTGTGAAGAAGATACTTTGTTAGAAAGCACAATCAATGATGTTCATGAGAATCTTACTTGTCCCCTTTCACCTAAGCAAGATAATTCAACCATTGAAGAACATTTGATTCGTTTTTCTCCTAAAAATTATCCTCCTAGGGAGAATATCATGGTGCAAGAAAATGAAAACAATAGTAATGTGACTTCCTTAGATAAAAAGGTGATTATAGATTTCCCTTTATTAGAGATACATCAAACCAAGACCCCTAAGGTTATGAATACGCAAGGGTCCATTCAATCCCCCTTGATCAATGAACCTCATACATACCCCGTGGGACATCCTAAGAACCCTTTAATTCCCTACCCACCTTTACACAAACACAAACTCAAAACCAAATTGAACTCATTCTTTACCCACCTTCACACAAACAATAAACTCAACACCAACCCAAATTCACCCTCTACCCACCTGAGAATAATGTGTCGAAGCACCAATTCATCATACCATTGCTCATACATACAACACTAGAAACAATTTGCAACCACAACAACCAACCCCAACCTCTTTTCCTTTTCCTAATTCTATACTGCTTAGTGCCCCTTGATTAAGGGAGTATGATCTTGTTGAACAACTTAAGAGCACTCCCACCAAGATATCCCTTTGGGACCTTCTTCATACTTCACCTACCTATCACACTATGCTCCAAGCGGCCTTACAACAAGTTCATATCCCTTCTAATGTGCAGCCAAATGATATAGCAACCATAATTCAAGGATTGAACAATGACATTATTTTCCACCAAAGTGAACTACCCCCTTTGGAAGTGTAAAAACAAAATGAAGCTTTCTAAATAATATCTTAATACAATACAACAGGGATAAAGTGAACCCTTGTTGACAATCGCTCCGCTCTTAATGTGTGTAATGTAAAACTCTTGGATAGGCTTCATGTGGATATGTCAAAAATTCAACCCAATTCTCTATCTATTAAAGGCTTTGAAAATGTAGCAAAACAATTGCTAGGTGTGATGACTTTTCCTATTACAGTTGGAGTGGTCATATTGGATACAAAAATTCATGTTATGCCTTATGCACTTTCATATAATCTCCTCCTAGGCAGACCATGGATTCATGAAATGGATGCAGTGCCTTCCACTCTTCATCATAAAATGAAATACATCTACAAAAAAAAAGTGTACACACTTGAAGCTGACCCCAATCCAAATAGTCATTTTCACATTGAGCAAAACAATGTGCATCATTTAAACACATTAACACCAACTATGCAAGTGGAACCTATCCAACAAAAAGACAAACAACAACATATTGAACAAATCAAAAATCTATTAGATGATTATTGGGGTTCCTTAGATTTCACACCAACATTCATGGGCCAGTACAAGATCATGAACAAAGATTAAAATAGGGGAAATGAAAAAGTAAATGACCCTTCGAAAGCACCCACCTCAAACCAAAACATAACAAATTACACAACAACAACGACCAACAACTTGATCCAAAAGTAATGCAAAAGCTTTATGGAAAACATTATGAACTTATGAAACAAATTGGATATAGTGTAAAAGGATTACAACTTGGATATAGTGTAAAAGGATTTCATCCTCACAAACAAGGTATTCGCAACCCTTTAGATCCTATCACACAACAAACAACTTATGGTCTTGGTTATTGTCCTTTGATAGAGATCATCAAGCCTTCATTCAACATCAACACTCTCACACAACATTCTTCTAATCCAACTTTAACTATAAAGCATCCTGACCTCATTAACACTGGTGGTCTTGAAAATCATCCTTTACAAACCATGACCCAAACAACAAACTCTTTTCTTAATGTCAATTTCATCTCGTAAAACAATAATGAATTGAATGCATTAGATTTTACACCCTCCTATAAAGGAGAGAACAAAATCTCACACTCTCAACAATCTTGTGTAAGTATGACATCTTGTACATCTAAGCAAGAAGATTCCTTGTCACAAACTACAAGACCACCTCCTCCCATTGATCAAGAGGATATCTTGTCATGACTTCTCCAAGATCACTTGATATCCCTTCCTCCATGAACTCACAATAAATTCTATTACAAGACTTCATTTTGTGCCTATCATAGAGTTCATGGTCATTGCACTAATGAGTGTCAAGCTTTGAGTAGTAAAATCCAACATCTTAAGGAGTTTGCTATTCTCTCTTATCACGGGGCACCTAATTCCTCTACTTGATACTGATTTTCACTCTGGCATGCATTTCATTAATCATTTTTTCTCACCCTTATCCTTCACTAAGTGGGGGCAAGGGGTTATGTAGCCTTGTCCTCGTATGTCACTTGTCATTTCCTCCTTTGGCTAGTTGTTTACCTTTCCTGAACATATATGAGAAATATTGGCATGTATATGGCATACCTTAAGTTTCCTCACACATGACATACTCCCTTTTTCATGACGTAATTTATCAGAAACACATGGCATAGGGCTTTCTGAATAAGCTCTCATTTCTTCTTCTACTGTAAAGAAATTTCTCATAGTTATAGTGTTCGGAACCACTTTAAAGTGGGAGTATACATCACCACTCACATTTCATTGTGTGATTTCTTTCTTCTTGCAATGCATCTTTTTCTTGGTGGTGTCATTGGGCTTGATTCCTTCCAAGAGCGCAATACTTCTTTTGACACATCCTCTCTTGGAAACATTAAGCACGATGTTCCCTAAGAAAATCCCTTTGAACATTCCTTACACCATTTTGTATTTACAATGTCTATGAGTGTCAAGCATAAGAAGTTTTTCTTACCTCATAGAGCTCAAAAATTATTTTCATTGTGGAACCTTAGTAAATATTTCAGGAGGTATAACTTTGGTATGGTTGAGTGGGAAAGTGCATTTTAAGGCATGACTATTCCCCATAGCCACCTTGTGGATTTCTCACCCCACGTGCAACAAGAAGTTTCATGGTCCCAAAGTGAGTATATTGATTATTTATCACCCCAAGGACAACCAAAAGTCTTGTGGCCCTAGAGTGAGTATACTTGGGATTTCTCACCTGACGAATAGCCAAGAGTTTCGTTGCCTCAGAGTGAGTATGAATTTTTTGGACAAACAACCTAGATTTTCTCCACAACACGTTGGACAAATGTTCAAAGCTTGATCCACCTTTTTATTTCTATTTCTTTCCATTGTATGATCATGTATCTTGTTTCGATGCAAATCATTCACCCTTGTGCGTGTCCTTTTTCACTCATGTTGGTTTGACTTAGGATCTTGGATCCTAGGGGCTTGCACAACCTCCTTTGATTATTATCATCCTTTGTCATCTGCATTGGTACAATGGGACCTCTCTTGAATGTCTACTTTAGTGTGATTTTGAAGCAAGTTCATGCTCTCACTAAAGTGGGGGATAATTGTGGACATGAAAAAAAATCCCTTTTTGCTTGCTTGATTTGGGATTAATTGATGATGAATTGGACTTAATGAGGCCTATATTTGGTGTTGTGAGGTGTTTTACACATCCACACTAGGTCTTGGACCCTTGAAAACTAAATAAAATTCATTTAATGATGTCTTGTAAAGTGTTGTAAAAGACTTTCATGCCTCTCTAGACTTAATGAACCCATTTTCCCTTAATTCAACATTATAAAATGTATTTAAATGCATATTCACATTAATCTAGAAGGTTTTTGAATTAAACTTAACTTTAATCTAGTATTGTAATCAAGCATAACTTTAAGAAACCCCCCCTTGGCGAAGGTGTAAAATCCTGGCGAATCTTTCTTTTTATTTGAAAAAAATATTAATTTTCCTAGTGAATCTATGCACATTATTAAAAAAAATTGTAAAATCTTGAAAAATATTAATGAATAATTGGTAAAAATAATAATCATAGTGGTGAATCCTAGTGAATAATCACTAAAAATATTAATTACAATGGAAAATCTCTCCTTTAAAAATTTGCATAGTTGGTCGACGCAGTTCCCCCATATTTTTTTTGTTTTTTGTAATATTGAAGTAGGGGCCCAGGGGCGGCAGCCACCGGCAAGGTCAAGGGGCGGCGCCCCTTGTAGGGGTCATGGGGGAAATGCATTGGAGCACACACAGATTAAGTTTTTTTTTTTTAAATCTCACTTTAAGACTAAGACTAAATGAAAAGTGAAAATGTTACCATCAATTAGCTTTTTAATCGGATGGCTGCAAGTTAATTCTGTGATCTAATATGCATGTGCCTTTTAAAAGGATCGTTGAGGACTGGAATTTTTTTTGGGCCACACAATTGGATTTAATCTATGGCCCAAAACAAATTTCAGGCATCAACAAGCTTTTTAAAAGGCACATGCATATTAGGTCGCGAAATCAACCTACAGCCATCCGATTAAAAAGCTAATCAATAGTAATAAATAAAAGCCCCAAAATTAAATGGTAATTAATTATTAGTGGTGATATTTCCCCAAAATTAATGGTAGGAATATAATATTACTAGTGAATATAATTAATATTTTTAATTACAGTATAAACTACTGGCGAGTCAATTCCAATGACGTGTCATTTAAATAGGCAAATTAATCAGGACAAAATTATTTTTTTATAAAAACCTAGCGATTCAGCATCCTTCTTAGCTTGTACTATTCACCATTTTTGGAGGTCCTAATTTCAATTATTCGCCAATTGGAAAAGATTCACCACTAAACTTTTCCCTAGTTGTAATGTACCTTACACATTCACATTGGATGTTGTGCCTTTCTAGGCTATGTGGACCTCATTTTAGTGTTATAAAGTGTATTTAATCACACTTTCACATGGAATTTTGTGTCCCAAGCCCTAATTGATCTTTACATCATCATTAATAGGCCCCTATTACCCCATATTATGCATCCCAAGGTATAAATTGATCAAATAACTGACTAGAACAATCTAGAAACATGATTTTTTAATCTCTCAATCTTCCAACTAGAAAAATGGCCCTTGTGGAACACATTCGCCCTTGATGGTGAATCAATCCCATCTAGGTGGGACCCATTCGCCCTTGATGGCGAATGAGTCCCATTTGAGCCATTTTTTGGGGTTTAAGGAAGAAAAGTTGGATTTTAAGTCTCATTTTCCTCCATGTCGACCTTAGGGATCAAATTAATGGTTAAATAACATGAATTTCCTAGAAATACAACCTTATAAGACCTAATTCATAATCTCTTAACTCATTGCATAACTCATTCATCAATTTTCTTCCACTTCAAGTCAAGCAATCTAGGGTTTCATCACTCCAAGTCATTCAAGATCACTTTTCAGACATTCAAGGGTAGAATATTCATCTTTTGTTACATAAAATCAAGATAAAATCATCATGGTAAGGTATTAACTCTATTTTTTCATGCTTCATTACATTATTTCTTCATTTGGTTTAATTACCTAAAAAGGGGTTTGACCAAGGCAAACCCCCATGCCCTGGCAATCAATATTTTCTCCTCTCCTTGTCTGTTTGTAGATTTAGACATCTTGAAGGCTTGGAAACCATTGAATATCAAGTTGTAAAGTTTTTGAAGATTTCTCCTTGTTGAACAAGTCAAAATATCAACAAAAAGTCACTTTCAGACTTGGAAATCATACTTCCAGAGGAACACACCTATCAAGAACCGAAGTGCAAACCGAAGACTTCAGTTTCCACTTATTTTCAATAATTCAAAAGTGGATTTATTCACCATTGATGGAAAATGAGTCCCACTTCTAGGTGTGAACAGGTTTTTCTATAGTTTTGGATACCCATTTATCTAAAACGGGCTCTGGAACAGTTTCCTAAATCTGGGACTAATTCACCCAGAATGGAAAATGAGTCCCATTAGGAAAAATTTCCAGCATTAGTAGCATTTTAGAATTCATTCCTAGTCTACATCAAGTTCTCAGGTGCACACTTTCAGTTTCATCCATTTCTGTTGCAGTTTGCATTCATTTCTAGGTTCTTTCACATATCACAATGTGTTTTCCAATAACTTGTGTTTCTTTAGTTTTCACTTCATAATCAATATCTTTCTTTAGTTTTTTGAATTTAGGTCATCTTATTTAGACACATTTCTTCGATATTTTCATTAATTTTGAGTGTAGACATTTCCCATTTCGGCCCATCTCTCTCCTTTTAGGTAAAAAACGTTAGAAGCGATAGAAAGCAAGTGGGTGCCAAAATCTTTGTCTCCATGCTCTAAGAAAAATGTTCCTAGAATGATTTCATGACTTCTCCTTGTAATCTCTTGATGTATGTAAATCCATGAATGAATGTATTTAAATATGTATGCATAACAAATAGTCACACAAATATGTACGAAATTGGCCACAAACAATTAATAAAAAAGAGCTATATAATTATTTAATTTTTTTTGTTTAACTTTGGGGTCAATACTGAGCATTGTTAGATTAGCCAAGGACATGAATTTATGACTATCAAAATATAAAATAGGAACATGGAAATGTGAGTTATAAATATGATGTCCATATGTGGAAACATGTGCAAATAGGATAAGGACTGGGCCACATGTATGGAAACGCATGTAGGTGAAAGGAAATGGAGATGAATAGGAATTAGGGAAGGAGCTATTCTTAACATAAGATTTTTATATTGCTTTCTTGTAATTATAATAATTCATTCCATCAAAATGGGGCCAAAACTATACCTACAATTAAAATCAACCTTGCAAAATATTTTTACTTCCTTCTCATCCATTTACAGACATTTAGTTCTTATAAAAAAAATGAATGTTTATTAGCAACATTATTCTCTATTCTAGATCAAAACTAGATTCATCATCATGGTGTTTGTCACACAAGCCATTATATTCAAGCCAAGCTCTTAAGAATAAGAAGAATTGAAAACATCTTGACAATAAATACTTAAATTTAATACATTTAGATTAGAAACCTAATATAAATATGTTATTAATGAACAAAGAAATAAAACATATTAGACAAATCACTTAAAAAATCAATCTCTTCCTCAAGTAAAACACACACATTCACCATATCAGCACCACACTTATCCAAATACAAATTAGTGTCCACACCTTCATCTTCATCAACATTTTAGTATATAAATACAACCAACCCATCCTAAGAAACATTTTATTTTATTTGCCCGCAACTAATCACTCAATTCATTAAATTCATCCACACCACGACTTGAAGGAAACAAACTTAACGCATCAGATGCTCCTCTCATTTCATCTATTAAGTTAACTAACTTACAGTTGAAAATTTATTTCTTTGAGTTCCTTTCGTATCAATATCAAGCTCATCTCAAAAACCTTTGCAAACCGAAAAAAAAATCAAATTTTTAATAAGATCATCCCACAAATAGAAATAAGTGTTGGGAAGGGCCTCCCAACGCACACTTGCACACCCACACAAAAGAATTGGCAAAGAGCCTCATCAAAGAGTTTTTATGCACATCACCAAAAACATCATCTCTAAGAAATGCACATAATAACAAAACATGATGACTAAAATTTCTAACAAGATAAAATATGCAATTCTATGTTATCCGTTTAATTGAATTTAAACGGATCCTGAAACCACAAAACATCAAGGGCCCAATATGCTTGAGATTTATCATAGCTGAAATAGCACAAGCCTGAATTCAACAAGGATCACAAATCAAGAACTTGAGATCTTTCCAAATTTGCAAGCAGTCGTGCATCTCTTCTGAGCCAAATATGATAAAAATCATTATGTGTTTATGCTTATATGAAAGTCCATACACTTTTCCATCGCTCCCTTCTGGGATTTGGTTTCACTTCTGGCAAGAAGTTTTCAAACGTCCTTCCCGCAAATCCATGGCATGCATATCCTACTGTCATTGTTGCTCATAAAATAGCATTTCATTGAGGCGCAATATCAATTAATTACCACTTTCTTCTCGGTATCCGCGTCTGTCAATGGTTGTGGAATTTCAATTGTTTTTCAAAAGACCCATCTACCTTGCCTGTGGTTCTTGTTGTTTTGTCTTCATAGGTATAAACCTTTCCATCTTCTGCATAAAGGAAACAAAACTATCATTAAAAGGTTTTTAAATTCACCCTGTAAACTAATCCATCATTCTACATACTTAAATTGTCAATATGTATTTAATGTTTATGTACTAGTCACATCTATTTAAAATATGTAAGTTAATAAATTGTGTTTAAATCGAGAAAGATATACTTTAAAATCTTTGAAATCAAAATTCATTATTCTAATTTGCGATACGGATATATAATTTGAATTGTCAATATAAATTTAGTCATGTTTGATGAAAATTCATATTCTAAAATCATTTGAACCTAGTTTATGTTTTAAATTCATGATTGGACAGTTCAAAATATACATGATTTTTGAAATCCAAAACATCATGATTAAATTACACAAAATGCTAGTAATAACACACAAAATATTGTAAAAACTTGTCACAAAAATATCAATAAAGTGCAAGCATGACAAAACTAAAATCTATTTCATCAAGACAAATGTGCAAGGAGAAGGTGGTTGGTGACCAAACAGAACACAAAAGTAAAGCATGGCAATGTGAAAAATGTGACAACTATGACAAGTGAATGTGACCAATGACTAGAAGGGATTCTAGAAACATAATGATGACTCAACTAAACTCATCAGATAAGGGTCCCCAATTTGCCAAAATAGGGGCATATTGTAAACTGAAGCAACATGAAGCATGGGTCAATGTACATAGAAAGCCCGATTAAGACATGTTCATTCTAAGGACTTGGACAAGATTTTTTTTATTAATCATGCTTTAACTTGTGCAAATGATTAATATCAAATAAATAGTTTTAGTGTACTACTGAAAAAGGGAAATAAATAAGTAGATTTACTTCTTTTTTTGATTGGTCATGATGGACATAAATAAATAGATATTAAATTTATTTATTGAAGGTTGGTATAAGAGGAAAGATCAATTAATTAAATAAATAGTCTTAACTTATTCAATTGACAGTAGAAGAAAAGTTAGATTAAATAATTAGCATTATTTAGTTAATGTTGGAAAATAAATTAGGACAATTCATTAACTAAATATAATTTATTTAATTATTTTAGAAGTAAGGATGTGAACTGAATTGATGGTACGGGAATTTTCAAGAGGTGATTTTAGGTGGATATAAAAGTAAATCCATAGACACTTGCCCAACATGAAGCAACATTGTCTCATTGCAATTTGACTTCTAGATAAAACAACAAGAGATATGTGTCCTTGTTAAGGAGGAGTCTACATAGTAGGTCCTATCTAAAAGAATGAGAGGTACAAGAAGTAGAGGTCCAATATTACTTCCCAATTTAAAATAGTTCCTATGATATAACAAAGCTTATTTTAATCATCCATGGGTGGAGAAGATGATCTTGAAGAGGAGAAATCAAAGAAGATGAAAAAGAGTGATAATAAGATAAAGATGAAGGATGAAAATTAAAAGGAGCAATAGTTAGAATGGTAGAGGCTAAACCTTTATAAATTCCACTATAAGTTTCTCTCCTCTTTCTAACTCTATTCCTATTCTCCCTTCCCCTCATATAAAATTTACCCATTAAATTCTTCTTTCTTTTCATAGGGATTATTCTTCCTTGCCACTCAAGATTCCTTATAGCATTCATTCACATACCCCCCTCTACAATTTCAACTCCCTCCTTAATATTTTTTAAGATAAAAATAATTAAAAAATGAAATGACATAAAGATTCAAATGCAATAATGAAACATTTTACGTTGTTCACTCCTTCCTTCTTCAATTGATCTTGAAGAAGAGTTGCATGAGACTAAGCTAATGAAATATTAGGCAAGCTACAAAAGAAGTAGATCGAAAACTTAGAAACATAAAAACCGGATGGGAGAAGATATCAAAATGGAATGAGAAGCCTCTAATTTACAAAAATTTCACGAGGAAAATCAAGGGCCAACATGCATTGGTTGATGGCCACAATTGAATAAGGATTAGGGTTTGGATTAAATTTGTTGTCATCTAACAAGTGTCACATAAGGGATAAGGGCTAGGTTTAGGATGTGCATTAGGGAAACATCCTTATGTGAATGGTTGATATTTGGAGATCTACATTATGAAATAAATGGATGAAATGAAAATTTTATTTGAATTTTGGGCAACTGTCTAGATTGAATGAACTAGACAAGGTCTTAGTTAGTCACATGTGAGAGGGACACTTGTAACATGATGGAAAGTTTATGTTTTGATCCATATGAATGAATCTAATGGTTTAGGATTAAATCGAAAAGGATTGAGGGATAAAGTGGAATTAAATATCAAGGGAAAAGGTGGTGGGAATTAATTAGCCTAAATTAGTTAATAAATTAAGAATCAATTAACACAGACAACCCTCTCACTACCCAAACATAATTCATCCCCTAATTCATAATAAAATGAGCCACATTCTACCAAAATATTGCAAGGAACTACTTTGTAATGAAATTCACTGGCTCAAACAAATTCTCAAAATTTAATGACTTTGCAGTTGATATTAATTCAGATTGATAATTCTATTTTTCAATTAACCATCAATCCAAAATGCCTCTCATGGATTTCCTGCTCTCCTACCCAAGTACTTTTTTGAATCTCAATTCTAAATGGCTCTCTTGCAGCTCCCTTGCCTCTCGTTCTCCTGTGTTGTAGCCTATTGGTGTTTGTTTAATAGTGAAGCTGATCTAACATATAATCTATGGATTTTCCATTTCCAGTGGTTAATTATATGGAGGGATTGGCCAACAAACAAGTGATACTTTACAAAAATTTCCCTCTACACTTTGAGCTCTACAAAACTCAAGAGGGTGATCCCTGCAATGTAATTTAAGATAGTCTTGTGGCAATTACCTCATACATTATAAAATAATAGATATATTCTTCTATATGTTGCTTGATAGATGAAAAACCTCAAAGATCTAGCTAATCCTAAATAGCATTTAACACTCTAAAGAATCATAATATGATATAATTTCATTCCAACATACATTTCCAAACATATAGTAAATATTTAATGATTTTAATGTATTTATTTGTGAAAGATCATGAATATGTAACACAAATGCAAATCCTAGACTAGTGCCTTAACCTAGGGCATGGACTTAAATTCAAAAGAAATCATGATGCATAATAACATTTAAACCTAACATCACTAAGCATTTACAATATTTCTTTACAACAATGCACACAAATATCTTGAACCAAAACTACTTATCAAATTCCTACACATGCATGCATAAACCTATACTTTCATCAAAATATTTTATCTAATTCTTTGAATTAGAATAGTGATAAAAGCATACATTAATTGGAAGAAAATGAAGACAAAATGAAGGATCCTTGATCAAATTTTATTAATAATTCATGCAAAGAGTACAATAGGAAAGAAATGGCTTTAGTATTATGCCATTCTTCTATTCAAATGCTAGTACTATTATACAACAATATAATTTGTAGAAAACAAAGACTCAACAACCTAGACCAAAACTCAACTTCTATTCTTTGTGTTTTTAATTACAAAATTTATCTTCACATATCAATCAACAAACATTCAAAATGGCCATGAAATCCCTTTTATAAAACAAGGGGGCAACAAGCATCCGACCATGTACACATGTCACATTTCCATTTGACGTATAGTTACAAAAGTAAAATCCTCAACCAATTACAAGGAAATATCTCAAAACAATCACCATCAAGTTGTTGAAGAAAGTTCTACATGTCACTAGGAAAGTGCACATTGAAGGAGATAGTTATTCTTTTTAAAATTTAATATTCCCCATGTTGAAGAAGATACTCCTACCTTCCAAAAGGCATCCTGATGAAGAAGATGATTGTCTCACTAACTGAATATACCTTTTTCTTCATCTTCATGTGATTTCAAAATTTAAAACATAAAGCATAAAAAGAGAAAGAGATAAAGCATACCCTCCACATCAACAACCTATTTCAGCAAATTTTCAATTGAGGAGGAGACAACTTTTAAACATTTTTATAACATAGGCTTAATCTGTAAACTTTGCAAGCCATGTGTTGTACTCCTCCTCCTCAAGCCATTGGGTATCCAACAAATTTTTCACATTGGAATTACGCTAGTTGTATCTCGCATCAATTATTATTCTACCCTCTTTTACAAATATGTCCAAATCTACTTCCATCTTGAACATTTCATCAATAGAATTATTCAAATTGGCATAATCACTCTTCCCTAAAATGTGGATGAAATTTTGGAAGAAAGGGAATAGGTTTCTAAACTCTTCCTTTCAAGCAACTAAATCCTTTGGTATTCCTTATTCATCCAAGATATGTGGTACATCCCTCTCTTCCATTTCTCTGAACATTTTTACTTTAACTTTCAATTGCATGCCCACCTTTCCATGGAAAGCTAAAAATCTCTCCTAATAGCCCATTTGCTTGCATCAACTGTGGTAAATTGGTAGGTGCTGCAAGATTACCTTCCATATGTGCCACTGTTTCTTTCAGAGCTCCAACCCTTGTGCTCCATTTACTCCAGACATAATTCTCAAAATTCTATTTTACCTCAACATGTCTTTGGTGGGCCTCGTGAATGTTCTTGTACACATTCTACACATTATCCAACTTGTATAAAATGCAAGAAATTTTGTTTCCCCAAGACAACATCAATTATTTGAGTTACCACCCTGGAGGTCTCTACCTTAGCCTTTTCCTCATTTTCTCTTACCATCTTCAATTCTTCTTTTAATTTTTGAATTCTGAGAGATAATGTTTCTTTGTCCTATGTTGAGAATTCTTGAGGTGATGAAGGGGGTGGAAGGGATTTCAATTTTTTTCTTTTCTTGGGAGGTAGTAACCTTTAGCTTATTGTACTCCTTTGGTAGCCTATTATGCTTATCCAACAATTCATCATACTTGTTTTGTGACATCTTAGCAGTGTCAACACTCAACACAGATGCATGCACTATTAATTATCCTACTTAGGTAGGCATCATCTCTAAAGTTCTCTTGATCACCACATCCTCTATAATGTCACCAATAGAACTGATTACCCTTGGCTTCCCTGTATTTGGTCCCATGGACCAAATTGCCAATTTATGGAACTTTGGGCTGAAGCCAGAACTAAACACTTTATTTTCATACAACTCCTCTGATATGTATGACTCAACATAATTCCTTATTTCATCAAGGGTAGTAGCAGAAGTTAAATCCCATCCTAGTAGCAAACTAATACCACTATTCTTAACCAATCTCCTTCAATCAATAGGGGTAATTGTAGAAATTTCCTACATAATCTTCTCCTCTTCTTGTTTTTCTACTTCTTCATGTAATAAGGGGTCCACCCCTTCTTTGTCTTTCTCAATCCTTTCTTTTATGTCGTTAATTTTCATTTGAATTATAAATTCTTAGAATTACTTTGTTTGAACAAAGGAATCATCATCCATGAATTCATGACATGTCTTGATTCTAATATCATCATCATGGACACTACATTTTCATCATATACTATAGTGACAACCCTCTCAATAGGGATAAAAGTATCTAATGCATCATATAGTCTAGGAGAAGGGAACTAATAATAAATGATAATTATTTAGGTACAATTTGGGAAAAAACAGACCTCACCATTACATCCAAAATGTCTAAAAACCCCTATTTTCATATAAAACACTTCATATTTTTTCCCTAAATTTTTTGCCCATTTTAGGAGGGTGTAGGGTAGAAACTTGGAAAAGTATTTCCCTACAATCATACATAATCCATAACCCATACAGATAAATACCATATGACATAGTTGTAGGAATCAATAGGGAGTATTTGTCATACCAAGAGAATATTCGTTCACATATACTATTATGTGGAATGATTTTATGCAGTTACTATATCATCAATTGTTAGTAGTTATCATATTGGTCATCTTGGGGATGAGTTCAAAATTATTTTATTAATTTATTTTATATTAACCCTTGTTATAGCTTTATGTGTCTAGATATTTACTTTACATGTATGTTCATGAATTCTACATACTTTATGATGCATGATCATTCTAGGATTTTTCATGCACCTAAAGTGGGGTGGAAATTATAATGGTAATTTTTTTTAACCATGATATTTCCCATTAAATTTTTTATCCAAAGAAAATATTATTTCTTAATACATTTATATATTGAAACATGTTATAATCTTGTGTGAAATTAGGGATTTTCCCCTATGTTGTTACTCTTTCATGTATGCACATTCCCACATCCTTTATTTGTACCTTATCCACATTTTCTTGTGTTTTCTATTACTCTTAATTTTCTATACATATCCATGCATTGATCCCCAAACATGTCATTCCTACCTTGATGATACCATATTTTTGTCCTAATGACCAAGGGATAGTTTTCCCTTATTTTCAACATAACCTTTGAACCATAACACAAAATTATAAATTCTTGTATCATTTAGAAGTAGAACAATGAGATATAAAATGGGGTTGCTCTCATAATTCAAAAAGTTGAGCCCACACTCATAAAATCAACCATACACTTGCAAATTTGACTTCTAAAATTTTAAAGTTAAATTTTTTTTTTTGTGAACTCATACCCATTATCTTCTCACCTAGAACTAATCAAAACAAATATTTTTATAACTTATGGAATATATATATGCATTTAAATTCATTCATTTTTATTTTTTGGATCATCTAAGAATTTATTTTAATATCGTTTACATTTAGAGAAGGAAACACCTTGACCTATGTTCTAAAATAAATCTAGATCTACATAATCATCTTAGAAGCATATGAATACTAAATAATTCTCCTTCATCTTTTACCTAAGATTCTTGGAGTTTAAGCTAGGAGAGTGTGTGTCCTTCCAACACACCAACAATATCTAAAAATATTTTAAATATTGTCAATTTTTAGATATCAAAAAAATGTAGATGAAGTAGAGGTACACTAGGTGAAACAAAAATCAAAATTCTTGCATATTGCCAAATCATTTTTGTAGGTGTAGGATATCTTTGTGAGTGCATATTTGATACAGATCTATCGACTTGATCCTTCATTGAGGTAAAAAAATTCTAATCCCAAACCAAATTACAAATTAACATGATTAGTTGTTAGTCCCAAAACATTTAGGCTTCAACCTCATACCAATTACTTTCATTCTTTAATCACAAAGGTAATGCCTATGTTTTTAATTAGCTTTATGAACAATTAAAAATTAATATTATTATGCTTATATTTATACTAGCACTCTACACTATATAAATCTAAAGTAACTACTACTTATATGCATCGATGTGAGTAATTTTTTTATTAGATAAAAAATTCACATAAAAAAATAAAAAATAAAATTATATTAAAATTTTTAAATATATATTTATGGATTTAAAATATTAAGACTATAATCTAAAAATAAAAATAAAAACATAAATTTACTAAATAAAAAAATATAAATTCTTGTATTCTTTGGAAGTAGAACAATGAGATATAAAATGGGGTTGCTCGCATAATTTACCAAGTTGTGTCCACAGTCATAAAATCAACCATACACTTGCAAATTTGAATTCTAAACTTTTGAAGTTCTTTTTTTTTTTTTTTTTTTGAACACATACCCATTATCTTCTCAACTAGAACTAAGCAAACATATATTTGTACTACTTATTGGAATATATATGTATTTAAATTCATTCATTTACATTTGTTTGATCATATATGAATTTATTTTAATATCATTTGCATTTAGAGAAGGAAACACCTTAACCTATATTCTAAAATAAATCTAGATCTACATATTCATCTTAGAAGCATATGAATGCTAAAAAATTTGTCCTCAATCTATTACCTAACCTTCTTGGAGTTTACCTTTGGAGAGTGTCTGTCCTTCCAACACAAAAAAAATCTCTAAAAAATATTCTAAATAGTGTCAATCTTTAGATATCAAAAGAATGTAGATGAAGTAGAGGTATATTAGGTGAAACAAAAAGCAAAAGTTTGCATATTGCTAAATCATTTTTGTAGGTATAGGATATCTTTTTGAGTGTGTACTTGATACATATCTATAGACTTGACCCTTCATAGACAACAATTTCTAATCCCAAACCAAATTACAAATTATCATGATTATTTTTTAGTCCTAAAACATTTATGGTTCAAATCTTCAAGGAGGGGGCTCAGGATATGAAGGCCCTGGAAGCGGAAGTTGAAAAGCTTATGAAAACTATGGACTAGTAGTTGTTGGGCCTTGGTTTGGCTTTCTACTGGTGTTTTGGTGGCCTTTTTGTGGCTTTTTTGATAGGGTGTTTTCTTTGGTTTTTTCTTTTTCACTGCCTGTCTTTCTTTGTTTGGGCCTTTTGTTCTAGTCCTTCGGTTGCTTGTAAACTCTGAGGTTTCGGGTCCCTGTAAAACCCGTTTTATCCTTTTATCAAAAATATCATACCAATTACTTTAATTCTTTGGTCACAAAGCTAATGCTTTTATTTTTTAATTAGGTTTATTAACAATTAATATTTAATATTAGTATTGCTTATATTTATACTAACACTCTACACTATATAAATCTAAAGTAAATACTACTTATATGCATCGATTTGATTAAAAAATTTATTAGATAAAAAAAAATTACACACAAAAATAAAAATAAAATTATATTAAGAAATTTAAATAAATATATATTTATGGATTTAAAAAATTAAGATCATAGTCTAAAAATAAAAATAGAAACATAAATTGCTGATATGGGCGTGGTTTGGTGGTCAAGTCGCTTGGTTGTTGTGGTGGCCATCGGGGTTCAAACCCTCGCTGGGCCATTGTGCTTGGGTCAAAAGTGTTTACCCCTAATAATATGGGTGCATTGCATCTTTTAAAGAAAAAAAAAATAGAAACATAAATTTACCAAATAAAATATATATATTAATATTTATAAATAAATATATAATTATCAATTTTAAAAATTAGATATTCTAATCTAAAAAATAAGATAAATAAGTTGATGTTATTGCTATCAATATTTAACATGTGTTATCACAGGACATATATTTAAGCGCCACTAGTCATTATGACAGACAAATATAGAAAATCTAGTTCAAGTTCCACCAGTTATGAAAGGGAAAGAGTAGGAACCCTACTTTATTAACCTACTTTTGATTTATTTAGTTATATGTAGAGTTTTGGGTTTGTCTGCTGGCAGCTGTAGTGAAGCAAACTATTTCATTTTTTTATTATTTAACTGTATGTAATTCTGCTACAAAGATCTCTATATAAAGAAGTTTTATTTTAGAAGACATCGATCATGCTGTACAAAAAATTAAAAAAACAAAAAACTGTTTTTCTGCGTAGACATACAGATTTATTGAGCAAAGTAAAGGATTGAGAAAACAAGAAGAAAACTGAAAGCGTAGCATGCAAACAGCTTTTAAAAGCATAAAACTATTGGCCAAACCATGCCTATTTCCTGTATATATTCATTCCGCTCCTCATCATAGAAAAGGGCAGTGATATCTTCAAGAGCTTCGTGTCGTGTACTTGTGATTGTGATTATTATCAACTGTTGGAGGAATCTATTAATTTCTCCACTACTTTAGTCATCGGTCTCATAGGCTAAACATAGTTAGTAGTTATTTTTGCATGTTCTGCATTTATTAGTAGTTATTTTTGCATGTTCTGCATTTATGCTCTGTTCTACCGCATGCTCTGTCCTGCATCTATTTTTTGTAACTGCTCTGCGGTGTAATTGCTGTCCAGAAGTTTCTATGTTTCTATTTAAGTCCTCTTCATTTTTCAGGCACTGTGTGTAATGTTCTGAAGAATCAATAAAACAGACTTCTGAATGCCGTAGCATTCTGGTGTGGATTAATTTTGTGTTTTTGAATAATTTTCTGTTTGTGCATTTTCTGCACCTCTTTCATCAACAATGTCGAAAATAATTGCAGCAGAGAAAAGGGTAGCAGAGATATTTCGAGGGCTAGCAGAGATATTTCGAGGGCTTCCAGAGGACATTGTTAGAGAGTGCTTGCTGAGGGTACCATTCACTTTCCACACTAATCTCAGAGCTGTGTGCAGAAGTTGGAGGAATATGATGAGCAATCCTCTCTTTTATCAAGATAGAAAGAGGTGTGGCAAGGAAGAGGATCTGTTGGTTATGGTGCAGTTGTTACACAACCCGCCTGGTTGCATAATATTTATGTATCACCCCCCTAGCAACTCTTGTAGAAGACTCCCTCCCATCCCCACTGAATGTCGATCACACAACTATTATCATTCTTCTCATTGTGTTTCCTTCGATCATAGATTAATCGTGATGGGCCTTGAAGATGGCAGCGGGAGACCATTGAGAGCCACTTTTGTATATAATTTTCATTCTTGCAGATGGCAGCAAGGCACCAACATGCTTGTGCGTCGACTGTCTTTCTCCTGTGCAGTGGATTCCATTAATGGACTGATTTACTGTGCTGGTGGATTAGACAAGAAATGCAAAAGGGTGCTCAAAGCAGAAGTTTATAATGTAGAGGAAGACCGGTGGAGCCCACTCCCTCCTATGAGTAAACATCTAGGTGAATGTCGTAGTGTTTTTATAAATGGCAAGCTTTTTGTGGTAGGTGATGATATTCACTCACAGCAACACGCACAAGTATATGATCCCACCACAAGGGTGTGGACAGTCACAAATTGGAGTCACTTTGGGTGGACTTTCTTTGGGCGTACCAATCCATTTATATATGCATTTGGGCAGTTGTATTTGTTTGAAAGGTACGTAATAAATTATGATTTTTCTAAGGACAAGTCATGCATACTAGGATTGTATCCGAATGGGTTTTACAGTGTACAGTGTGCTACAACGTGGCGTGACAAGATATTTGTGATTGGACGTGGTAGTAAGGGCACAGAAATTTACTTTTATGAGCCTTCGTCACAAAAGTGGACTAAAATGGAGTGGAGGAAGTCAATGGTCTCATTTGCTATAGGATGTTCTTATATCTTCAAGTACCCAAATCCAAACCTTATATATTCTGCAGTTCATTTAAAAATTTGATTTCTGCCAATGGAGTTATAGTCTAATTACGATAAATAGGTATTCAAAATAGAGATTTTTGGTTGACAAAGAATTGTAAAAAATTACATGATTATATTTTATTTTGTTTAATATATATTACAAGTTTGAGTTTGTAAGTTTTTAAGTGGTTCTTGGTTTATTAGTGAAAATGAATGATTTGTAAAGACATTATATAACATTAAGTTTTGTTGAGTGCAAGGCCCCCCAAATTTCAAAATCAGAAGCTATTCTTGCAATATTTCTAATTTTTCATATCAGATTTAAGGAATTTGGAGTCAAATGAGTTGTTGCCAATGTCTTTCCGATGATAAGGTGACGATGAATCCATTTTTCAGGTGCACCTGAAGATCAGACGGTTGATGGTGAAAAAATTACTTCCAAGAGTGCTGGGAGAGTTGATAATTTGCCCCCAAAAGTTGATTCAGAATTGGAAGTTCTGCATGAGAATGTTACAGAACAAATTATCAAGCCTGGGTATGGAAACAAGCCTTCACAGAATTCAACATGCCTCTGTAAAGTTTCTCAGCAAACCTAAGGGGTTCCTTCACAAAATATTTCTTTTATGATAATTTCTTTTAAACCCTGCAACATTTATGATGTCAGATAGTAAGTTTAAGAAATTGTCAGGAACATCTGTTTTTTATTCTTAGAGTAGCTATTTACACCAGATAAATTGATTTATGAAATGTTAGGTTGAAATGGGCTGTCTTGAGCTGCATTTGGCACCTTAAGAAACTTTCATTTTTCTTATCCTTTTTCCATGTCCAATATTTCTTCTTGGCTGGACAGACACATGCCTGAAATGCTGTGGTGTCATATTCATGTGAGGAATGCAAAGCTTCATATTTTAACATTGCAAAGATTGAGCCCCTAGTGTTCCTTACTCATGATGTTTGTGGATTTTACCATTGCTGTGTGAGATATGCTCCATGTTCCACATGGCTATTTTAATTTTTACATTATATTGAGTATCTACAGTCTTTATAACGATGACAGTTATATAGGCTATAATGATGGCAGTCCCAAACGCAATATGCTAACATGTATGTGTAATAGTAGTTACACTATTATGTTATTATATGTTATACCGATATACTCTCAATACGCTAATAGGTGGAGAGTTTATTAAACATTGTATTTTGAATCGGCAAGTGATTGCTAACATGAAAGGGAGCCTGTAATAGCAAACATCATAGCTGAAATGTAATTTTTACAGTGAGAAGCACTATGGGTTTGGCAGATGGGAGGAGAGACTAGGGTCCCCCAGTTAGCCAACTTTTTTTGAACCGGTGCTCATTTGGCTAGAGCAAACCTATGTCAATTTTGTAGGAGTGACAATATCAGGATTTTAATGTTCATGGCTTCATTCTATTGCTTGTGGGAGAGATTGTACTCTCTTTTCTTGCAATCATTCTTAACATGCCCAAATTTTTGGCAATAGAAGCACTCTACATTTTTGCTGTGGTTGTGAAGTGGCAGATATAAACATCATATAAAACATTTCCCCGAAATTCAGAACATTTCTACTATCCTATAAAACCTGTCCCCCTTTCCCCGAAACTTGGAGAAACATTGATTATTTCTCTATTTCCAAGCCAGCCATGGTAGAGGAGTACTGCCAATTTTTTGAAGCTCTTGCTTAATTGTGTTGTTACATTCTTGCTATTCTTAGATGAAGCTTTTTTAATTTTAGGCTTAAAAACTTTCAAATTTTTTAAGCCTAACATTCTTCTTATCCAAATTCAAATCCAAATTCAAAGGGTAAAAATAGGTCATTAACATTTTTGGATTTTGCATGATTGGGATGATGATGATTGTGTAAGAGTGTTGAAAAGGTGCTATGAGGCTATACCAAAAAAATGTAAAAGCTATTATTGTGGATGCTCTTATTGTTGAAGCGAAAAAAGATGAAAATAAGGAAGAAAAATATCTAAAGAGAGTGGGATTGACATTTGATATGACAATGATGGTATTCAACAGTGGTTTCAAAAGATACACCATCTTCAAATTACCATCTATTCAAACCATTATTGAGGTTTCCAAATTCTAAATTAGTAGAGTTTAATATTATATATTCTCATAGTAAATGATTTAGACAAATGCGAAAGCAGTTGATCGCTAATTGCTTTTTGGTGATGTATTAGATGCATATGTATTCTCCAATTACTTTGTTATACTTATTATATAAATAAACTACCATCATCATTGAAAGGAAAGATAAATGCATCATTGTTTCTAGCGGAGGGACAATTAGTAGTTCTAGAGTTCTCTAGAATGGTTCAATTTCAAACCACCTTAAGTTGGTTCATCTCTTGTTGTTCTTTCCCTTCTTGGATTGTGATATGAGTGAACTATAGGTTGTTGTTTGCTCTTGGGTTTAGTGATGTATATTGTTCTAATTTTGTTATATGATGGTCTTCATTGATATATTTTGTATTGACTATGCACAAGGTTTGGTGATCCTTTTGAAACCTACATTTTATTCTCTAACAAAAAAATGTTTGTTATTGTACACATATATAATTCCATGTGTTACAATAGTCATACTCAACTTTTAAGAAAATTTATTTAAAATACATCATGTGATAAATTATATTAAATAAAATGTGATAGCAGAAAGTGTGTTTCACTTTTTTTGTCTAAATAGAAAACTTTAATCAACATTTTAAACCAATTTGTTTAGTTTCATCATTTATATCAAGTGAATCATTAATAATTTGAAGATGACATGAAGAAATGATTTTTAAACATAAAAATAAATAATAAATGAACATAATAACAAAACATGATGACCAAAATTTTAACAAGATTAAATATACAATTCTATGGCATCCATTTAAGTGAATTTAAATGGATCTTAAAGCCACCAAACATCATGCTTGAGATTTATCATAGCTGAAATAGCACAAGCCTGAATTCAACAAGGATCACAAATCAAGAACTTGAGATTTTTCCAAATTTTCAGGCAGTCACTGCAACTCTTCTATGACCAAATCTAATAAAAGTCATTATTTGTTTATGCCTATATGAAAGTCCATACACTTTTGCATCACTCCCTTCTAGGATTTTGTTTCATATCTGGAAAAAAGTTCCTAAACGTCCTTTTCAAAAATCCATGGCATGCATATCCTATTGTCATTGTTGCTCTTAAAATAGCATTTCATTGAGGCGCAATATCAATTAGTTTACACACTTTCTTCTCAATATCTGCATCTTTCAGAGGTTGTGGAATTTCAATTTTTTTTCAAAAGATCCATTTTGTACCTCTCCCATGTAATCGTGACCCCATGAATCTACATCTCTTCAAGGCATTTTGCAACATCATGATTAAAATACACAAAATACTAGTAATGACACACAAAAGATTGTATAAACTTGTGACAACATGTCAATAAAGTGCAAGCATGACAAAACTAAAATCTATTTCATGAAGACAAATGTGCAAGAAGAAGGTGGTTGATGATCAAATGGAACACAAAAGTAAAGCATGATAATGTGCACAATGTGACAACTATGACAAGTGAATATGAACAATGACCGGAAGGGATTCCAAAATGGTAATGGTGACTCAACTAAACTCATCAAATAAGGGTCCCCATTTGCCAAAATAGGGGCATGTTGTAAACCAAAGCAACATGAAGCATGGGTCAATGTACACGTAATGTCCGATTAAGGCACATGCATTCTAAAGACTTGACAAGATTCTCTTTGATTAATCATGTTTTAACTTGTGAAAATTAAGATTAAATACATAATTTTAGTGTACTACTAACGTGAGAAAAAAAGGGAATTAAATAAATAGATTTAATTCTTATTTTATTTTTTTGAGTGGTCATGATGGACATAAATAAATAGATATTGAATTTATTTATTGAAGGTTGGCATAAAACGAATTATTGATTAATTAAATAAATAGTCTTAATTTATTCAATTGATAGTAAAAGTAAAGTTAGAATATATAATTAACATTACTTAGTTAATGTTGGAAAACAAATTAGGATACTTCATTAACTAAATTTAATTTATTTAATTATTTAGAAGTAAGGATGTTAAGTGAATTGATGGCACTAGAACTTTTAGGAGGTGGTTTTAGGTGGCTACATAAGTAAAGCCGTAAACACTTGCATAACATCAAGCAACATTGTCTCATTGCAATATGTCTCCTAGATGAAACAACGGGAGATTGAAACTATCCTTGTTAAAGATGCATCTACATAATAGATCCTATGTAAAATAATGAGAGGTACAAGAAGTAGAAGTCCAATATTACTTTCGAACACTCATAGATCTCAAACAATAAAAACATAGATACATAATATAGAGACAACTAGATATAACACGTAGATTTTCCATGAATTAGACAATAAATAAAATCTAAATCAAACTTGCTACAAATATATGATAAATTAACCACATTTTAAGAACCCAACAGACAAAACCATAGAAATATTAAATGACACAACACACAATCGTTGTGTTTTAATCTCTCTTGTTTTAACCTTGCAAGAACGTCCATCTTGGACCTACATTTTGCACCCTTTGGCAGCTTTTGCAGTGGAGGAGAAGGGTGTTTAATCTACAGATCAGCGACCTCTCAACTCATGCAAAACTTGAGAAGATAGTTGGGGTTGACCCCCACACTGCTACATCAACTGGTATTAGCCAGGATTCAATCACTCAATCCATTAGGAGAGAGGGACCCATAGTGGAGCACCCTAACATCATGTTTCTCAAAATCCTATGTGGAAATTTCAAATCACTCTCAATTTTGTACAATCATTTATTTGGCAACTCACATGCTTCTATATTTCATTTTAGGGCCACATCATCAAATATGATTCCACATCAACATGCTTTTTGTTGAGGTATCCAAAAAGGTGCAAAAAAAAAAGTGAGACCAATAGTGGTGCACTAAGTCATGTTTTATTGATGCCCTGATGTGGCATCACATGATTTTTCAGTTTATGTATTTTATGGATACAAAGTGTTTTGCAATTGGATATTAATGTGCTCCACTATGGGGCCTACAAAGGCCTACTTCTATCCCCACTATTGAACCTCACTCCCCTATTTGGTAATTGAGAATTATTTGCATTGTTGGAAGAGGCGTAAGACATTTGTTTCACACCCACTCCCTTGCAGTCAAATCCACATGACTCCATATTCCCTATACACAACTTTTGACTCATTCAATAGCTATCAAGAAGATGAGTCCACTTCTTGTAGAAGTTTCAAACTTAGTCAAAAACTCGAAATCGAACAAAACAAAATAGGATCCAGTATTGCTTCGAGACCCTGAACCAAATAATGCTAAACCCATTATTTGATGGTTGAGTTGACGGTTGAGCATTATTTACATTATTGGAAGAGGTATAGGAGTTTTTTTTTCATCCCCACTCCCTCATGGTCAATAGGCAACACATCTTCACTCTTTCTTTCTCTTTTTTTACACCCAGCTAACAATTTTTTTTTAATGTTGAGTTCTTATTGTCAGCATTACTTTTACTATTTGATGCTAACTTCTCAAAGACTTAGCTAAACTGAAAAATTATTGTCAATTAAAACATCTTACAGTCATAAAAATCCTTTCAAAGAGAGAGGTGAATTTTTTTTGTCATATTTAAAAATTTGTAAAAGAGGAGTCAATTTTTTCTTTTTCAATGAGTTTGGCAAAGGGAAAGTATTTATGGGGGTGTTGTTTTTTTTTCCTTAGTTAAAAATTTGTGAAAAGGAGTCAATATTTTTTTACAATGAATTTGGCAAAGAGAAAGTGTTTATAGGGTGAGGTGAAATTTTTTTCATAGTTAAAATTTTAAAAAAGAGGAATTAGGTTTTTCTTTTATAATGAATTTGGCAAAAGGTTGTTTTTTCATTTTTCAATAACTTGCAAAGAGAAGGGGGGTTTTAATTTTTAGTTTTTGTCATTTTTTGAGGTTTCTAAGGCATATTTCTTCTTAATCTGCCTCACAACATAAACTTTGAAGAACTTGTAATAGAAAAAATACTTGTAAATGCACTGATATAAAGTGCCAAAAAATTGAATGTGTGGAGGGAATTTGAGAAATTTTTCTCTTACACTTAATTATAAAATGTAGTGGGGGATTTTGTAGAGCCTTGATTTGAAATCATAGTTGTGGATCTTCATGATTCTCACCCTATGCGAGTGTACCTTGGAGCACACCCTTTCTCATTTTCTTGTATATCTCTACATTCCTTGCACACTCTTGATTTCAAGTGCTCTGCTTATTCTCTTAGCATTAAGGAGGTACCATGATATGTTGTGTTAATTCTTATTTCATTGAAGTAGTGGTAGAATTTTATTTTATGGGAGGCCCCATTAAACTTATAACTTGATCTCTTGTATGGGGGATTATTTCAATGGATCATATTTTGAGATTCTAGTACTCCTAATCATAGTATTATCTATGTTTTTTACTTCATAGAGTTTAATTAACTTTTTCTACATTGGTTGAGTAGTGTTCATATTTTCACTCATGCAATATTTTTTATCTCTTAGCTTGATCTACATTTCTTGGAGATTTGTTGATTCCAATAGACACCAGTCCTTCATTAGTAGAGTTTACAACTTCTACATGCTTTAGGAGTTCTTTTTCATCATGTTCCTATCATCAAGGGGCATCTTTTTAAAAGTTCTTAAAACCTTCCAATTGTTTTTTGGAGAGGATTTTTGCTCCCACTAGGTTTTATCACTTTTTTCCATTTGTGAGAGGATGCATAATTGTACATGGTACCTAACATGGCCTCTAGTTGCTACCCATTTCATTTCTATCTATTTGCACTTTGTGATCTCCCCAAGTATCACTTAAGGGGAATTGTTAGAGTGAATAATTTATCTATTCCCTATACTTAAGTGTACTTAGGTTGATGAGGTTATCCAACATCTTGTCTAACTAAATGTGCAACCTTTTAGACCTCTAGAGGTTACCAAGGTTTTTGGTAAGCCTCATGAGCTATCTTTTTGAGGTTGGAAGGTTTTCCATCTCACCTCAAAGGTCACTCAACTCTTGGAATTGAGGTTGATGAATTGGTCAATTAGGTTGTTGGTTTTCCCACTCCAAGTTTTCTTAAGGTTGACACCTATAGGACACTTGTCAACCCATTTATGTCACATCTTGGGGCACTTGTAAATCCACCTTATAGGTGGATTACTTCTTCCTTTCCTATATATATAAGGCTTTGTACTCATTGTAAGTTGGGCCATCTAAATATAATCTTTTGCATTTTTCACTTGTGCTTGTTTCTCATCTCCATAATTTCCTATTTCTTATAACCATCACTTTCACATTGAGAAGAATACAACCAACCTCATCAAACCATGCATGTAAATCTATAACTTTCTCCATCTAGAAAACCCTAGATTATATATATATATATATATATTGAAAAGAATACATACACAAAATAGATATAACCATATATAAAATATATATTTTCCACGACTTAGAAATCAAATAAAATATAGATCCAACTTTCTATAAATCTACAACAAAGTAAAAATAGTTAAAGAGACCAAAAAAAATTATGGAAGTGCTAGACATCTTCAAACCATGTATGAAGCATGTATGCAAATCTAAAACTATCTCCATCTAGAAAACCCTACAAAATAATCTCTTCATAGATCAAATAAACTATACATTTTTATTATCATGCATAATAATAAATGTAAATATAAATTAATTTAAATAGATTAGGAAACCAAAAAAAATCAAAAATGTCAAATCTATAATCCAAAATAATGGAATTTCATAGATAAAGAATAGCCATGTATATTTAAATTAAAAAAAATCCACATATCTAAATAACATGAATCTACAAAATTCAAGTACAAGAATCCAAAAGGATCAACTCCACAAGAAATATTGGTTACTAAATGACCAATTACACAACCATTAGCAATATAGGTTGTTGTTGTCACATGAAATTGCACCCTGCTGAGCACGAAGCTCAACATTCCAATGACACAATTGAAATGAGCTCAAGGTGTAGGACCTTTTCACATATGAGTTTGAATCTATGGAGAAGGCCATATTCCTTTTCAATAACAATGCAATGTGTTGGTCCAACCCAACACATGAAAGAGAAGGAGAACAATAAAATGAGAGGGAGGTGATACACCAAGATAGAAAGGTCACTTCTTCCTAACCAATACTACACAACACATCATTTAATAGGGGCAAGGGGACTTTAACAAATCTCTGTTTGGTCAATTTTTAGATGCATACATGAAGGCTAGGGTTCAATAAGATGTTGGAAGGAAAGAGGGTTTCACAACTAGCAAATGTGTTTACCATTTAATCACAAACATACATGCATGAAAATACAATAAACACTTAGATATTAAGGTAATGAATTTCTCAAACACCAAAGAGATGAGAAGAGGAAAACTTGAATAATCCAATTAATTTGGAGGAAAAAATCCAATCTTTACAATGGTAGAGACAAAAAATGAAAGTCTATAAAAGAAAAACCCCAGAGGAGCCAGAGGAAGAACCAATAAAAATAATACAAGTGTTGTACCTTTATAGTTCAAGCATAACTAAGATGAAAAATAACTAACCCTAACCCAACTAGGGTTACAAATTTGATCAGGAAGCATTAGATTTACTCAAAAATTTGTGCCCAAAACAAGCATGGCATGAAAGAAAGGAGCCCTCCATGAAAATCGTGACTAGAGCATGGATTAGAATGTAAATTAAACTAGAGAAAATAAATGAGCATGGGCACGCATACCTGCTATGAAAAAATGCACCATAAGGAACTTGGCGAAAATAAAACCAACATGCCATCCACCCTACCATGAAGATTTGCAGAAAAAAGCTATGAAGATACTCCATGAAATCTGTGAAAAAGATAAGGGATTGTCAGGAGTAAGGAAGCAACAATGAATGAGTATTGCTGCCACGCAATCACTTGGAGAAGTTGTGGAAAGAATTAAAATTTGTCCTCAAACCCTAAAATTCAAGCTCGGTTGTTGGGAGTAGTTGTGCATTAATGACGTCAGTGAAGAAAATTGTTCCAATATGTGGATCGTCGGGGAATTGGGCCTGAAAACTCACCTTTACACGCATCAAAATTAAATGGCTCAAAGCCCCAAAAATAGTCTTTGTTGGGCATCAGCAATCAAGTGGTATGAAAGAGCTCCATTACATCATAAGCTTCAATACCATGACAAGGAAAAATGAATAGTGTGATATAGCATGGAACAACTTGCCATCTCACGAGGAAGAAGATCATGAAGAGTAGTAGTGTGGTAACAATCCCGCTATATCGTGAGGAAGAAGATCATGAAGAGCGATAGTGTGGTAAGCCAGAAGAGATTGTTAAGAATAAGCCTATAGTACCATGGGCTAAACGTTTAAATCTTGCGGTGTAGTGGTAAGAACCTTGCTACCCCATGATGAAGCATCAAGGTGCCTACGGTATAATAGTGTACACCCATTGTCCCATGATAGAGAAACCTCAAGAAGCCTTACCCTCGAAATCCAAAGGTAAGGGAGATGAGATACCTTTTACCGAAGAATGGTAAGAGGTATATGGGGAAGGCTAAAGGTTGAAACCCAAAAATTTGGTACTTGTCAAATTTTCAAAGAAAAGAATGAAAGTGAGAAGGGATAAGGGAGGAAACAATGAAGGCTCAAAGAAGACTTTGTAGATTAGACTTCAGGATGTTAGAGGTTAGAGGTCGCATCGAAGTTCTACTACTTACCACAGGAATGAGTAAGAGTTAAGGGAGAAACTCAACTCTTGAAGCCTAAAACTCAACACTTAGCCAAATTTTTGGTTCAAGACATTGATGAGAAGAAAATATGGAAGGAGAATGTCAAAGATGAGGATGTGCAAGTGAGAAGATTGAACCTTCAAGGATTGAGGGTTAGATTTTCGAGCAATGGTCGATGAAGGGAATGAAAGGAACAAAAGGGGAAGGCTGAAGGTCGACCTCAAAAAGCTGATAAAAGAAGAGAAAAAAATGATGGAAGAGAGAGATTGGTAAAGGGTAATGGGTAAGGCCGAAGGCCAAAACCTAAAAGAATTAAAAGAAAATAGGGAAAGGAAGGAGCGATGGAGAAATGAAGAAGACATGCAAGGAAGAAGGTAAGTGAAAGCCTGAAAACCCAAAAATTTGGGACTTGGCTAAATTTGGAACACTTTAAGGGAAACACATGAAAAATGACCCATGGAGGATCACTCAACTCAGATCATATTAGTGATGGGTCATCAAAGGGGGTATGAAATGATAATAGTTATCAAAAGACGAATCCAGGTTACCAAAAGACCAATTACACAACCATTAGCAAGTATGTGCATATAGAGGAACTAAGTTTTCAAGGACCTTCATATCACCATAAGACCAACTCCACAACCATTATGCAACTATGGGCTAATCACCTAATTATTCCACATAACCAAGGAATAAAACCATGAAATTAACATATATAATCCATATGACAATCATCTTATAAATTTATTTCCCATGTTACCAAGGAGGTAAAATCAAGCACCCAGAATAAACTTTGTTCCCATGCACATGACCACATGATGAAGAGACACAACAAACATGTGCAAGAGGATAGTAATATATTACCAAATATCAACTCTCTAGATCACAACTCTGCAACATGCAAAAACATGACTAAATCCATGATATTCCACCTAAAGCATTAAATACCCAACATTTTTTCCACTCGTATCCAAGAATATTTAAATTCCACAACTCAAGTTGCATATATGTAACTCAAAAAATATCCCTTGTCAAGAACTAATTATTTTACACCCACGAATGAAATATGCTCTTAAAAATATACTATGTAACCCCCTTGCTAATGTCTCTTTACCACAATATTTATAAGTTAGTAAAAATAATATAATAATTACATATGTCCCAACCCTCATACGGGCATCCCATTTTTCTCACACCATAATTATTGGATATGCTTGTAAATTATTTACCCATCTACAAGCAATTAAGTTGTCATAGATCTTAAGATATACATGTTGAATCATACACCTAATCTTAACACTTCCAACTCAAGGATAGTTAGAAAATAACATTCAAAAGCACTAAAAGTGTTAATACAATCACTCATATTAGAACCATGTGCATGATGTGAACCTTTAGTTAATTTATCAATTTATAAAGAAAAAATTAAAATTATAAAAAATATAGAAATTGAAACATCAAAAAATGGGTGCAAATTAATAGTGTTAGCAAAGGGTGGGTATGATGCACCAGTCTATCTTCCTTAGTTCATTGGGAAAAAGAGATCCCCTAGGACAATATTGACTTTCAACCCATAGGTGAGTCAACCTTGGTGGAGATCTTAATGTTTTCCTTATCACCTAGGGAAAGGTAAGTCAGCTAAACCGACACTTTTGGGGGATGAATGAAAAATACTAAATGAATGCAATTATGCAATGTAACACATGAAATCACTAAATTAAACCTTAATTTGATAGAATCTAGAAATAAATTATAGATCTAAGAAGGGATTGATTTCATGCACTTGTGACAAAAAGGTTGTGGCGAGTTCCCTCCTGGGACCCATTCACCCAAGGGAGAATGAGTCTTGCTACAGAGGTCTAAACATTGACTTCACAATCCTCTAGTCCTTGTTTTGCACTCCCAATTCCTCCAGGTTTCATAGTCAAAAATTCAAAAATAAATTTTGAAAGTGAACTTTTGTGTCTTGATGAAAACTTTGAAAACTTTTGTAATTTTTCTCTTTTGATAGATCTTCAATCCTTCTTCAAACTAAGATTTGAAAAACACAAAAGAGGGAATTTTTTTTTTTGGTGAATGGGGGTTTTCCCTAGTGAAACCCCATTTTGGTAATGGGTATGTGCAAGATCATGATGGGCCAAAAAGTGGCAATATATAAGTGATATGATGGCCCATGTGGCTGATGGCTTTTTTTTTACCCAAAATTGATGAAACAAAAAGGGTTTTTAAAGGAGATTCTCAGCTTTCCACCAATATAAATTATGCTTTACTTTGAATTTAATAAATAATTATTATTCATTTTCTATTTGAATTATGACTAAAGTCTTGATTGATAGGCTGATTAAAAAGCATCTATAGCTTTCAAACAGTATCACATTTTTTGAATCTGAAACATGTGTCACATTCTATGTTTTGCATTTACTATACTATAAAAAAAAAATTGAATTTCATGAATTTTTTACCAAGTTAAGGTGGTCAGACATACAAGTTTTTATATTTTTTAAAAGTTGTAATAAAAAAATCATAATGAATTATTTACTTGGAAAAAAATTACAAAAAAATATGCATCACATTGAGACATGAGTCTTCTACTTATATCTAAAATCTTATTAAAAAATATTATCATTTTATTGCGGTTAGGGTGGTCAGATAGACACCTGCTTCTTATTTTTTCCTTGAAATTTAAGTACTACTGTATTAAAATTTCAAATTTTCACCAAATAGATTTTTTCTTTTTTTAAATAAACCTAGTAGTTTAGGAACTACATTCAATTTTCTACAAATTTTATTCTTACATATTATTGAAATAATATAGATAACTTATTCAAATTTTTACGTCAAGTTTCCTAACTCTGATTGTTCTAAATTTTTTACAACTTAAGGGCCTATTTTTTCCATGATGATCCTGCACATACCCTAATTAAACCTTGAAATAGAACAATGAAACATGAAAGGAATGATGAATGAACAAGTGTTATGTTGCAACTCACCAAACCCTTGATTTGAAACCATTGAAGGATTGAAACTTAGTAGATCTCTCCAAGGTCTTGATCTTGCATGAAGTGGCTTGATTGATGATGTGATCTTGATTCTTGAATCTTGATTTGAATGCTTGAAACCTATACATCATAATGTTAGCTCCAAAACATGCATGATGCTTGTTAACTTCGAAATGATGCTTGAGATCTTGAATGATACAAAAATTTCTTGTGAAATTTTCTCTTGAACACCTTTGAGAATAATCTTAGCTCTTATGAAAGTTCACCTCTTGCTTCTAGGATTTGAATTGATAAAAATATCTTTCTTTTATAGACAATTTTCTAATTTCCTAAAAATTAAACATTACAAGCCGACACTTAAAACTTGAATTTAAAACCTTAAGATTCTGCCAAAAACATGTTTAAAATTTTAATTTGTAATCTTAAAGGGACCCATTTGCTCAAGGGAAAATGGGTCATGACCTAAATTGCTAGCACCTATTCATTTTGAGGTGTTAAAAATGATAACTGCATTAATTAAATCATAATTCCCCTTTCATAAATTGTAATTAATTAGGCTTGTAGATGCAAAATAGGGCCCATTAGAGGCTTAATTAAGTGCAATTAATTAAGGAACCCAAACTTAGTGTGAAAATGTAAAGAAGTACATTTTCTGACACTATATTTATCACTTTAGTGAGAGGATCAACCCTACACTCAAACTCACACTAAAATAGTTAGACAAGCATCAAGAGAGGTCTAATTGTACAAATACTAGAAAGATAAGAAACCAAAGGTCAAGGAGGATGATCAAGCCCAAAGATCTAAGATCTCAAGATAAACCAACAAAGGCACAAAGAGACACATGCCTATTTTAAAGATGCAATAGCAAGACAAGATACACAAGCATACAATGCCAAAATTAGTGAGAAGAGAAAGGGAGGGGATGGAGAGGGTGGATCAAGCCTTGACTATTTTTCTAACTAGTATGGATCAAGCCTTATCTATTTTTCCAAAAATGTTTACAAGTGGAAACCCATTGTCCACTATGCAAACCAAATGCACTCGCACATGGGCTAGTGAAATCCATTCTCCACTCGGTGAGTCCCAAAAAGTGGCTAATGGGAATTCATGCTAGTTCTATAGGCTCCCATTGTACTAACCATGCCAAATTTATACCTCTTGATAACTTCAATAAGGTTCCATACAAGTGGTCATTGTTAGAAATATTAAATAGATTGAATAACCTGGAACTTTTTAAGATAAAATCAAAGCTACATAGACCGGAAAAGCATAAATAATGCACACCAAAACTCTGAGAGATTATGCAATGTCAATATGACAAAATTGCATTAGGAGCTTCCAACGTAAAAAATACTTGATGCAAATATGCATGAATGGATGCAAGAGTATTGAAAGATTATGAATGCAAATACAAGCTAGGTAGTGAGTTTATATAGAACTTAAGAGAGGAGGTAGGTGGAAAATCCAACCAATAGGAATCAACCACCAAAAGTAGAGATGGACTACCAAAAGTGGAGGATGCCACTAAAAGTGGAAAGTGGTTCCACCCTTTAAGGAAGGGGACACCTCATCACTGATCTCCTAGTTATTAAATAATAGACTCACTTTATTATCCTAAGAAAGCTTAATTTAGTGTAGGAAAAACTTAAGACTAAGGGAAAATAAATTAACTCACAAGGAAAATAAAAACCTACACCAACAACCCCCCTTAAGCACAACTTAGGAGGATATAAAAGATGATGGATCCTAAAAAATGAGGCCATGTTAGGTACCCATGTACATATAAAGTTTCCCCCAAAGAAGAAGCTTCCCACAAATAGAGAGAGAACACTCCCCCATAAGAGAGAGAAGGAAAGGACTAAGTAGCCCCTCAAAATATATCCAATGGTAGATGCTCGAAATTGGATGGAGAATATAATCCACAATCATCGAACAACATTCCTCCCCTTAGGAAGGAAGACAACCAAAGGTGTATGCAAGCTATCACCTGAGTCCTAAAAGGAATATATACAAAGAAAGTGTAGAATGTATAAAGTCTTTGAAGTCAGCTCAATTATCTCCATGTTAATGTTGAAAGTTGTTACAATCAAATTAGGTGTTCTAGGCCACACTGCTAAAGATGAAAAATCAGAATTTGTTAGAGATTGATGTAGAGCATAATCCAAACACCCAAGTATCTCCATTGAACACGTATTCTCCAAATGATGATCCAAAGTATCCAAACTCATGTCAAACTGTAAGGAATAGTCATATAGAGAATGAATGAGAGGGTCAAGGTGTTCCCTCATAACAACTGAAGAAGGTTCATCTTCATCAAAGAGAAGATGAATACACTCAATCGTGTCTCCTAAATCTGCAATATATATCTCCATAAACAAGTATGATTTATACCTATCAAGATATTATCCCAAGTTGAATTAGGAAGACTATAGATATCCTACTGCAAGAATTCCTTGGAAGTTTTTGAAGTAGCAACTCTAAAATTTTAAGTGGTAATAGTAGATGAAAGGACAAAAGAGTGGTCCTCAAAGAGATGGCGTATGTCCTCAATAGTATCATCTAGATCCAATATTAGGGACTCTACAAACAGGAAAGTGATGTCTGGTAGAAATTGGTCTCAATGAACTAAATCCAAAAGACAATCGATCTTGCTGTAATGAATTGTTCAAGGCTTTCGAATAAATATCTCTGGAATCAAAATCTATAATAAGTGATGTTGATGTAATCTCTACTTGAGGATGAGAAGCAAGAGGAGAAGTCCCTATGTCATCTAAATGTTCAAGATGTGCATAATATTGAAGCTCTTCTAAAGTGTCATCATCATAGGGTATATTATCTGCATCATCAAGTGGAATGAGGCAATCTGCAATGGGATCATCTAGGAATGGAGAAATATGAGGGTCTCCAAACATCTCCCAAATTTTGGCCCAAACTATGCAGGGACATTCAATTACCACTATAACCAACAAAGCATCATAATCAACATGACAGTCAATTATTCCTATTACATGATCAATTCTATTACCCTAAACATTCTTCTTATCAGGTGTGTCTAGTTCAAGCACAAGTCCCTAAAAGTAAGGAGAAAAAATTAGCCATCTAAGATAGGTTAAAATGCCTTTTTTCCAAGACTCATAATTAGCCTTATCCAATACTATCACAGAGGGATGAGTAAAAAAACCAATGATACAATCCTCAAATTATTACAAAAGAACACCAAAAAAAAGAGCTTCAATACACTCCCACCCTTTTCACTAGTATCAAAGATCACCCCCCCAAAATATTATAAGGTTAGCACTTTATAATTTAGTGTGTTTACAAATACTTTTCCAAGATACAATGCTCAATAGGCTCTAAACAGCCAAAATTACAAATTATGATACAAAATAAACCTAAGAAAAAAATTGGATAAAATTAGACTTATGCCTATGTAGTTCTCTTCAAGACCTTTCCAACACCTATTTATTTTCAAAAAATCAGAGCACGAGAGCGAAAGTTATGGAATATTGAAGAAATTAACCCAAAACAACTTCAACCTAAAATATTTGGTACAAAATGGAAAACAATCTTCTCAATACCTCTATGGATGGAAAGTGCTCATCTCTAGCTTTTTGATGATATCTTATTTGTTTAAATTCAACAACTACAGAAAAGTTGTGAATTTTTGAAAAACTAGTTGAATTTAACCTGTAAGAAATGGATTTTCTTGCAAAAAAAAATTACTTCCAATTTGAATTCTGAAAAATCTACTCATTGTTTGTAGAAAATAACAGAAAACCAAAAATGATGCTAAGAACAAAACCCAAAAATTATTTTTTGATCCTACAAGAAAAAGATAAATAAATGATTTTTTTAACCTTTAGTTGGTAGAAAAATGACACATGACACTTTTTGGACAGCAATTTTCTTCAAATATTCACAATAAATGGAAAATATAAAAGATACCCAATCATTTTTTTACCTTGGCTATTAAACCCAGAAATCATTTATTTACAAGTAAGTGGAATGTAGATTTTTGCAGCAAAAATGAAAATGGCTCCAATAAAAAAAAAGACTTGCATCACCCCCATTTGCAACTAATGATGCGAAAATACTGGTATGGGATGAATTACACCTAATCCATGAAGAATCAAAGCATAACAGAGCCACCAATACTCGAATCTCAACAAGATTAATTAATCAAAATTAAAACTAAACATTTCATCAAAACCTAACATACTAAACTATGAAAGCTTTTAAAACATCTATTCTAATCTATTGAAACTTATTCTATTGTGGAATTGGTATCATGTTGATGTGGAATGATGACCCTTTCCCAATGTCGTGATTAGTGAGCCTATTTCAATCAATTCTATGGAAGAGAATCCATGAAACCATAGTGCTTGGTGTATAAAAACCTAGATTATGATAAAAATGAACATGATGCAAGCTAGGTTACCATGATTTTATGCTAAAAATGCACTAATTATGCTATTGCTAAGCTAATCTAATCTAAAATTATGCTAAAAGATGAAACCCTAATTTATTTACAAACTAGGATGGATGCATGGAAGCCATTAATGGATAATCTAAGCTATTATGCAATTGAAATAAACTAAAAATAAGTTAAAAGTGTGCAAATATGAGTGTGAGTGTAAGTGAATTCAATAGCATAAGTTTGAACTTGAAAGATGGAACCATTTGTCTCCAAATAGTGATCTATTTATAGGAGAGCAAATGAAGAATGAGTGGTTGAGATCAAAAAGCTTAATCAATGGTTTGAGATGAAAGGAAGAAGAGGTATGGATGATGGATTCTCATCAACAGATGAGAATGCATGATGAAATTTAATCAAGGGCCCACACTTGCCTCAAACAAACACACTTTCAACCTACTCACATAGGTCAAAGGTAACTTGCTAAAGAGGTAAGAGGTTAACTTCCTAAAGAACCTAAGTGAGTTGATTGGAGGAGAGGGAATATTCCTTAAAATATCCCATTGGGTGAAGATAAAGGTGAATTTACAAATTAAAAAAAAAATTAATTGTGCAAAAAGGGGTAAGGAATATTCCATGAGAATATTCCCCTTTGATTAAAGGAAAATTAGTTTAATTGGTAATTAAACAAGGTTCAATTTATGCAATTAAGGGATTAGAAGACTTAAGGTGATATTTATTATAATAGATGATTTAATAAATAGGGGGAGAAGGAGGAATGGTATTTAATTAAATAGCGTAGGGTTATATGAGCACCCATAAAATCTGCAAACATGATTAATCTCCAACACTCATTAGTGGAATTAGTTCATGCAAATTCAAATATACTCCTATGAAATAATGCATCCTACTTCATGATCAAATGAGATAACAACACAAACTAATTGAGAACATAAAAAGCAAGACACATATCTATCCATAGTGGATTGGTGCTTCTTTGATGGAAAGAATCCTACCCAATCCTTGATAAGCTAATGATAAAATGCTTTGAAGATGGAGTGAAATGGACAAAATTAGGTCTCAAGTGAAGAGAGTAACTTTGCATAAGATTGTGGATGCTTGAATGAAGAATGAGAATTCTATTTATAGAATCTCAAGTTGAAGGAGTGATCAAAAGAGAGCATTGTGGGACTAAAACTTGGCCAATGAGATGGAGCCACTTGTCAAGATGTGATAGGATGAGGGTTGTGCAAGTTTTGACAAATGTGCCCATATTTGAATTTGAAATTTGTTGAAAGAGGGAAAGAAAAATGCATTAAAGGCCACTTGGCTCAATGCAAGGACTTGTAAGAAGAAGTTATTGCTTTGTTGGAAGGAAATGTAAGAGAGGAATAAATGCCATGTTGGAAGGACATGTCACCTTTGACTTCCAATTCAAACTTGATGGAATATTCCCAAAAGATGCCTTGTTGAAAATAAATAAAGATTTTAATAAATCATTTAAATGCCTTTTCATGTGCAAGTGGCAAAATCTAGAGAATTTTGAAGATTAGGATTAAATTAATCAAGGTTTGATCAATTTAAGTGGAGATTAAGTGAGTTGACCCCTTTGACTTAGATATTTTGATTTATTGAAATGAAAAGGGATGGAATATGAATATTGAGATTTAATTAAATAAAGTTAGATTTATTTAATCAAAGATGAATGATGTTAGACTAAATCAAATAAATATTAATTTATTTAATTTAATGTAATGAACTTAGGAGATAAATCAAATAGACTTGATTTATTTAATTGATGGGTGAATATGAATTAGTTGAATATGCATGATGTCAATTTTGTGTGTCTACAGGTTATTTAATTAAATAAGATGACTTAGGAGATTAAATTAAATATTTTTATTTAATTAATTTAATGAGAATGAAGTATTAGTGAGAAAAGAGATGAATTAACCCAATTAAATTAATTAGGTCAATAGATGAGAATGATTCAATTAATTAATTAGCTAGGTTAATTAAATTAATTAAGCAAGAAGAGGATGGGATATAAATAAATGATGTTAATAAATTTCTTTCGAATGCACGACATCAATTAGGACATTTTTCAATGTCTACATTTTTCCCCTCTTTGAAGCAAGGTACATGCTGCTTGGATTCAAAGAACAATGCTTTTTGGATTAAAATTGCTGCCTAAATCAAAAAAAAAATTAAAAAAAAAAGAATTTTTTTAGATGTTTTAGTGGAAGGATAAACTGACTCCCTGCCCCCTTGAGAAATCAGGCAAATTTTTTGAATTTTGGGTTGATTTCTTGACAAAGGTTAAAAGCTACCCTAAGGGTTCAGAAAGCCTTCAAGATGCAAGAATAATGCAAAAAATGATGCAGAATTAAGTCTAGATTGGAAAAATTGGGGAAGATGATGATAAACCCCATTATTAAGTTTAATTAGGGGAAAAATCCCTAATTTTATAGCTTAAATAGGCCAAGAGGGGCCATTTTCAATTCATTTGTGCATTCACACTTAAGGAATTCTTGCAATTTGACCTCTGACCCTTCGACGAAACGGCACGTCGAGAGCTTCCCCGACACATGTCTAATTGAGTTTGAGAGTTTCGATAGCTTCTAGGCATAGGACCACTGGTACGTGATTCAAAACCTGATTTCAAATTTGAAATTTTGATGCATTTATTAGGCGTTAGGATTTAGATTCTGTGGGTGTGGCTATATAGCAATGACCAAACTTGAATCAGTGATGCCCAATTGAGTTTTAGCAATGCAAATGTATATTGTGATGCATCTTTCAATTTGAAATTAGGGTTTGCAATTTGAAATGGTGACAAGGGATTATTTAGCGATGCACATGTCGATTTGAAAGTTAGGTTTAGGTTAATTCAGAAGCTAAATCATGATGCCAACTTATATGGCGATGCATTTTCCAATTTGAAATTTTAAATGCATCAGGTGACATTGTTTGAATTTTCAATATAGAAACACTATTGTAAATAGCGACACTATTATGATTTAAGAGCCGAAATCTCCAAATAACATCAAATTTTGATGATTTCTTGACATCGTATGCTTCGTGGGTGCAAGAGGTCTTCCCACCATTAACGTCAATGAAGCACAAGCCCATGGTTCTAGAGGAGTTAGATGGTCTGTTAGAGTTCCACCAAGAGCACCTGGGAACAATCAAATTGTGGTACATGGCATACGCACTAGTTATCAAGACACATTTGGCTATAATGACAGCGTTGTGTGAGAGATGACATAGCAAGACCTCATCCTTCCACCTTCTGACAAGGGAAGCGATAGTTACTTAGGAGGACATGTGGAAGATATTGTGATTGCCTATCCATGGTGATCATGTGATTTACGACACTAATACAAATTTGATGCATGTCTCAATGTGATGCGGATGGACCAGATTGTGTTGGTCACTTCACAGATTGATTT
>VDFB02270651.1:791237281-791265760 GCA_007258455.2 Sequoia sempervirens
TGTCACATCCTCCTACATTTGCCACTTGCCTCTAATCTTCTATTAATTAGCCTAATCCAATATTTGCACAACCTTAACCAAAATCATTAGCTAAATTTAGCACCACTTTTTTGGTCAATTCTTCCATTTTTCCTTTTTGATGTCAACCCCCTTTTCTTGTGAATTTTTAATTCACATTTATTTGCTCTAGATTCCTCTCCTTTAAATGTGAATTTTTAATTCACATTCCATTCTCCCAAGGCTTCTAGAACCTTGGACTTGTCACAATCTCCACATGTGACCAAGTCCCACCTTTTTGGAGCCCACCTTTTACCCTCTAGATCATCCTAGGAATGTAAATTTTTAATTCATATTTATCCCCCCAACCACCTTTCATTTTCCCATGTAGATTTTTGAGGAATTCTAAAATTCCTCAAATGTCTCTTTCACTCCCACTTGGGGACAAGAAATCCCTTTTTGTGGAAATCTCCTCACTCCCCAAGGTGCATGTCATTTTCCACCTCATGTACCTCCTTGACAACTCATCTCCACCTCATATCCACTTGTCCACTTCACCCTCCACATGCCAAAATGTGAGGGCTTGTGGGTTCTCAACCCACCATAGCCCTTCATCTTGGCCTTGTTGGATGCATCTCAACCGTTGAATTCTCTAGAGAATTCAAATTCTCCTATAAATACCCCCTCCTCAAGGGCATTTTCAACACTTTGCATTTTGATAACTACATGCTGTCCATTTGAATCCTCAAGCCTTTTCACTCATTTAACCATCTTTGTTAATCATTTTGCATATTGAAGCTTGCATTTTATTCAATCAATCCATCGTCTAAGGAGCACACAATCGATTCCAAGCAAGGGCCAATCAAGGAGAAATCAACATTAAGGAAGGTGAAATCGTTTGTGTTTTATTTAGTCCATTTTCCTTATTGTTTATCACTCTTTTGGCTAATCTTGAGGTGTCTTTGGTATCTTATCACTTGCATTTTAAGTTGTTTTGCACATTTAGAGTAGGATAGATATCAAGGTATACAATTAGTTATTAAAAATTGGATGATAATGACAAAGTTAAGGTGGCAAAATCAAGGTGCCTACACTGAACAATCATTGCATTCAATGACACCACATTTCTTTGAGAGATTTTCTCAAACAATTCATTTTCTTTGTGTATGCTTCCATATTTTTCATGTGTGTCTATGAGGGAAATAACTATTACATTTGAAAAAATTCCTCTATCCTTTATGCTTTGATGGATGCTCATAACTTGTTCTAAAGTTCTCATTTTGGCACAGGCAGGGGAGATGCTGGAATCTGTGAATTGCATTTGCTTGAGAGTTTCTAAAGCTATTTCAACACATTGTCCACACATTGTTCTAAAGCTTCCATTATGGCACAGGTTGAAAGCATGTTGGTAAATGTAAATTGATTGTGAGGGATGAAAGAGAGGACATTTTTCCCATGTAAAAGTGTTTTCTAGAGAATACAGGTCTGTAGTAATTGAAGATATGTAATCTTCACAGGGCTTGCATGTAGCAAGTAGAGTGGATAAAAGGTTCAACAACTAATTGTTTCTACATAATTCCTATGAGACTGAGATGAATCCTTAGCATTTGAAGGGGAAACTTGAATGGATAACACTAAAAGTGGTAGAAGTGCATGTGTTGTATTACTATAGGGAAATCAACAAGGTTGTTTAGACCCCTACAATCTTCTATGTTCAAGTTTTGGAATGATTCTAAAAGCATTTTTAGACATAATAAGGCATGATCCAAGTGTTGGTCAGAGTGTTTAAGGTTTCTTAGAGTGAAATACTTGAAACCCTCACTGATTTTTGTGATTTTCACCCTATAATCAAGGGTTTACAAATTTTGTGTATCGCTGGGCATTTTCCATCTTGAAACTTGTTTATTTGAGAGTTTTTACACATGGAAAAATACTATTTGAGGTTTTTTGGTTTTTTTGGTGATAATTAAAGACTACTTTCTTTGTTAAAATGGCCTATTTGGGGTTCTTTAGAAGAAAAGAAGTTGGGACATGAGGCATGTGTTCCAAAATAAGTGTATCTAAAAATGATATATATTTTTAATGGCCAAAATGGGTACCCTAAAATTTATTTATCCTATAAAGATTCATTGTGGTTTGCATGTTACACTCGATTTAATGTTTTAGCACTTACAAGCAAATTTGGTCTTCTAGTGCAAGCAATTGTGAAATTTGGTTAAACTGTGTTGTAAGAAGGTGTTTTAACTTTTTTATGTCAAAATAAAGATGAATAAAGTGTACCAAGGTTTGGTAAAAATTTGGAAGCAAGATTTGAAAGTTAGGTGTCTTTTTGCCTTGTGAATCAAGTTGATGAGAATGGTAACTCATTCTGCAACTTGTGTGACCAAAAAAACTATTCCAATGCATCTAAATAGGCATGTTTACACTAGGAATGGTCCTCTTTCACACCCAAACACGCGGAATCACTCCAACCTATGTTCAACCGGATCGATCCCTTAAGGGTCTAAAGGGAAAAATGGCTGCAAACTTCAACATGAGGTTACTCAGACATCGACATCGTGACGCTTAGAAACTTATCATCTAATCATATGGGATGATGTTGGGCCCCTCTATAATAACCTCTCTTGGTTTTCATTATCTCGGAGTGGTTTTCCTATAGTGTCTAGTTTTCAGTTGATGGAAAAAGTGTCTAATGGAAGTAGTGGAAAGTTGCAAAGTGGTGCAATTTTCGTTTTGCAACTCATGTGACCAAATAGACTATTCCAAAATTTCTTAATAGGAATTTTTATGCTAGGAATGGTCCTCTTTCACACCCAAACAAGCAGAATCACTCTGAATTATGTTCAATCGGATTGATCCCTTAAGGGTCCAAAGGGCAAAATGGCTGCAAACTTCAACATGAGGTTACTTGGAAATCGTGATGCTTAGAAAATTCTCATATGATTCTGTAGGATCAAATTGAGCCCCTCTACAATAACCTCTCTCATTTTTTGTTATCTCAGAGTGGTTTTCCCATAGTGTCTAGTTTTCAGTTGATGGAAAAAGTGTCAAATGGAAGCAGTGGAAAGTTGCAAAGTGGTGCAATTTTCATTTTGAAACTTGTGTGACCAAATGGACTATTCCAACACATATGAATAAGAATTTTTACACTAGGCATAGTCCTCTTTTTCACCCAAACATGCGGAATTGCTCCGAGCTACATTCAACTAGATCGATCCCTTAAGGGTCCAAAGGGGAAAATGGCTACAAACTTCAACATGAGATTACTCAGACACCGTGAAACTTAGAAACTTCTTGCATGATCCTATGGGATTGCATTGGGACTCTCTACAATAACCTATCTCAGTTTTCATTATCTTAGAGTGGTTTTCCCATAGTGTCCAGTTTTTAGTTGATGAAAAAAGTGTCAAATGGAAGTAGTGGAAAGTTGCAAGGTGGTGCAATTTTTGTTCTGCAACTCGTGTGACCAAATGGAATGTTCCAACATGTTAAAATAGGAATTTTTACACTAGGAATGGTCCTCTTTCACACCCAAACATTCAGAATCACTTTGAGCTACATTCTACCAAATCGATCCCTTAAGGGTCCAAAGGGAAAAATAGCTGCAAACTTCAAGATGAGGTTAATCAAACACTATGATGCTTAGAAACTTCTAATTTGATCCCATGGGATTGTGTTGGACCCCTCTACAATAACCCCTCTCAAATTTTATTATTTTGATGTGGTTTGCCCGTGGTGTCTAGTTTTCAGTTGATGGAAAAATGTCAAATGCAAGCAGTGGAAAGTTGCAAGGTGGTGCAATTTTCATTCAGAAACTCGTGTGACCAAATAGACTATTCCAACATGTTCAAAGAGGATTTTTTACGCTAGGAATGGTCCTCTTTTGCACTGAAACATGCATAATCACTCCAAGCTAAGTTCAATTGGATCGATCCCTTAAGGGTCCAAAGGGCAAAATGACTGCAAACTTCAATATGAGGTTTCTTGGACACCGCGATTCTTAGAGACTTCTCATTTGATCCTATGAGATCAAATTGGGACCCTCTACAATAACCTCTCTTAGTTTTTGTTATCTCAAAGTGGTTTTTCTGTGGTGTCCAACTTTCAGTTGATGGAAAAAGTGTCAAATGCAAGCAGTGAAAAGTTGCAAGGTGGTGCAATTTTTGTTCTGCAACTCGTGTGACCAAACAGACTATTCCAACACATCTGAGTAGGTATGTTTATGCTAGGAATAGTCCCCTTTCACACCTAAACATTTGGAATCGCTCTAAGCTACATTGAAAGGGATCAATCCCTTAAGGGTTTGAGTGTAGTATGTTGAAATAGGCCATTCCTCCTATTGTTCAGGTTGTGTCTCAGTGATATGGGCCTAATGTAACTTGAATTGTGGTAGCTTGATACACAAAGTCTATTGATGCTAGGGTTCAATTTTTATGATTTTGAATTGTAATGATGGATTGACTATTTGGGACAAGTTGAATGAATTAATTGAATGGAAGAGTGCCTTGTTGAAAATGGTGTTTTTGAAATGCATGTTGATCTAATTGATTGAATCAAAGTTTTCTACAATAGTTTTTTACTTTGAATGATTCAATTGGAATACATATTTGTGGAAGGATGAATTATGAATGATAAGAGAATTTGAGTGGATGAAAAGTAGATTTATGATGAAATGTTGAAATTTTGTTTGATCTTCTCCAAGATGAGTTTGGGACAAGATTCCCCTGAGGTGTTGAGTGGTTTGGAAATCTTTGTATTGCATCAACTTGTTACTTACTATTATGCTTTGATAGATTTTTTCCAAACATCCATAGCTTGTTCAAAAGCACCTATTTTAGGCTTTTAGCCATAGTAGCAAGGCAATGAACTGTTTGATAAAATACTTTGATAGACATGTATGAAAAATGTGTTAGCATAGACAAGGCAGTGAACTATTTGAAAAAATGCCTCAAAGAAATGTGGTTTCATGGTGATGGAATGGCATGACGAATGCCATGACAAGAAAATTGCTATGGATTGTCATGGCACTCCATCACCAATGAGAACACATTTCTTTGAGGATTTTTTTCAAATAGTTTGCTACTTTTTCTATGCTATTTCTTATTAGTATGCTTTGATAGATTTTTTCCAAGCATCCATGTAGCTTTTTTGGAAGCACCTATTTTAGGCTTTCAGCCATAGCAACAAGGAAGTGAAATGTTTGATAAAATGTTTTGGTAAACATGCATGATAAATGTAGTAGCATAGACAAGGCATCAAACTGTTTGAAAAAATGCCTCAAAGAAATGTGGTCTCATGGTGATGGAATGCCATGACAATCCACAACAATTTGCTTTGCATGGCATTCCACACCATGAGACGACATTTATTTGAGGCATTTTTTTCAAACAATTCATTCCCTTTTCTATGCTATTGCTTACTATTATGCTTTGATATATTTTTTCTAAGCATCCATAGCTTGTTCGAAAGCACCTGTTTTAGGATTTTAGCCATAGCAGCAAGGCAATGAACTGTTTGATAAAATGCTTTGATAGAAATTTAAGAAAAATATGTTAGCATAGACAAGGTAGTGAACTCTTTGAAAAAATGCCTCAAAGAAATGAGGTCTCATGACCTAATGGAATGCCATGACAATCAAAATTCCATGACAATCAAATTCTTTTGATTGTCATGGCTTTCCATTAGATCATGAGACCTCATTTCTTTGAGGCAGTTTTTCAAAGAGTTCATTGCCTTGTCTATGATATTGCTTACTATTATGCTTTTGATAGATTTTTTCCAAGCATCCATAGCTTGTTTGAAATCACTTCTTTTCGACTTTTAGCCATAGCAACAAGGCAACACTTAAACTATTTGACAAAATGCTTTGGTAGACATGTATAAAAAAATGTGGTAGTATAGACAAGGCAGTGAACTGTTTGAAAAAATGCCTCAAAGAAATGTGATCTCATAGAATGCCATGACAAGAAAATGCAATTGTAGCTACTCCTAGTTATTAGTTATTCAATGTGAAGTAATTGCATTACTGCTTAGGTTGACTTTGTAAAAACTATATTGTAATTGAAAATTTGTCATCTATCAGCATCTAGTTATTAGTTATTAAATGTGAAGCAATTCTTTGAGTTTGAAAGATGTGCAATGTATTGTAATCAACGTTATGAATATAAAATACAAAAATCTATTTTTTACTAAGTTACCGGTTCGGTTTTGGGTTCGGGTTCAGGTTTGAGAACCCCGTTCTTCGGTTCAGAATTTTTTTTTTGGGTTGGGTTCGTTTTGGGTTCAATAATACAAAAACATATAAAAATCAGAAATATATACATATTTGCAGCAATAATCAAGTTCAAAATACACCGCCATATTAATAGTCAAATAACCGAGGAAAAATACACCACCACTTTCATAGTCAAATATTAAAATATTAGTGATACTTGAATGTCATGATACAAAATTAAAAATTAAAGTTCAAACATAAAAATGGTAAGTGTTTACAATCAACCATTATTGATCATTGATCAATCTGAAAAAGTGTGAACATTTTTCTATGTGGAAGGCAAACAAGAAAACAGTGTTACATAATTATTTACATTGTGAAAGAGCTAAAACCTTTTTCTTGCAGATCGTAGAAGAATCACAGTGATTTTTTGGGTGTCCTTCCCTTGGAACAGAACTATCTTGAGCCATGAATGATTGACTAGGAACTATGAGAAAGAAATAAGATAAAGCATGCAACTTGTTGCAATTTTTTTCCTTGGGAAAAAGGGTAAAGTTTTCTTTTCAGGGGAATCTCCTTTAGAGTTTGAACGCATTGATAATTTTCAAGATAGACTTAGCCAAATATGTCATCTAGGTTTGAAGCTTTTAGGTAAAATGTTTACTTCTTAAAATTTTGTTCAAAATTCAAGATGTAGGCCTCCTCCCTTAGGGAAGAGAAGGCCTATCAAACCTAACACTCTTATGCAACACTTCTTAAGTTCTTGTTGATGTAGTATTAGATGTGAAGTTTCAAAATAGGCATGGTTATATAAATTCTCATCTCAGGACTATCATTGCATCAAATTAAGAATTTTCAATCCTTTATAGCCTAGACAAGAGAAGTATGGAGTAGTGTTCCAATGCTAAAGTCTTATTGTGAATCTCTTTGCTATGCGTGGTTCAAAAATTAAGAATCTATCTTCTGCACCAAATGATAAATATTCACAATATGTGCTAGGAAGGAATAAGTCCATAAGATCGAGTATGCAAGAACTGAGAATTGCAAAATTGGCTTACATTTGACTTCCACACATTGAAATTTTCACACTTTTCGATGTTCACACATAAGTCAAAAAGTATACATGTGCATAAGTTGTAAAGTATACACTTGAATACATGTAACCTATATCTATTGAACCATGAATTTATAATGCAAATATGGACACCATCGATAAAAAAATTTGTATTAAGCAAATAGCCATGTACGCATACATCAATATATGTCGATATAAGTATAAAATATAGTTACAAAATAGCCATATAGGCTTATGAGAATTCCATATAGGCATACAATTTCAAATATATCTAATAAAAAATATGTACAAAATTGCCATGTAGGCATACAACAAAAGGCTCTGCATTCAAAATTCATTTCTCTCCATGCTTTGGTTCAAATACAAATTTCTTTTCCTTTGCTTGATGATCCAATGGTGATAGGTTTGTCACCTATTTCTGTTATGCTCGAGGAGTGCTCCTACTGCTCCTCCTAGCGTTTAGCTCTTGGTGAAGTTTCAATTGTTACAATAAGAAGTAAAAAAATTAATATATAGAAATTACATTATAAAAATTAATATATTTAACAAAATAATCACTTACAACCATCTCGCGATCACTCTCCTCAATGGAAATATTTGCACGCTGATGCTTAGGCTTGCTCAAGCCCTGTATAAACCATTTGAATAGGAATTAAACTATGAATCAATAATGGTTTGATTTTTCACTAGAACTAGTTCATCTATAACAATGAATGTAAATTGAAATTTAGTAATTTTCCTCATACCTCCTTTATCAAAGCCATCGAGGATTGTATAGTAGAGGAAAAATCAATATCCATTGCCCTTGTAACATTTGGTAGTGTTTCTGTCACCAACATCTGAAAATAAAACAACAAATTATTCAATCACAAAATAGTTACAATAGCGATCCATGTGATGACTTATAATGTATGAGATCTACTAAACAAAATTTTGAGTACAAGTATTAAACTATATATTTCTGATTATTAGTTATCAAATTTGAAGTAATGCTTTGAGTTGGAATGATGTGTAATGCAACATAACCAACAATATGATTATCAACTACACAAATCTAGATTAAACTTATAATTCATTTGTTAAGTTCTCTTTATTCTATATTACCTTTATGAATGTTTGAGAAAATCTACTCACACTCGGAGGTGTTTCCTTAAAACCTCCAATAGTACCCTATTCAACATCCAAAATCACATATTAAAATACCATTCATAAAACAATGGTATTAACACATATAATAAATTTATAATTGTTTACTAACTTTACATACCCCACTGATAGGTGTACTGCAAAAATAAGTATGTTGATGACTGGTGTAACCAGGCTCAACACTATGACCTTGCAATTTTATTAAAATAATAATTTACTAAATGAGTTAATCTTGCATTTCAAAATTGAAATTTAATAAATTAAATTCAATGAACATGTTGAATTTTACCTGACTATCAATGCCATATGCATCATGCAAAATGTCAGCCATCCTCTCCATCCCTATAGATGCATATGGATCAGGCTACGTAGTAGCATATGGATCCTACCTAGCACCCTCCTGAGTGTCGGTAGGGTCATACGAACAAGTCACCTCGCAAGATAGACACACATGGATTCAAAGGCCACCACTTGAAGAATCCCTTGGATGGTGATGTACAATAGGGCTAGCGTGATGGATGACACTCTGAGTCAAATATGTGATGGCCTGCAATGTCTCTACGTCGACACTCTCCTTTGCAATGGAAGGCATCACAATCTTCTCACGAGGCGGCCTAGCGAGAGGTCGTCTCCCTTGCTGCATAGGATTTGGCTGTGTACCGAGCCTATCCTGATCTGACCCCCCAAGTCTCTCCCCTAGAACTCCCTCATATCAAAATAATTTTGGATTTGGTTCAATACAAACTCACAGTATAGTTTCCTAAGAAAATATTGGGGGACTTCACAATTATTGCATGGTGGGTAATGAAAGACCATATACCATCTTTCATAAAAATGGTTCCTAATCTCTTGGTGGTGGAACCAATGAATAGGAAACCTTTTCGCATTGAGGGTAAGATTTTGATTTGTTCTAGGGTCAGTGAATACAGAGCACAAATCACCTTTAGTATTTCTTAAATCTTTTACTTTTTATATGATAATTTGTTTGCATAATACGCCCTGGCTATTTGCCTCCTATCTTGCCATCTAGATATTTGTTGGGTAATTGCATCTACATTTTTTAACATATATTTCAATGAATTTGCGAGAAGCATTCTTTTCGTGGTTGAAGCATTTGGATCACTGAACCTACAGATAAGATCCTCAAGTTGTTTTATATTGTTCTCAATTTCACTCCTCAAATTTTCTTGAGTGCTAGGAGGGTATTGAGAGAATGGTGGGGGAGGTTGATTTTGTTGAGGATTTGCAAGATTTCTTACAATTTTTTTAAAAAACATTCATATCTAAACTAAAACAAACAAAATAAATTTCAAACTAACAAATTCAAAACAAATAGCAAACAATACTTAACTCCCACATCTCTTCATTGTCGTGGCGGCATATTTGCAAAGAAAATCCAACTGTTGTTGATGAAATTTGTAGAAATCCCTCCTAGAATGTGAGCACGAAAATGAGGGTTTTTGGCCGTGGGAAGAGCTAAGAAACAGTAAAAAGAAAATGATATAGATTTCACTTTTTTTTCTTTTAAAATCACATAACACGATCGCGTTATGGCTTTTCAATTTTTTCCCATTTGGCAACAAAAGTGTGACCAACTTCATGCACTCACCCAATGGTTTTTTATTGGTATTTTGATAGGTGTAGAGGAGACAAGATTATAGGTATCATTTAAACCTAACAAGGTTCTACCCAAGGAGGTTTGATCGATCCCTCTTTAATGAAAAACATTTAAAGGAAGTCTTAAATCATTGTATTTTCTAAAAATATGTGATTTCAGGCAAAAAAAAGGATGTCCCAAAAAGTGTAACCCATTATTGTGGTAGAACAAGTTCCAACTAATGGAAGATATCAATAGCCTCTAGAGCCTAAATTGTTGCTCCCCTTGTGGGAACCTCTCTAGTTGATCTAGCAAAAATGGCTCTGTAGGCATCGTTGGGCCTATCTTGTACATCACCAAACTATCTAGCTACCCTGTGAAGAAGGTACTGCTCAATCATCATGTGCTCCCAACCCTGCATATAATAGGTATTTCTGGTGAAATAAAGTTGTTGTACGTTATCAAACCATGGCGGCATCTAAAGCCATGGGTGCTAGCGAAAAACTATCATATCATATATCACTTGTCTCTAATACGGGAGCCCAATCTATCTAGTGTGCCTAAGTGTGATATCACCTCGATATCTCCAAATGATGGGATCATCTAGCTCCACATTTTCCATCTGTACAATGGGTCAAAGAATGAAAATGTGCTCCCATGCTTAGATGTTAAGAAGATTAACACCTACATCAAGGGCTCTACCATTGTAGTAAATGAAATCATGTAGATCATGGTATAAGGAGGCCAACATCATGGGCCCCCACACAAAAAGAGCTCTTACATAGCATCTAGTACCACGCCAAGCCCCATCTTGGACTAAAAAATATGCCCCATCTATCCGAAGCCACCAAACTTGAAATGATGGACACAATGATCAATCTGAAGGTTGGTACCTGACCTCTATATGTCTCTAAATCAATCTGTGAAGTGACCAACACAATCTGGTCCATCCGCATCACATTGAGACATGCATCAAATTTGTATTAGTGTCGTAAATCACATGATCACCATGGATAGGCAATCACAATATCTTCCACATGTCCTCCTAAGTAACTATCGCTTCCCTTGTCAGAAGGTGGAAGGATGAGGTCTTGCTATGTCATCTCTCACACAACGCTGTCATTATAGCCAAATGTGTCTTGATAACTAGTGCGTATGCCATGTACCACAATTTGATTGTTCCCAGGTGCTCTTGGTGGAACTCTAACAGACCATCTAACTCCTCTAGAACCATGGGCTTGTGCTTCATTGACGTTAATGGTGGGAAGACCTCTTGCACCCACGAAGCATACGATGTCAAGAAATCATCAAAATTTGATGTTATTTGGAGATTTCGGCTCTTAAATCATAATAGTGTCGCTATTTACAATAGTGTTTCTATATTGAAAATTCAAACAATGTCACCTGATGCATTTAAAATTTCAAATTGGAAAATGCATCGCCATATAAGTTGGCATCATGATTTAGCTTCTGAATTAACCTAAACCTAACTTTCAAATCGACATGTGCATCGCTAAATAATCCCTTGTCACCATTTCAAATTGCAAACCCTAATTTCAAATTGAAAGATGCATCACAATATACATTTGCATTGCTAAAACTCAATTGGGCATCACTGATTCAAGTTTGGTCATTGCTATATAGCCACACCCACAGAATCTAAATCCTAACGCCTAATAAATGCATCAAAATTTCAAATTTGAAATCAGGTTTTGAATCACGTACCAGTGGTCCTATGCCTAGAAGCTATCGAAACTCTCAAACTCAATTAGACATGTGTCGGGGAAGCTCTCGACGTGCCGTTTCGTCGAAGGGTCAGAGGTCAAATTGCAAGAATTCCTTAAGTGTGAATGCACAAATGAATTGAAAATGGCCCCTCTTGGCCTATTTAAGCTATAAAATTAGGGATTTTTCCCCTAATTAAACTTAATAATGGGGTTTATCATCATCTTCCCCAATTTTTCCAATCTAGACTTAATTCTGCATCATTTTTTGCATTATTCTTGCATCTTGAAGGCTTTCTGAACCCTTAGGGTAGCTTTTAACCTTTGTCAAGAAATCAACCCAAAATTCAAAAATTTTGCCTGATTTCTCAAGGGGGCAGGGAGTCAGTTTATCCTTCCACTAAAACATCTAAAAAAATTCTTTTTTTTTTAATTTTTTTTTTGATTTAGGCAGCAATTTTAATCCAAAAAGCATTGTTCTTTGAATCCAAGCAGCATGTACCTTGCTTCAAAGAGGGGAAAAATGTAGACATTGAAAAATGTCCTAATTGATGTCGTGCATTCGAAAGAAATTTATTAACATCATTTATTTATATCCCATCCTCTTCTTGCTTAATTAATTTAATTAACCTAGCTAATTAATTAATTGAATCATTCTCATCTATTGACCTAATTAATTTAATTGGGTTAATTCATCTCTTTTCTCACTAATACTTCATTCTCATTAAATTAATTAAATAAAAATATTTAATTTAATCTCCTAAGTCATCTTATTTAATTAAATAACCTGTAGACACACAAAATTGACATCATGCATATTCAACTAATTCATATTCACCCATCAATTAAATAAATCAAGTCTATTTGATTTATCTCCTAAGTTCATTACATTAAATTAAATAAATTAATATTTATTTGATTTAGTCTAACATCATTCATCTTTGATTAAATAAATCTAACTTTATTTAATTAAATCTCAATATTCATATTCCATCCCTTTTCATTTCAATAAATCAAAATATCTAAGTCAAAGGGGTCAACTCACTTAATCTCCACTTAAATTGATCAAACCTTGATTAATTTAATCCTAATCTTCAAAATTCTCTAGATTTTGCCACTTGCACATGAAAAGGCATTTAAATGATTTATTAAAATCTTTATTTATTTTCAACAAGGCATCTTTTGGGAATATTCCATCAAGTTTGAATTGGAAGTCAAAGGTGACATGTCCTTCCAACATGGCATTTATTCCTTAAGTCTTCTAATCCCTTAATTGCATAAATTGAACCTTGTTTAATTACCAATTAAACTAATTTTCCTTTAATCAAAGGGGAATATTCTCATGGAATATTCCTTACCCCTTTTTGCACAATTAATTTTTTTTTTAATTTGTAAATTCACCTTTATCTTCACCCAATGGGATATTTTAAGGAATATTCCCTCTCCTCCAATCAACTCACTTAGGTTCTTTAGGAAGTTAACCTCTTACCTCTTTAGCAAGTTACCTTTGACCTATGTGAGTAGGTTGAAAGTGTGTTTGTTTGAGGCAAGTGTGGGCCCTTGATTAAATTTCATCATGCATTCTCATCTGTTGATGAGAATCCATCATCCATACCTCTTCTTCCTTTCATCTCAAACCATTGATTAAGCTTTTTGATCTCAACCACTCATTCTTCATTTGCTCTCCTATAAATAGATCACTATTTGGAGACAAATGGTTCCATCTTTCAAGTTCAAACTTATGCTATTGAATTCACTTACACTCACACTCATATTTGCACACTTTTAACTTATTTTTAGTTTATTTCAATTGCATAATAGCTTAGATTATCCATTAATGGCTTCCATGCATCCATCCTAGTTTGTAAATAAATTAGGGTTTCATCTTTTAGCATAATTTTAGATTAGATTAGCTTAGCAATAGCATAATTAGTGCATTTTTAGCATAAAATCATGGTAACCTAGCTTGCATCATGTTCATTTTTATCATAATCTAGGTTTTTATACACCAAGCACTATGGTTTCATGGATTCTCTTCCATAGAATTGATTGAAATAGGCTCACTAATCACGACATTGGGAAAGGGTCATCATTCCACATCAACATGATACCAATTCCACAATAGAATAAGTTTCAATAGATTAGAATAGATGTTTTAAAAGCTTTCATAGTTTAGTATGTTAGGTTTTGATGAAATGTTTAGTTTTAATTTTGATTAATTAATCTTGTTGAGATTCGAGTATTGGTGGCTCTGTTATGCTTTGATTCTTCATGGATTAGGTGTAATTCATCCCATACCAGTATTTTCGCATCATTAGTTGCAAATGGGGGTGATGCAAGTCTTTTTTTTTATTGGAGCCATTTTCATTTTTGCTGCAAAAATCTACATTCCACTTACTTGTAAATAAATGATTTCTGGGTTTAATAGCCAAGGTAAAAAAATGATTGGGTATCTTTTATATTTTCCATTTATTGTGAATATTTGAAGAAAATTGCTGTCCAAAAAGTGTCATGTGTCATTTTTCTACCAACTAAAGGTTAAAAAAATCATTTATTTATCTTTTTCTTGTAGGATCAAAAAATAATTTTTGGGTTTTGTTCTTAGCATCATTTTTGGTTTTCTGTTATTTTCTACAAACAATGAGTAGATTTTTCAGAATTCAAATTGGAAGTAATTTTTTTTTGCAAGAAAATCCATTTCTTACAGGTTAAATTCAACTAGTTTTTCAAAAATTCACAACTTTTCTGTAGTTGTTGAATTTAAACAAATAAGATATCATCAAAAAGCTAGAGATGAGCACTTTCCATCCATAGAGGTATTGAGAAGATTGTTTTCCATTTTGTACCAAATATTTTAGGTTGAAGTTGTTTTGGGTTAATTTCTTCAATATTCCATAACTTTCGCTCTCGTGCTCTGATTTTTTGAAAATAAATAGGTGTTGGAAAGGTCTTGAAGAGAACTACATAGGCATAAGTCTAATTTTATCCAATTTTTTTCTTAGGTTTATTTTGTATCATAATTTGTAATTTTGGCTGTTTAGAGCCTATTGAGCATTGTATCTTGGAAAAGTATTTGTAAACACACTAAATTATAAAGTGCTAACCTTATAATATTTTGGGGGGGTGATCTTTGATACTAGTGAAAAGGGTGGGAGTGTATTGAAGCTCTTTTTTTTGGTGTTCTTTTGTAATAATTTGAGGATTGTATCATTGGTTTTTTTACTCATCCCTCTGTGATAGTATTGGATAAGGCTAATTATGAGTCTTGGAAAAAAGGCATTTTAACCTATCTTAGATGGCTAATTTTTTCTCCTTACTTTTAGGGACTTGTGCTTGAACTAGACACACCTGATAAGAAGAATGTTTAGGGTAATAGAATTGATCATGTAATAGGAATAATTGACTGTCATGTTGATTATGATGCTTTGTTGGTTATAGTGGTAATTGAATGTCCCTGCATAGTTTGGGCCAAAATTTGGGAGATGTTTGGAGACCCTCATATTTCTCCATTCCTAGATGATCCCATTGCAGATTGCCTCATTCCACTTGATGATGCAGATAATATACCCTATGATGATGACACTTTAGAAGAGCTTCAATATTATGCACATCTTGAACATTTAGATGACATAGGGACTTCTCCTCTTGCTTCTCATCCTCAAGTAGAGATTACATCAACATCACTTATTATAGATTTTGATTCCAGAGATATTTATTCGAAAGCCTTGAACAATTCATTACAGCAAGATCGATTGTCTTTTGGATTTAGTTCATTGAGACCAATTTCTACCAGACATCACTTTCCTGTTTGTAGAGTCCCTAATATTGGATCTAGATGATACTATTGAGGACATACGCCATCTCTTTGAGGACCACTCTTTTGTCCTTTCATCTACTATTACCACTTAAAATTTTAGAGTTGCTACTTCAAAAACTTCCAAGGAATTCTTGCAGTAGGATATCTATAGTCTTCCTAATTCAACTTGGGATAATATCTTGATAGGTATAAATCATACTTGTTTATGGAGATATATATTGCAGATTTAGGAGACACGATTGAGTGTATTCATCTTCTCTTTGATGAAGATGAACCTTCTTCAGTTGTTATGAGGGAACACCTTGACCCTCTCATTCATTCTCTATATGACTATTCCTTACAGTTTGACATGAGTTTGGATACTTTGGATCATCATTTGGAGAATACGTGTTCAATGGAGATACTTGGGTGTTTGGATTATGCTCTACATCAATCTCTAACAAATTCTGATTTTTCATCTTTAGCAGTGTGGCCTAGAACACCTAATTTGATTGTAACAACTTTCAACATTAACATGGAGATAATTGAGCTGACTTCAAAGACTTTATACATTCTACACTTTCTTTGTATATATTCCTTTTAGGACTCAGGTGATAGCTTGCATACACCTTTGGTTGTCTTCCTTCCTAAGGGGAGGAATGTTGTTCGATGATTGTGGATTATATTCTCCATCCAATTTCGAGCATCTACCATTGGATATATTTTGAGGGGCTACTTAGTCCTTTCCTTCTCTCTCTTATGGGGGAGTGTTCTCTCTCTATTTGTGGGAAGCTTCTTCTTTGGGGGAAACTTTATATGTACATGGGTACCTAACATGGCCTCATTTTTTAGGATCCATCATCTTTTATATCCTCCTAAGTTGTGCTTAAGGGGGGTTGTTGGTGTAGGTTTTTATTTTCCTTGTGAGTTAATTTATTTTCCCTTAGTCTTAAGTTTTTCCTACACTAAATTAAGCTTTCTTAGGATAATAAAGTGAGTCTATTATTTAATAACTAGGAGATCAGTGATGAGGTGTCCCCTTCCTTAAAGGGTGGAACCACTTTCCACTTTTAGTGGCATCCTCCACTTTTGGTAGTCCATCTCTACTTTTGGTGGTTGATTCCTATTGGTTGGATTTTCCACCTACCTCCTCTCTTAAGTTCTATATAAACTCACTACCTAGCTTGTATTTGCATTCATAATCTTTCAATACTCTTGCATCCATTCATGCATATTTGCATCAAGTATTTTTTACGTTGGAAGCTCCTAATGCAATTTTGTCATATTGACATTGCATAATCTCTCAGAGTTTTGGTGTGCATTATTTATGCTTTTCCGGTCTATGTAGCTTTGATTTTATCTTAAAAAGTTCCAGGTTATTCAATCTATTTAATATTTCTAACAATGACCACTTGTATGGAACCTTATTGAAGTTATCAAGAGGTATAAATTTGGCATGGTTAGTACAATGGGAGCCTATAGAACTAGCATGAATTCCCATTAGCCACTTTTTGGGACTCACCGAGTGGAGAATGGATTTCACTAGCCCATGTGCGAGTGCATTTGGTTTGCATAGTGGACAATGGGTTTCCACTTGTAAACATTTTTGGAAAAATAGATAAGGCTTGATCCATACTAGTTAGAAAAATAGTCAAGGCTTGATCCACCCTCTCCATCCCCTCCCTTTCTCTTCTCACTAATTTTGGCATTGTATGCTTGTGTATCTTGTCTTGCTATTGCATCTTTAAAATAGGCATGTGTCTCTTTGTGCCTTTGTTGGTTTATCTTGAGATCTTAGATCTTTGGGCTTGATCATCCTCCTTGACCTTTGGTTTCTTATCTTTCTAGTATTTGTACAATTAGACCTCTCTTGATGCTTGTCTAACTATTTTAGTGTGAGTTTGAGTGTAGGGTTGATCCTCTCACTAAAGTGATAAATATAGTGTCAGAAAATGTACTTCTTTACATTTTCACACTAAGTTTGGGTTCCTTAATTAATTGCACTTAATTAAGCCTCTAATGGGCCCTATTTTGCATCTACAAGCCTAATTAATTACAATTTATGAAAGGGGAATTATGATTTAATTAATGCAGTTATCATTTTTAACACCTCAAAATGAATAGGTGCTAGCAATTTAGGTCATGACCCATTTTCCCTTGAGCAAATGGGTCCCTTTAAGATTACAAATTAAAATTTTAAACATGTTTTTGGCAGAATCTTAAGGTTTTAAATTCAAGTTTTAAGTGTCGGCTTGTAATGTTTAATTTTTAGGAAATTAGAAAATTGTCTATAAAAGAAAGATATTTTTATCAATTCAAATCCTAGAAGCAAGAGGTGAACTTTCATAAGAGCTAAGATTATTCTCAAAGGTGTTCAAGAGAAAATTTCACAAGAAATTTTTGTATCATTCAAGATCTCAAGCATCATTTCGAAGTTAACAAGCATCATGCATGTTTTGGAGCTAACATTATGATGTATAGGTTTCAAGCATTCAAATCAAGATTCAAGAATCAAGATCACATCATCAATCAAGCCACTTCATGCAAGATCAAGACCTTGGAGAGATCTACTAAGTTTCAATCCTTCAATGGTTTCAAATCAAGGGTTTGGTGAGTTGCAACATAACACTTGTTCATTCATCATTCCTTTCATGTTTCATTGTTCTATTTCAAGGTTTAATTAGGGTATGTGCAGGATCATCATGGAAAAAATAGGCCCTTAAGTTGTAAAAAATTTAGAACAATCAGAGTTAGGAAACTTGACGTAAAAATTTGAATAAGTTATCTATATTATTTCAATAATATGTAAGAATAAAATTTGTAGAAAATTGAATGTAGTTCCTAAACTACTAGGTTTATTTAAAAAAAGAAAAAATCTATTTGGTGAAAATTTGAAATTTTAATACAGTAGTACTTAAATTTCAAGGAAAAAATAAGAAGCAGGTGTCTATCTGACCACCCTAACCGCAATAAAATGATAATATTTTTTAATAAGATTTTAGATATAAGTAGAAGACTCATGTCTCAATGTGATGCATATTTTTTTGTAATTTTTTTCCAAGTAAATAATTCATTATGATTTTTTTATTACAACTTTTAAAAAATATAAAAACTTGTATGTCTGACCACCTTAACTTGGTAAAAAATTCATGAAATTCAATTTTTTTTTTATAGTATAGTAAATGCAAAACATAGAATGTGACACATGTTTCAGATTCAAAAAATGTGATACTGTTTGAAAGCTATAGATGCTTTTTAATCAGCCTATCAATCAAGACTTTAGTCATAATTCAAATAGAAAATGAATAATAATTATTTATTAAATTCAAAGTAAAGCATAATTTATATTGGTGGAAAGCTGAGAATCTCCTTTAAAAACCCTTTTTGTTTCATCAATTTTGGGTAAAAAAAACCCATCAGCCACATGGGCCATCATATCACTTATATATTGCCACTTTTTGGCCCATCATGATCTTGCACATACCCATTACCAAAATGGGGTTTCACTAGGGAAAACCCCCATTCACCAAAAAAAAAAATTCCCTCTTTTGTGTTTTTCAAATCTTAGTTTGAAGAAGGATTGAAGATCTATCAAAAGAGAAAAATTACAAAAGTTTTCAAAGTTTTCATCAAGACACAAAAGTTCACTTTCAAAATTTATTTTTGAATTTTTGACTATGAAACCTGGAGGAATTGGGAGTGCAAAACAAGGACTAGAGGATTGTGAAGTCAATGTTTAGACCTCTGTAGCAAGACTCATTCTCCCTTGGGTGAATGGGTCCCAGGAGGGAACTCGCCACAACCTTTTTGTCACAAGTGCATGAAATCAATCCCTTCTTAGATCTATAATTTATTTCTAGATTCTATCAAATTAAGGTTTAATTTAGTGATTTCATGTGTTACATTGCATAATTGCATTCATTTAGTATTTTTCATTCATCCCCCAAAAGTGTCGGTTTAGCTGACTTACCTTTCCCTAGGTGATAAGGAAAACATTAAGATCTCCACCAAGGTTGACTCACCTATGGGTTGAAAGTCAATATTGTCCTAGGGGATCTCTTTTTCCCAATGAACTAAGGAAGATAGACTGGTGCATCATACCCACCCTTTGCTAACACTATTAATTTGCACCCATTTTTTGATGTTTCAATTTCTATATTTTTTATAATTTTAATTTTTTCTTTATAAATTGATAAATTAACTAAAGGTTCACATCATGCACATGGTTCTAATATGAGTGATTGTATTAACACTTTTAGTGCTTTTGAATGTTATTTTCTAACTATCCTTGAGTTGGAAGTGTTAAGATTAGGTGTATGATTCAACATGTATATCTTAAGATCTATGACAACTTAATTGCTTGTAGATGGGTAAATAATTTACAAGCATATCCAATAATTATGGTGTGAGAAAAATGGGATGCCCGTATGAGGGTTGGGACATATGTAATTATTATATTATTTTTACTAACTTATAAATATTGTGGTAAAGAGACATTAGCAAGGGGGTTACATAGTATATTTTTAAGAGCATATTTCATTCGTGGGTGTAAAATAATTAGTTCTTGACAAGGGATATTTTTTGAGTTACATATATGCAACTTGAGTTGTGGAATTTAAATATTCTTGGATACGAGTGGAAAAAATGTTGGGTATTTAATGCTTTAGGTGGAATATCATGGATTTAGTCATGTTTTTGCATGTTGCAGAGTTGTGATCTAGAGAGTTGATATTTGGTAATATATTACTATCCTCTTGCACATGTTTGTTGTGTCTCTTCATCATGTGGTCATGTGCATGGGAACAAAGTTTATTCTGGGTGCTTGATTTTACCTCCTTGGTAACATGGGAAATAAATTTATAAGATGATTGTCATATGGATTATATATGTTAATTTCATGGTTTTATTCCTTGGTTATGTGGAATAATTAGGTGATTAGCCCATAGTTGCATAATGGTTGTGGAGTTGGTCTTATGGTGATATGAAGGTCCTTGAAAACTTAGTTCCTCTATATGCACATACTTGCTAATGGTTGTGTAATTGGTCTTTTGGTAACCTGGATTCGTCTTTTGATAACTATTATCATTTCATACCCCCTTTGATGACCCATCACTAATATGATCTGAGTTGAGTGATCCTCCATGGGTCATTTTTCATGTGTTTCCCTTAAAGTGTTCCAAATTTAGCCAAGTCCCAAATTTTTGGGTTTTCAGGCTTTCACTTACCTTCTTCCTTACATGTCTTCTTCATTTCTCCATCGCTCCTTCCTTTCCCTATTTTCTTTTAATTCTTTTAGGTTTTGGCCTTCGGCCTTACCCATTACCCTTTACCAATCTCTCTCTTCCATCATTTTTTTCTCTTCTTTTATCAGCTTTTTGAGGTCGACCTTCAGCCTTCCCCTTTTGTTCCTTTCATTCCCTTCATCGACCATTGCTCGAAAATCTAACCCTCAATCCTTGAAGGTTCAATCTTCTCACTTGCACATCCTCATCTTTGACATTCTCCTTCCATATTTTCTTCTCATCAATGTCTTGAACCAAAAATTTGGCTAAGTGTTGAGTTTTAGGCTTCAAGAGTTGAGTTTCTCCCTTAACTCTTACTCATTCCTGTGGTAAGTAGTAGAACTTCGATGCGACCTCTAACCTCTAACATCCTGAAGTCTAATCTACAAAGTCTTCTTTGAGCCTTCATTGTTTCCTCCCTTATCCCTTCTCACTTTCATTCTTTTCTTTGAAAATTTGACAAGTACCAAATTTTTGGGTTTCAACCTTTAGCCTTCCCCATATACCTCTTACCATTCTTCGGTAAAAGGTATCTCATCTCCCTTACCTTTGGATTTCGAGGGTAAGGCTTCTTGAGGTTTCTCTATCATGGGACAATGGGTGTACACTATTATACCGTAGGCACCTTGATGCTTCATCATGGGGTAGCAAGGTTCTTACCACTACACCGCAAGATTTAAACGTTTAGCCCATGGTACTATAGGCTTATTCTTAACAATCTCTTCTGGCTTACCACACTATCGCTCTTCATGATCTTCTTCCTCACGATATAGCGGGATTGTTACCACACTACTACTCTTCATGATCTTCTTCCTCGTGAGATGGCAAGTTGTTCCATGCTATATCACACTATTCATTTTTCCTTGTCATGGTATTGAAGCTTATGATGTAATGGAGCTCTTTCATACCACTTGATTGCTGATGCCCAACAAAGACTATTTTTGGGGCTTTGAGCCATTTAATTTTGATGCGTGTAAAGGTGAGTTTTCAGGCCCAATTCCCCGACGATCCACATATTGGAACAATTTTCTTCACTGACGTCATTAATGCACAACTACTCCCAACAACCGAGCTTGAATTTTAGGGTTTGAGGACAAATTTTAATTCTTTCCACAACTTCTCCAAGTGATTGCGTGGCAGCAATACTCATTCATTGTTGCTTCCTTACTCCTGACAATCCCTTATCTTTTTCACAGATTTCATGGAGTATCTTCATAGCTTTTTTCTGCAAATCTTCATGGTAGGGTGGATGGCATGTTGGTTTTATTTTCGCCAAGTTCCTTATGGTGCATTTTTTCATAGCAGGTATGCGTGCCCATGCTCATTTATTTTCTCTAGTTTAATTTACATTCTAATCCATGCTCTAGTCACGATTTTCATGGAGGGCTCCTTTCTTTCATGCCATGCTTGTTTTGGGCACAAATTTTTGAGTAAATCTAATGCTTCCTGATCAAATTTGTAACCCTAGTTGGGTTAGGGTTAGTTATTTTTCATCTTAGTTATGCTTGAACTATAAAGGTACAACACTTGTATTATTTTTATTGGTTCTTCCTCTGGCTCCTCTGGGGTTTTTCTTTTATAGACTTTCATTTTTTGTCTCTACCATTGTAAAGATTGGATTTTTTCCTCCAAATTAATTGGATTATTCAAGTTTTCCTCTTCTCATCTCTTTGGTGTTTGAGAAATTCATTACCTTAATATCTAAGTGTTTATTGTATTTTCATGCATGTATGTTTGTGATTAAATGGTAAACACATTTGCTAGTTGTGAAACCCTCTTTCCTTCCAACATCTTATTGAACCCTAGCCTTCATGTATGCATCTAAAAATTGACCAAACAGAGATTTGTTAAAGTCCCCTTGCCCCTATTAAATGATGTGTTGTGTAGTATTGGTTAGGAAGAAGTGACCTTTCTATCTTGGTGTATCACCTCCCTCTCATTTTATTGTTCTCCTTCTCTTTCATGTGTTGGGTTGGACCAACACATTGCATTGTTATTGAAAAGGAATATGGCCTTCTCCATAGATTCAAACTCATATGTGAAAAGGTCCTACACCTTGAGCTCATTTCAATTGTGTCATTGGAATGTTGAGCTTCGTGCTCAGCAGGGTGCAATTTCATGTGACAACAACAACCTATATTGCTAATGGTTGTGTAATTGGTCATTTAGTAACCAATATTTCTTGTGGAGTTGATCCTTTTGGATTCTTGTACTTGAATTTTGTAGATTCATGTTATTTAGATATGTGGATTTTTTTTAATTTAAATATACATGGCTATTCTTTATCTATGAAATTCCATTATTTTGGATTATAGATTTGACATTTTTGATTTTTTTTGGTTTCCTAATCTATTTAAATTAATTTATATTTACATTTATTATTATGCATGATAATAAAAATGTATAGTTTATTTGATCTATGAAGAGATTATTTTGTAGGGTTTTCTAGATGGAGATAGTTTTAGATTTGCATACATGCTTCATACATGGTTTGAAGATGTCTAGCACTTCCATAATTTTTTTTGGTCTCTTTAACTATTTTTACTTTGTTGTAGATTTATAGAAAGTTGGATCTATATTTTATTTGATTTCTAAGTCGTGGAAAATATATATTTTATATATGGTTATATCTATTTTGTGTATGTATTCTTTTCAATATATATATATATATATATAATCTAGGGTTTTCTAGATGGAGAAAGTTATAGATTTACATGCATGGTTTGATGAGGTTGGTTGTATTCTTCTCAATGTGAAAGTGATGGTTATAAGAAATAGGAAATTATGGAGATGAGAAACAAGCACAAGTGAAAAATGCAAAAGATTATATTTAGATGGCCCAACTTACAATGAGTACAAAGCCTTATATATATAGGAAAGGAAGAAGTAATCCACCTATAAGGTGGATTTACAAGTGCCCCAAGATGTGACATAAATGGGTTGACAAGTGTCCTATAGGTGTCAACCTTAAGAAAACTTGGAGTGGGAAAACCAACAACCTAATTGACCAATTCATCAACCTCAATTCCAAGAGTTGAGTGACCTTTGAGGTGAGATGGAAAACCTTCCAACCTCAAAAAGATAGCTCATGAGGCTTACCAAAAACCTTGGTAACCTCTAGAGGTCTAAAAGGTTGCACATTTAGTTAGACAAGATGTTGGATAACCTCATCAACCTAAGTACACTTAAGTATAGGGAATAGATAAATTATTCACTCTAACAATTCCCCTTAAGTGATACTTGGGGAGATCACAAAGTGCAAATAGATAGAAATGAAATGGGTAGCAACTAGAGGCCATGTTAGGTACCATGTACAATTATGCATCCTCTCACAAATGGAAAAAAGTGATAAAACCTAGTGGGAGCAAAAATCCTCTCCAAAAAACAATTGGAAGGTTTTAAGAACTTTTAAAAAGATGCCCCTTGATGATAGGAACATGATGAAAAAGAACTCCTAAAGCATGTAGAAGTTGTAAACTCTACTAATGAAGGACTGGTGTCTATTGGAATCAACAAATCTCCAAGAAATGTAGATCAAGCTAAGAGATAAAAAATATTGCATGAGTGAAAATATGAACACTACTCAACCAATGTAGAAAAAGTTAATTAAACTCTATGAAGTAAAAAACATAGATAATACTATGATTAGGAGTACTAGAATCTCAAAATATGATCCATTGAAATAATCCCCCATACAAGAGATCAAGTTATAAGTTTAATGGGGCCTCCCATAAAATAAAATTCTACCACTACTTCAATGAAATAAGAATTAACACAACATATCATGGTACCTCCTTAATGCTAAGAGAATAAGCAGAGCACTTGAAATCAAGAGTGTGCAAGGAATGTAGAGATATACAAGAAAATGAGAAAGGGTGTGCTCCAAGGTACACTCGCATAGGGTGAGAATCATGAAGATCCACAACTATGATTTCAAATCAAGGCTCTACAAAATCCCCCACTACATTTTATAATTAAGTGTAAGAGAAAAATTTCTCAAATTCCCTCCACACATTCAATTTTTTGGCACTTTATATCAGTGCATTTACAAGTATTTTTTCTATTACAAGTTCTTCAAAGTTTATGTTGTGAGGCAGATTAAGAAGAAATATGCCTTAGAAACCTCAAAAAATGACAAAAACTAAAAATTAAAACCCCCCTTCTCTTTGCAAGTTATTGAAAAATGAAAAAACAACCTTTTGCCAAATTCATTATAAAAGAAAAACCTAATTCCTCTTTTTTAAAATTTTAACTATGAAAAAAATTTCACCTCACCCTATAAACACTTTCTCTTTGCCAAATTCATTGTAAAAAAATATTGACTCCTTTTCACAAATTTTTAACTAAGGAAAAAAAAACAACACCCCCATAAATACTTTCCCTTTGCCAAACTCATTGAAAAAGAAAAAATTGACTCCTCTTTTACAAATTTTTAAATATGACAAAAAAAATTCACCTCTCTCTTTGAAAGGATTTTTATGACTGTAAGATGTTTTAATTGACAATAATTTTTCAGTTTAGCTAAGTCTTTGAGAAGTTAGCATCAAATAGTAAAAGTAATGCTGACAATAAGAACTCAACATTAAAAAAAAATTGTTAGCTGGGTGTAAAAAAAGAGAAAGAAAGAGTGAAGATGTGTTGCCTATTGACCATGAGGGAGTGGGGATGAAAAAAAAACTCCTATACCTCTTCCAATAATGTAAATAATGCTCAACCGTCAACTCAACCATCAAATAATGGGTTTAGCATTATTTGGTTCAGGGTCTCGAAGCAATACTGGATCCTATTTTGTTTTGTTCGATTTCGAGTTTTTGACTAAGTTTGAAACTTCTACAAGAAGTGGACTCATCTTCTTGATAGCTATTGAATGAGTCAAAAGTTGTGTATAGGGAATATGGAGTCATGTGGATTTGACTGCAAGGGAGTGGGTGTGAAACAAATGTCTTACGCCTCTTCCAACAATGCAAATAATTCTCAATTACCAAATAGGGGAGTGAGGTTCAATAGTGGGGATAGAAGTAGGCCTTTGTAGGCCCCATAGTGGAGCACATTAATATCCAATTGCAAAACACTTTGTATCCATAAAATACATAAACTGAAAAATCATGTGATGCCACATCAGGGCATCAATAAAACATGACTTAGTGCACCACTATTGGTCTCACTTTTTTTTTTGCACCTTTTTGGATACCTCAACAAAAAGCATGTTGATGTGGAATCATATTTGATGATGTGGCCCTAAAATGAAATATAGAAGCATGTGAGTTGCCAAATAAATGATTGTACAAAATTGAGAGTGATTTGAAATTTCCACATAGGATTTTGAGAAACATGATGTTAGGGTGCTCCACTATGGGTCCCTCTCTCCTAATGGATTGAGTGATTGAATCCTGGCTAATACCAGTTGATGTAGCAGTGTGGGGGTCAACCCCAACTATCTTCTCAAGTTTTGCATGAGTTGAGAGGTCGCTGATCTGTAGATTAAACACCCTTCTCCTCCACTGCAAAAGCTGCCAAAGGGTGCAAAATGTAGGTCCAAGATGGACGTTCTTGCAAGGTTAAAACAAGAGAGATTAAAACACAACGATTGTGTGTTGTGTCATTTAATATTTCTATGGTTTTGTCTGTTGGGTTCTTAAAATGTGGTTAATTTATCATATATTTGTAGCAAGTTTGATTTAGATTTTATTTATTGTCTAATTCATGGAAAATCTACGTGTTATATCTAGTTGTCTCTATATTATGTATCTATGTTTTTATTGTTTGAGATCTATGAGTGTTCGAAAGTAATATTGGACTTCTACTTCTTGTACCTCTCATTATTTTACATAGGATCTATTATGTAGATGCATCTTTAACAAGGATAGTTTCAATCTCCCGTTGTTTCATCTAGGAGACATATTGCAATGAGACAATGTTGCTTGATGTTATGCAAGTGTTTACGGCTTTACTTATGTAGCCACCTAAAACCACCTCCTAAAAGTTCTAGTGCCATCAATTCACTTAACATCCTTACTTCTAAATGTAGACACCTAAAATGGTCAGGAGGGAATCTAATTAATTAAATACTTGACTTATTTGATTAATTTATCTTAAGTCATCTACTTAGTATAAATAAATAGAAATAATATTTATTTGTTAATTCTTCTATTTCTCTCCTAATTAAATAAACAAAATTAAAAACTTTGTTTTTTATTTAATTATTATCATTTTCATCATTTTATTTCTCTCTTAATTAAATAAACAAAATTAAAAACTTTGTTTATTTAATTATTATCATTTCATCATGTTATTTTTCTCTCTTAATTAAATAAGCGAAATTAAAAACTTTTGTTTTGTTCATTTATTATCATTATTACTTCTTTATGCTACTTCATCATAAATTAAATACACAACTCAAATGAATTTGTGTTATTTAATTTACCTCATCACATTTCTTCTTAATTAAATAAAGATATTCTAAAATCTTTTATTTAATTATCATTTCCTTTTGTTTTAATTTAATAAATAAGCCTATTGTTTGATTTATTAGGTGTTGATCCTCTTTTGCTAGAATTTAAATAAATTAAAATTATTTAGATTATGCATAAATCATTACCACTATTCACTCACCAATAAAATTAAGAGTGCAAAAAAATTTGAATTAATTCTCTTGTATCATTCAGGAAGGAGTTTAGGGACAAACCTGCAGGAAATTCTCTCAACCACCTTCCACCCACCTTCCCTCTTATCTTGCCTGGTGTTTTCATGGGGAGAAACCATCCTCCATGATCAGCTCCATCTTCTCATCCTATGCCCTTCAATTCTCTAGATTGAATCACAGCCCCTTATCCTATATCCCTGTGCAATTGTGCTACCGTGAAAGCTATAAATACAGCTCTTGGGCTATAGGAAATGGATCCCAACTTATGCAATCTTACTCTGCAGGTTTCCAAAGCATCCAACATTCATCCAGCATCTCCAGCATTCAACATTCAATCAAACATCCATCCAACATCTCAACTATGGCAGTTTACAGTAGTTTCCTTCTTAGAAGCTTTGTTGTAGAATCATTCTAGTTGCATAGTTAATCATATTAGAATAGAATAGCTTAATTCTCATTCTCTAAGTGTCATTTCAATAGTTTAATTAGTTTCTAAATCTGAGAGTTAAGTAGATTAGAGAGATCTTTAGAGTTAGAGAGCAATAGGATAGATTTATGAAGATTTGTAGTTTAAATTAGTTTAAATTCTTTAAATCTTAGATGCAATGTCCTATTTAGAAGCGTAGATGCATGTTTAACTTGTTTTCCTCATTCTACCGCTTACAAATTGGCGCCCACTGTGGGGCATAACCCCATATTTTGATTAATTTTTGAGAAAAGTGTTATACAAGTATCGACGTGATAGTTTTCACAGAACCGTGACATTTTACAGCGTGTCGGGTCTCTATTACAGCACGCCAGGTTTTTGTTACAGCGCACCGGGTTTTTGTTATAGCGCGCCGAGTTACTGTTCCAGCGTGCCGCTTCACTGCTTCAGCACGCCGCTTCACTGTCCTTAAAATCACTTTCTTTTTATCTGGATTTGACGCGTCCGTGGCCAGATTTTGTTTTTGTCTAATTTTGGATAAAATTTAACAATCCTATGATAGAAATGGATAAAATTTA
>VDFB02270651.1:791265860-791299494 GCA_007258455.2 Sequoia sempervirens
AAACTCATAAAAGGTTTAGTTACTTTATGATTTTTGTTTATAATTCATGTTTTATTTTATTAATTTAGGGACTTCAATTTGAATTCCATGTTTGAATTTCTTAATAAAAGGATATGTGGAACATATTCTTTTAGAAAGAATATGTGAACTTAAAACCTTTAAATATAAAAGATATAAACATTAATTATTATTTGCATTCTTTAGAAAAGGTTTTATCTTTTTTATTTAAAAAAAAAATAAAATTCCACTATAAATATATTTAATTATATAACTATTTTTTTATATAACAAAGATAAATAATTAATTAAATAAATTATATATATAATAAAAGAATTTTAAAAAATACAATAATAAAAAAATACCGGTATTATTATTGAGGATAAGTTTTGCAAGTAACAATCAGTTAAGAGATAATAGTGTTTATACGTATTGTTACAAAAGAAAAAAAAAATGTTGTTTTTTTTTTACGTGTAGATTTAGGGCATGATACCATCCACCTTAATCTTGGGGTAACTTGGGTGATTAGAGGGTATATGCAAACATGATATTTCTACCACAACAACATTTTTGTTATGAATAAAATTTAATATTATTTGTGAGTAATAAAATTTTAGAGGAAGCCTTAATATCATTGGGTACCTTAATGATCAATGACATAGTATTGTTAATACTCTAATCAATATTCATATCGGTAGTTACCTTACTAATAATGTTTTTAAAAGAGGAAAAACAGGTTTTATAGGGACCCAAAACCACAAAGTTTTACCTTACTAATAATGTTAGCATAATTAATATTATTAATTTTTAAGGTTCATTGATGTCTAGGATTTTTGGCACAACTTTTTATAGATGATAAAATATGAAATTTAAAAAAAAAAATACAAGCAATATAATTAATCTTATCAAAAGATATATATTTAGCACCCTAAAATACCATCATTAGGTCACAATGAACTATGTTAATAATCACAATAACATATTGACATTATGGTCAACATGAATTAGAAGTAGAAACTACTCAATCCGAGGTGTCACAACTAACGAGAATATTATTAACTTAACCAATGAATTGTGATACTTGTAAATTTAATATTTAAAGCATAGTTTAATAGTGAGAGATACAATAATAATGGTATCACATTAACAAGTTTAAAATCAATATTAGTTTAAAGAAAGGATACTAATATCAACAAGTTTTATGATGATGATAATTATCACATTATTTTAATATTCGAAGGAATATTGATATTAACCTTACCTCTAATTATAAATAATAATGCTAGAAAAATGTTAAATGTAAATCGACTATTGGTGATAGGATTATTGGTTCCATTTATGGATAAGGAATATAGAAGTATGCTAGAGATGTTAAAAAATTCAAAAAGAAATAGTTGAGTTAAGTGTGGCCCATTCTTGGGCACCAACTTTGAGGAGAAGCTTACAAGATATCTTCGTAATCATTAATCAATTAGGACTTTAGTTTGGGACACCCAAATTGATGAAGGGCTTGGTTTGACTTTATTTTTTATGAAGAAACTCTACTTGCACCATTATGGCATAGATATTTGTGAGGATATTTATCTTCTTGTAATTGTCAACTCTTTGGAGTTTACAAGGCATATATTTGTCTATTAATTGCAGTGGGTTGAAGAGAGTTTCATCAAAGTTTATTGTAGGTTGTGAAGAAGAATTGTTGAAGGAAAAAGAAGCATCTCAAGCAAAGATTGATACAGTGTTATTGTAATCTTGTTCTAAGGTTAAATAATACAAGCACTATTGATTTTGATGGTGGAGTTTTTTCTCGAAAGGCTTTCTCCACACCCATGCTATGTCACTTCTATCTTCTTGTCTCATTCTTCTATAATCTTTTGTCTACTTCTACAATTGGTAGAACTAAATTAATTAGATTAATCACCCATAAAGAAATTTTGATAAAGAATACTTAATTTAATCTACAATCTCATAGAATTACAAGTTTAAAGCTACAAAATTTACCTTCAATATTCAACAGGGTTGTTGGTATTTATGAGAAGGGAATTCCTCTCAATGAGGAGATTCTCCAATTGTATGAAAGGTGTATGGCTTGCTAGGATATGGTATAGCAAATTGCAATTGAGTGCAAAGTGTTAGATGATAAATCCTTGGCCAAACTAATTAAAGTGGTTAAAGTTCCTAAGCCTGTGTTGCTTAAAGAAAATATCCTTGCTCTAGAAGATATTGATAAACTAAAAGAGTGGCTTAAGGAATTCAATTTTAAGAGAGAAGTAATGGATAAAGCCTTGGTGTATACTTTCCTAAGATGCAAAGTGATTTGGGGGATATTTTTGTTGGTTGCATCTTAAGTCTAGAAGTGATGATTAGTAGGACACTCTACAAGGAATATCTAAAGGCTGATTTATTGAAGTAGTGGTGGAAGGACATCTTATCTCATGTTGAGGATGGGCTTGTAATAGAAAACCACCTAGAAGAGATGGCTATGTATGTGACTATAATGCATAAATATTAGGATTCTAAGTTGGATTGGGAAAAAATATTAAAGTATGGAGATGAAGTGGAGTCAATGACTTTGAGAATTAAATTTATCCCAACTCCTAGTCAGACCGACTTGAATAATGTTCTAAATAAATTATAGGAATTTGTTAAGGGTCAATAAATGGATAGGGATGAGGAATAAAGGATGAATCCACCTCAAAATCCATGCCTATCCTCATCAACACAGTAGAAGTAAAAGTTGGTGACTTAGGAATCAGTTTCAGGGGCATTTTATCTTGATATTTTAATAGGATTTTAATGAAAAACAAGATTCTAATGTTTCAATTTCTAAATTAAAATGGGAATTAGGGTTTTATGATGTTAACCTATTTTGGTTAACCTAATTAGGGTTCCCATGTTTGATGTAATCTGGACCATTGATTTTAAAACCTAGATTCATGTTAAACTCTATAAATATGAGGTCTTTCCTCATTTGTGAAGGTGATTCTAAAATTGTTGTAGTCTTTTGATGAAGCTAATATAATAAGAAGAAATTGGTTTGGTGTTTTTTCCTTTGTGATTTCATTCTATTACATGGTTCCTATGTTTTCAAGCTATTTCAGTTGATTAGTTTCATATTTAGTTTCATTTTTTTCATATTCGTAATGAAGTATTGAAGGTGTTAGATGAATCTGTTGCCCATATTATTTGGGGCTTACTAATTGTAAGTCACTTTGCATAGTTAGCTTGGGTCATTTTTTAATGCAATGTTTCAAATGTGGATTTTTATGCATTTTATGCCAAATCTGGGTATGTGTTCAAATATTTCACAATATGAAAATCTTTATATTCCTTTGAAGATTGCACTATTTCTATAATACTGTAGATTTTGTCTTGGTTAAATAGGAATTGGCTATTGGGGTTTTTTCTACCTTGAATGATGAGTTATTTGCATGATTACACTGAGGTTTCATATTAGAATTTTTCTAAACCCTTGAAGCTTTTTCTATTTCTTTAAAATTTGTGTTAATCTAGGAAAAAAGCATCACTAAAATTGGTGTATTTGATGATAATATTATTTCAAGACATCAAATCTAGGAATTACAATTAGGGTTTACTTTTATCTTTAGACTTTACAAAACCCACACTATAGTCCCTTAGGATTTTAGCATTTTTCTGCCATAAATTCGATTTGTGATTACCAACATAACACATTACCATTGAGTTTTTTTTTGCATTACAAAGACTTGAACTTAGAGACCTTGGGGTTATTTTCTAAATTTTGTTTGAGGAAAATTTCCTTTCAAGAGAGATAGAACACTTGTGTTTTATTTGTGGTGAGTAGTGCTAAAACACCCATCAACACATACCAAGGGAAGCCTTAGTGACATGACAATGGGTCATATCCTCCCTGAAGCTAAGGATTTGAGACTCATTTTTATCATGAAAAATAAGCCCCATGAATCCTTTTCATTGTGTCCTTGTTTATTTCCTAAGCCTCATTTAATTTGGCATCCTTTCAATTGGAGTTTGGGCTGCAATTGGATCTTGTTATCTATCCTTATTTTTTGTTGGGGCTATTCTCACATTGATTGTGGGTTCTCAAAGAGGATTGGAAGAATCTAGCAGAAATTTAACTATTCTCCAATCTATAACAAATACTCTATTAGAACCTTTTGTATGTTGTGCGAAGTTAGCATCCTACTAGCGGAGGTCCAATCAGCTATATTTCCACCAAATTTTGGAAAGAACTATAATATTGTTTAATTATTATTTTCTTACCCACTACTGCGACTGTTGAGAAGGGTAGAAATTTTCTCATCTACCATTGCTACTATAATTCCATGGGGAGTACGAAGAAAAGATCAAATCCGCTATCCTATGTTCCTTTGTGGCAGAATGTAGAGCTCTAAAGTCTCTTTGAAGAGGCTAGTATGATGCCATTCTTTATTGAGATGAGAAGGTAGAATGATGATATTACTGCAAAATTTTACAACTCAAGGAGATATGATAGATTTTGGATAGGAAAAATCAAGTTGGAAGTGTCCCTTACGTTGATTGCATCTGTGAATGGTCTTCAGTACAGTGGCCTAAGGGTTTCCAAAATAAGCAACAAAAATTACTAGAGGTTTATGGACTGCTTTCTTGAAGGTGACGAGAAGCTTGTGAGGTGCCAACATGGTTATGACAGGGAGTGCCTCCCAACCCCTTATGGGGTTGTAAGTGTGCATACCATGAATTATTTCATCCTGGAAGGGAATTACACCATAGTTCACAAGTACCACTTTCCCTTTCTCTGCCATATTCATTGGAATGAAAAGATTAACATACCTTTTTTTTTCTATTTTCATCTTTCAAACAATGCAAGGCCAAAAGAGCCTTGTACCCCATCCACCAAGGTCTAATTCAATGTCCTTTAAACCATGCCTCAATAATTATCCCCTGTGAGGACCTTTTGGTGGTAACCCTACTATTAATTTTTCCCCTGTGTCTCAAGAGGACCCCCTCCCCTACCCCTCTCAGGCTCATAAATTTGATGAAGGTACCTCCTCTGTGAGATCTCCTTCCAAAAAACCCCTCATTGTTCCTTCCGATTTAAAACAACCCTCTATTAAAGGCCTTCTTACTAAGGGAAACCTTGTTACTCAAAATTTGAAAGGAAAAGAGACTAGCTCTAACCATCGAGTAATCTCATTGGTGCTAAAAGAAAAGTTTGTGATAATATTGAACCTAAAACAACCAAAAAATTCACTATTGAGATTAGAGATAAGGAGGATCAAGGGAAATTGGATGATTCCACCACTAGGAAGGGTGGAAGAAGGTTGGCGAGGCTCACGAGCCAATTAGCCAAAGGTAAGAAACTATGCTTCGAAGAACCTGGGGATGACCCTAAAGATGAAGCTTTCCCTACTATTGATCTAAGTAAAAAGGATTTGGTGTTTTGGGAGAAGACCTCATAAAGGATTCTATTAGCAGTGAAGAGGATGAAGAAATGGATGGTGAAAACCAACTGGTAGTTGAAGGCTCAGAGGATGGGGAAGCAGAAGGGCTCAAGAATATTGAAAGTGAAGTTGAGCAATTGGTTAGGGAAGTCATGCAGGGAATGGAAGAATAACCTATGCAAGAAAAGGCTAAGGAGATGCAAGATAATGATAGGTCCCTCAATTTTTATGTTAACCAACTCTAGGAATTACATCATAAAGTGGATAAGATGGACAAGGCTTGCAATAAGTTAATGATGATCACTTTGGGCATTATGTGAAAGCCTATCTTTAGCATGGTAAATGGTGTTGTATATGCATAAAATTGGTCATGTCTATAATCTTGGCATTTAATTAAATATTTATTAGTTAATTAATTTCTCTATAGTCTTCTACTTATGATTAAATTTAATAAAGTTAATTATATTGTTCATTCACTTCATTCTTCCACCGTAATTAAATAAATTTATTTTATTTAATTATTTTGCATATCTACTTGATTAATTAAATAAATACACTTTATTTATTTTAATTAATTACCATCTTTTGAATTTAATTAAGTCTTTTGATTTAATTAAATTTAAATATTTCTTTTCTTCTATTTAAAACTTTCTTCTAATTAATTAAATATTTTATTTACTTAATTTATACACATGCCATTTTTCTAATAATTTAATTAAATAGTTTTATTTAATTAAATATCTTTCATATCTTTTCAAATCATAATTAAATATTTTATTTAATTATGAGATCTTCTGCTTTCTTCAAATCATAATTAATATTTTATTTAATTAGGAAATCTTCTGATTTCCTCAAATCTTAATTAATTAATTATTTAATTAAGAAAAATCTACATGTCACCCATAAATAAATAAACGGATTGATAATTCATTATTTATCTTCTTTAAAATCTTTCCAAAATCCTTTAAAAAGATGATTTTTTATCATCTCATCTTATCTCTTCCACGAAAATGGAAAAATCTTGCTTTCTGGTTTTCTTTTATTTTTCTCTCCAGTCTCATCCATCTTCGACCATTTGATCTGCCAAGAGTTTTTCACAACCGTTGATTACACCAACCAATCAAAATCTTTCAAAAACTCTATAAATACCTCTATGAATTCAAGCATTGGTTCAATTAGAGATTAGTTGCATTCAAGTGATTAGCATTCTAGCATTGTCATTTTCAACTTCAGCATTTTTACATTATCATACTTTAGCAATATCATATTTAGATTGCATCTTAGCATAAGCATGCATTTATTCTAAATCTCGTTCTCTAGGAGTACATTTTGTTGAGCTTAGCACACAAGTCTGAGAGCAAGCTAGAATCAATGAAACACTAGAGATAGAGAATAATAAGATTCCTTCAAAGGAATTGTTATTTGAGAGTTTTCATTTATTTTTCAATTAGTTTCTTTGATTCAATGTCTTATTGGTGTGCTTGAATAATTTTTAATTCATATTTTTAATACACAAATTTTCATTCACACAATTTTGGCACCCACTGTGGGGCCTTGCCCCATTTTTGACATCTACTTGTAGGTTTCTTTATTGGATTTTGCATTTTGGAGTTCAGTTTTCTGGAAATTTTCTTGTTTTAGCGCATCCGTGGGTTTCCTTAGTGCATCTAGGGCTTCTTTCAACACTTCTTCAAGTCTTTCGATGCATCCAAGAATTGTTCCAGTGCATATGACAAATTTCTTTAGCACATCTATGGAATAGAATAGTGCATCCATTTAGCTCACTTCATTTAAAATTGTCTAAAAAAAAAAGAAATTACATTCTTAGATTAGCACATTTAGGATTTCTTTTAGTGCATTTAATATTTTTTGCAGCACTTATGAGGTCTATTTTAGTGCATTGACTATTTATTTTAGCACATATATGTGATGCTTTAGTGCATGCAAGTTGTAACTAAACAAAGTTTTGAGTCTAACACCTTTCGCAGATAGAGCTTTTTTTTTCTAGTTAAAAAGAACCAACCCTAGGGTAGACACATCAATTTAAAATGAACCAATCCTAGGGTAGACACATCAATTTAAAAAGAAGCAACCTTAGGATAGACATGGTTTAAAATGAAGCAATCTAGGATAGTCACCACACAATGATTTTTGTAGTTAAAATGAACCCCATGCTTATTATGAAGCAATGTCTTCACTTAGATTAGATCATTGTAATTTGGTGCACTAAAATGAACATTTCTTCTATTTTGTTTGATTGTGCTTGAAGGTGGTAGGTGACTATGCTCTCACCCTATGCAAACTAGGTGATCAGAAAACTAGACCCACCTTGTTTTTGTGTAACCTTGACTCAATAATCAAATTATCCTCTCCCCTTGCACACTTGTGTGATCTTGGGTGTAAGAGAAATGGTTATTGACTCTAGAGATTGGGCCTACTAGGGGATTTCATCACCTCTAGGCGACTCAAACTGGTAACAGAGCTAAGGCCAAGCTACCCCCGACTGGTATATAAATGTGAATCTTAAGGGAAAACCTAAGATTACGAGTGCAGATGTGTCATACAGACAGAGTAGTACTCCCATAAACCCTGTTGAGCTTAACCTCTTTAGGATGGAGTTCCACCTAATCGGTGATTAATCTCTTGCCCCATGTATGGTCACTCGAATATGGGTCTCGAATTAAACACCTTTGTGTAGTAGCCAAAAAGCTTCTATTTGCTAGCACAACACCGATCAGTGTGAAGGCATCCACATCTTCGCAGTCTTTGGTAGAGGTGATCAATCTGCCATGGGAGTTTCATGGGGGTTGGAAGCTTGGTTGGCCTGAGAAGAGAGTGCATTGTAAGGGGGAGCCCGTGCAGTCAAGCTTCTGAATTCACACACTACTGATATGTAGTTGGGGAAACCCATGTGGAATCTAGCGAATATTGTCCTAGCCTCACCATAGGATTGTGCTTGTCTTATTTGTGTTTGTCTACATTCAAAATCTCGTGCTTTCCAAGTGTTTGTTGTGTTTTCCATCACATTAATTCAGATAAGATCATCCAGAAAACACAAGAAGTTGACAAATCAAAACCGTGACAAAGAAGAAGACAAAAGAAGAGATCCACTTTACAACATGGGTGATAGGGAAGAAAATCATTTTCATAGGTTTCATACTAGGAATAGTTCAAATGAGGAAATAACTGATGAAATGATTCAAGAAGCTGAATAGGATCCACAGTTTCACATAATTTTGGACAAGATCTTAGAGAAAAATAAATAAGGATACTTTCTTTTATTAGCAAGCCAAGGTGCCAAATTTCCCTCTAACTATGATATGAAGAAAATTAAGGAAGATCCTAAAAAGACCAAAATTACCTTAAATGATCTTAGTACTCTTACCCAACAAATAAGAGCACTCCAAAGGAAAATCAAGGAAATACAAGGGGGCACAACTAAGAAGTCCTTTGATGGAAATATGAATGTAACCTCTTCTCCTCCAAAAACAACATCATCTAAATTCAATATTTTTGAATTTTTGCAAAGGTTAAATGAGAAGCCCAAATCTAAGCCATCAAATAAAATTGACCAATCCTGTCATGTCATGCATTTATCTTCATCCTCCATAATTCAAAATGAACCTCACAATTCTTTCACCCAAGATAATAATTCCATTCAATCACCTTCTTCTATCCTATCCTCTACATCCAATGATTCATTTCAATCTACACATCTCGATCAAAACATTCTTTCCACTCCATCCCATGATACCAAAATTCTATAAACCCTTCCTATCTTTGATCAGGATCCTATCTCTCAAGAACCATATGATGATCCCCTCCTTTCATTATTCACCCATGATAATCCTCTTCCATCTCAAGAAAAAATGTTCTTCCAAGTTCTCCGTCCACCCCATTCAATGAATCCATACTCTCTTATGATTCCATCATATCACAAGAACAAAACAATTCTTCCATCTTATCCAAAGATTCCCTTCCATTTGGTGATCAAGTTACTCCATCTCCTTCATCTAATGATTCTTTTCCTAGTCAAGATCAAAGTATCCCATCATCCTCATGTCAAGAGCCTCTCACACCTCTTCAAGCTATCCATGAACCCCACACCTATAAATTGGGATCCTCCACCTTTGTCCACTCTAGTTTGCTTCCAACACCTATCCTTTCATCCATATCATATCCTCCTCCAAATGGACTCACATCTTGTTTTACAAACAATTCATATCCCATGGGTAAACGAAAGTGCAAAATTATGAATTACAAAGGTAAAGGCTTAGGCCTTCATGAGCAAGGTATCCTAGAACCCCTTTCTATCCAAGCACATCCATATTCTCATGGCCTTGGTTATACACCTCATGCTCAACCTAGGTATCCTAGTTCATCAAACTCTCCATCCATCTTAGGTCCTTATCCTAGACCATCAAAATCTCCATCCATTCTAGGTCCTTATCCTAGTCCATCAAACACTCCATCCATTCTAGGTCCTTATCCTAGTCCATCAAACACTCCATCTATCCTAGGTCCTTATCCTAATTCATCAAACCTTCCATCTATCCTTGGTCCTTATCATCCCAACCCTAGCTCATCAACCCTTCTATCCATATTAGGGTCCCACATTTCTCCATCTCCTATTCTTCAAGAACAACAAAGGCACACATCCTCTATCCACTTTCAAAATTATTCCTACATTAACTCATCCATCATACCTCCATATCGATCATCTCAATACACTCCTCCCATTGCTTTTGGAAGCGATTTGGGTGCCAAATGTCAAAAATTCAATATAAAAATCCACATGCATCAAAGGATCAACATGTCTCCTTCAAGAGTCATGCAAAAATAAAAGAAAATTTGATCCAAAAATCACAAGAAAAATTCAAAAGGCCACAAAGGCCCATCAATTCAAAAGAAAAATTTCAAAGACCGCAAAGGTCCATAAATCAAAGAGAAAAATCTCAAAAGCCATAAAGGCCCATAAAGAAAATATCAAAATCAAAAGTCATGTGGATTCCTAAAAGTCTCATAGAAGAAATAAAATCAAAATTGGCATCCAAATTTGCTAATTTGGAAACTTCTCCCCATCTCGCATCTAAAAACATATCACCTTCCAAATCCACTTTTCCTCCATCACTCGATCACCCTTCAAGGTGTGTGCCGATGTTAATCTTGCCATCCTTTCCATCTATCCATCTCCAAGCCTTCCAGCTTCCTATCCATTATCGAACATCCAATCCCCATTCTCCTCCTTTAATTCAAAGATTTGAATAAGGCCTTAGCTTCTACTATCATGCCAACATTTATAAGTTTAATTCCCATTCCCATGGTCTATTAGAGCACATATTCGAGGGATATTAGTCATGAAAATTGATGCTTGAACCCTTACTCCATCCCCTTATCATGCAAATATTATCTTTCATATCCATCTCCTTATCCATGTACTATCTTCCATTTTCCTCTTATCATTCATGGTCATTATCCTCATTTTCACCTTTGATCTTGACAAGGTTAAGAATCTTCTTGAAAATCATGCATCTTATCCTATTCACTTCATCCAAATATTCCATACCATATCCTTCATCATGCATCTTCTCTTATATTGTGGGGCATCTTGTTTCTTCAATTGGTCATCCCATTCCATCTTTAAAGTCCTGAAAAAATACAAAAACATCAGAAAAAGTCCTGAAAAAAATACAAAAGCAAAAGAAAAAGTCCTAAAAAAATCCAAAAAAAATAAAAACACATCAAAATCCAAAAATCAAAACAACATCAAAATCCAAAAAAAAAATCAAAACATCAAAATCCAAAAATCAAAACAACATAAAAAATCCATAAAAAATCAAACAACATGAAAATAAAAAAATATCAAAACAACATCAAAATCCAAAAAAAAAAATCAAAATATTTCCAAAATCCAAAACAAATTCAACAAATCGTGTGCTTTCATCAATAAAATGGTCATGTCTCATCCTAGATAGGGGGCAAACATTGACAATACTAGGGGCAACCGACTTTCAGGTTCTACCAAAACAATTAGACAATGACATACAATCCAATCAAATGAACAAACAACCAAATCACACGAACAACTATCCAATCATTGATCCATATCACAACAATTTTCAGCGAGTACCATATCATAACACATTTTTGGATGATCTAAAATCTAAATAATGTTTGGAATAGTAGTATTACATTTTGAACAATGGTTGTTTGATTTTTGATATCATCTCTCTAGAGCACACTCGATGATGTACTGAACTAGAGTGGCGAGGAAATAGAATGATTTTTCTTTGTCTGTTGTCTTGAGATTGACTATCAATCTGGTGCAAATATGTCATGAGGCATGATTTCTAAAGCATATCATTGATGACAGTTCCAAATTTGCATCAGAAAGTGGTTAATCTTTGTTTGTTTATGCAAGAAATGCTCAGGTCATCTCGGTTCAATTATACCTCGATGCTTGTGTTCACTTGCTATATCAAAAATCATGAAGGTTGTACTCAGGTCATCATTGGTGCTAATTTCCCCTCTGATGCTTGTACATACTTCCAACATTTTAAAATGCTCTATGATGATTCAAGAATGCTAACAAAAGGCTCAAAAAATGGTTAGTTTCATTTAGTTGCATTTCATTTAGATCATTGTACATATCTGCATAATGGATTTACATCAGAGTTTTGAAAGGCTGAACGAAAACATCAATGGTTGTCATGTATTTTTGGACTATTTGTGGAGGAAATTCAAACATTTGTTTCATTATCATTTTTCATCTTCATCATTATTTTGTTAATCATTAATCTTTTTCATATCATCTTGATCATTTATCATTTCATTTCATTATCATTCATCATTATCATTTATCATTTCATTTTCATTCATTATCATTTATCATTTCATTTCATTATCATTCATCATTATCATTTAACATTTCATTACGTATCTTTTATCATTTCATTTTATTATCATATTTATCATCTTCCTTACCATTTCATTATCATTATCATCCACACATTCATACATTTCTATTTTCACATTATTACGTGCATTTTCATAACATTTCATATCATATATCATATCATTTCAACATGTTGCATTTTTATCATCATCCACCTACATGACATCATTAGTACGCATCATAAATCATTTTTCATCATCATCATATAAAATCATGAATCATCATGCATATCATGTTAGTCATCAAATCAATAAAATGCATATCAAAATCCATATCACATCATGTAGAAATAAATGCATATCACATCATCATCTCATAAATGCATGTCACATCATCAAAAATCATCACCGCTGCATATCATCACTCATGAATAAAAAATAACACAAATGTCTAATGTCCAATGAAGCTAAAAAGTCCAAAGAGAGATACATGAGATATGATGAAAATAACGTACATGCTCCAAAAATAATATACATTGAGATGTGTGAATGAATCAATAATGATACATCAAAAATATCACATGAGTCTCATAACTCTAACTGCTAGTGACCCCTGATGGAGCTGGCCTTTGTGGTGGAAGTCCACTACCTCCTGCCCTAGGATTTTTGACACACCTCGACTATGCAAAGGTCAATCAAAATCTCTCTATCTATCAATGCCTCACATCATGCAATCACAACCTATATCTATCTATCAGTGACCCATATCAAGTGAACCATATCAATGACCCATATCAAGTGAATCATATCAGTGAGCCATATCAAGTGACCCATATCAGTGACCCATATAAAGTGAACCATATCAGTTACTCATATCATGAAATCAATGTTAAATCAATCTATTTGAATATCAAATCAATTTACTCTATCACCATTTTACTATTTGTTTTCTTTCTCAGGAAAGCAAATTTATCAACAATCAAATCATTTTTCCATTTGTACTTCAATCTTGAATGCAAATATGTTTGAATCACATCATCTACTATTTGGTTTCTATCACAGAAAGAAAATTTATTAACAATCATATCACACATATACTCTTTGTTTTTCATTCAAGGGAAGCAAAGTTATCAGACAATCAATCAATCCTTCTACTCTTTGTTTTTCATTCAAGGGAAACAAAGTTATCAACTATCTACTCTTTATTTCCTATTTTGGGAAACAAAGTTATCCATTCTTCAATCAGATTTTCTATCATTTCTATCCATATCAGCATGATGGCAAGACAATTTATCTATCTATTGACCACATAGGCAATATACACCATCATTTTTTTGTCAAATTTCATCAAACAAGCATTCTACCAAAATTTTCCTGGATGCGCTAAAAATGCTAAAACTCAAAAGCACTAAAGTTCCCCTCAAAAGTGCTAAAACCATCTATGTGCCATTTTGTGCCCTAAAAGCGCTACAGTTTCCCTCTGATGCGCTAAAACCCCCCACGGATGCGCTATTTCATCCACTAGACGTGCTAAAACCTAAAAGCGCTAGTTCACACCCTATATGTGCTAATTTGACTCCGGTGAGGTTGCATTCCTAGAAGTGCTACTCTATGCCCTAGATGCGCTAAAGTTTCCTATCCTGATTTGCATCCTAAAAGCGCTAATCTAGACATCGTATGCGCTAAAAGACCTATTTTTGCTCTGACCCTGTATGCACTAAAGAACACCTTATATGCGATACAAAAATTTGCAAATGTGCTAAAATAGATGCCCTATGTGCTAAACTGCGACATTTTTATCTAAATTCGACCTAAAAAGCATTAAAAATTGATCGAAATCATGAATTTTCAAATCATAGAGGGTTGAATCAACTCACCGATGGGCCAACGCGGCTGGTCTCTGGTATCGGCGGGCCCGCTCGAATCTATGTTTGTGATAAGGAATCTCAATCTTGCCAAGTCATCGTCAGAGCACAAAAATCTCTACAATAAAAAGGTGAAATTGACTTGGACTTTTACCCCTTTTACCTTTTAAAGGTCAACCAAGCTAGGTTTTAGAGGCATTTTCTTTTCTCTGACCTTATTTTTCAAATTGGGGTATCTTTTACATCATTTTTCGGGAGCTAAATCACTGAATCACCAGCAAGGTCTAAATTTTCATCATCAAATGAAATTTTTAAAACATTATCAAAACTCATATCATCATCTGTGATTTACCTCCCGAGGGGGCATCATCAATATCAACATCAAAAAACGTATCAGGTGAAAAAATTTCTTTGAAGCAATGCATTTCACACATAACTTCAAAGAGGGGCAAAATGTATATGCATAAAATTGGTCATGTCTATAATCCTAGAATTCAATTTAATATTTATTATTTAATTAATTTCTCTAAAGTCTTCTACATATGATTAAATTTAATAAATTTAATTATATTGTTCATTCACTTTATTCTTCCACCATAATTAAATAAATTTATTTTATTTAATTATTTCACATATCTACTTGATTAATTAAATAAATACACTTTATTTATTTTAATTAATTATCATCTTTTGAATTTAATTGAGTCTTTTGATTTAATTAAATTTAAATATTTCTTCATATCTTTTCAAATCATAATTAAATATTTTATTTATTTATGAGATCTACTTTGTTCAAATCATAATTAAATAATTAAATATTTTATTTAATTATGAAATCTTCTGATCTGAAATCTTAATTAAATAATTGTTTAATTAAGAAAAATCTACATGTCACCCATAAATAAATAAATGAATTGATAATTCATTATTTATCTTCTTTAAAATCTTTCCAAAATCCTCTAAAAAGATGATTTTTTATCATCTCATCTTATCTCTTCCACGAAAATGGAAAAATCCTATTTTTTGGTTTTCTTCTATTTTTCTCTCTAGTCTCATCTATCTTCGACCATTCGATCTGCCAGGAATTTTCACAACCGTTGATCACACCAGCCAATCAAAATCTTTCAAAAACTCTATAAATACCTTTGTGAATCCAAGCATTGCTTCAATTAGAGATTAGTTACATTCAAGTGATTAGCATTCTAGCATTGTCATTTTCAACTTTAGCATCTTTATATTATTATACTTTAGCAATATCATATTTAGATTGCATCTTAGCATAAGCATGCATTCATTATAAATCTCGTTCTCTAGGAGTACATTTTGTTGAGCTTAGCACACAAGTTTGAGAGCGAGCTAGAATCAGTGAAACACTGGAGATAGAGGACAATAAGACGTCTTGAAAGGAACTATTATTTGAGAGTTTGCATTTATTTTTCAATTAGTTTCTTTGATTCAATTTCTTATTGGTGTGCTTGAATAATTTTTAATTCATATTTTTAATACCCACATTTTCATTCACATAGGTGTGTCTAAGGCTAGCAAAGGCCAACAGAAGATGAAAGCCTCTTGAGCCGATGAAGAACAATTAGATGAAGGAACAATCAGATCCATGGAACAATTCAACAAGGAAATGGAACAACTCAAGCAAGAATGGAACCTAATTTACTATTTGAAAGAGTAATCTAGGTCTTTTGGGCTTGTGTTTTATGGTTTCTAAACTATGTTTGTACTAGGCTTGCATGCCTCTTGATCTATTAGGCTTGGTTCTATATTTTGGGTTGCTATTTTTTGTTGGTTTGTAGTTTTTGTTGTTTAGTGTTGTTAGGTGTCAGTCCTACTGCATGGTGTTGGTTGGTTTTATACCCCTACTATTTTGCTATGTTTTTGTAGCTGGCTTGTAGGCCTTGTTTTGCTTTCTATTTAGGTTTAGAGGTCCTTTCCCCTACTTCTGTTACCAAAAACTAATGGATTAAGGACAAGTTCCACTATAATAAAATGATCAAGTTATTTATTATATATTCTCTTCATGTTCTCTCAATAGATGGATGCATATTAGGTATTGTTGTCTTTCTTAACTAAATATTATGGATTATAATTTGTTTTGGATTTATTTCTCTACTGAAGTACTATGGAATATTCAGAAGGCAAGAAATGAGGAAAAATTTAAAGTGTGTAGGAGGACACTTATTGAGTCTTCAAAAAGACTCATATTTCCTAATGCTTCTATGTAGGTTGTTGTCATGATGGAGATCACAAGATTCAAATTCTTGAAGCTGTTGAGTGACTGTATAGTTTGGGTCAAAAAAGAAGAAGTGAAGTATAGACACACATGGCAATAAAATTAGGTTGAAACATCATCATTCCTTAAAATCCTTAGAGAATTTAAAAATACATTTAATGAAAAATCAATGCAAGATCGAAAGGAAATCAAAGAAAAGTTTAAGGGCACCAAATGTCATGTCAATGAAGGGGATGAATCTATCATAGAAATGATTAGATCGAATGAGGACTTATCAGCTATATAGACTAGAGAGAATGAGACACCTATAGTGAAAGCATAAACTTTTAAAGAAATCATAACAATGTAATGCAATGTAAATCAACTAATACAACTTCAATGTATATAGCAACCTATATACTAAAGAGTTTGTACAATTGTAGTTTTTCTAAATTATGATTTTTTGGAAAGGATTAGTGAAGAATAGAATGATGTGTAGTTGCATCATATAACTTCGATAATGATTGTACAACCATGTTTAAAATATATATAATACAAAAAAATATTATAAACTTATGTGAAATCTTGTGAGACCTCATGTCTAATAAAATTATAGAGAGTTGTTCATACAAGATTTATAGGCTACACATGAAGTGAACAAATCATAAGGGGCTTAGTCATTGAGAAAATCAATCAATTTTGCATCCTTAGTTGAACATGTAGCTTTATCTACTATAAGAGATATTTGGGTCTATAAGACTAGTAAGCTAATGTGAAAAGTATCTAGTCATATTTATTTTGGATATTGTTACAAAAGAGTGTGGCTATGTTGTATGACCAACATGAAGGAAATATTGAAGTCACTTGAAATTTTTAAAAAGCATTTAAAAAGGAGGCTGCAACCAATGAAAGCATATAGTGGAGGATTTTCGTCAAGATATTGAGAGGATGGGAGGTACAAATAAAAGAGAGTTTGCTAAAATCTACCGCAACAAATAGTCTCGAGATTGGTCTCTATGAATTTTTTTCAACATAGAGAAGGTGAGATCATGGGCTTGCAGAAGTGAAAGCCACAGATAGTTTTAAAGAAATTGAAGATGAAAGATTGTAGAAAAGAGGTTGTTGAAATCACAGTATCACTGTAGCAACAACAAAGTGCAGTAGCACCAAAATGAGTATTTCTAATAATGGAGAAAGTTATTTGAAGATTGAAAGATCTGAAGATCATTTGGCAATGACATTAAGGCTAAGAAAAAGTTTGAGGAATGAAGATACTAAAGCATTTGAGGTAGAAATTAAGGGGGAGTATGTTGTTAATTAATTACGTCGAGAGGCGTCTATAATGGCATCCATAAAAAATAAAAAATCTGTGTACGGAAAAACTCTTCAACAAGAAATTGACATTCAAATGACATACTATTTTACTATTTTTCTTGTTTTTTTTACTTCAATACAGAGGCTGTGAATATTTGCATGATCAATTTCAGTTTTATGCTTTCAAAAGCAGTTTGCATGTTGACATTATTATTCCTTGATCAAATTGTTTTAATGATATAGATGGAGTGGTAACTAAAAAGTTAAAAACAAAACATAGGATAATGGTAATAGTTGTAAAACACAAAATGCATCATAAGGATAAGGGGTTCAAATTCATGTCAATGGAATTTAACCAAAAAACCTATGTTTTCAAACATTGATTTTGGAATTGATTTTTAAAGTTTCCTTTTTGAAATGTCCAATTTTCTTAAAGATTTAGGTGGGTGATGTTACAAAGGGGGGACCAATTTAGGAGGAGTGTGCAGGTTCCTGGAAGCTACTGATTTTATGAATTTGGATACAACTTTATCGGGTCCGTTAAAAAGATGGGGAGGAAAGGTGATAAAAAACAACAACGATCATCAAGCAATTGTAGATAGAACCACAGAAGTTAATACGGGGAGGGATACCTCTGCTTAAGAGGAGAGGGAGAAACTCGACCAAAGGAAGAAGGAGGCATTCAGGTAAACTTCACATAATTTCCTTCCATATAGACGATTGTATTATTAGTCTAGAATTCTATCGTATCATTTCTCTAATTAAACATCATGGTCCAGGTCTCCTGAAAGTAATGTTGATAGCACCTTGTTAGGTATTCTATCAGTTTTTTTATTGTTAAAGCATGCATTAAATTTGTTCCAATAAAAACCATGGCAAGTTTTATTATTTGAATACCATAATATGGCCCTTACATTTCTTGTATTGAATATTCTGCATAAAGGCTGATAATCTTTAAATTGCAATCATTTTTTGGCAATATAGATTGCAGAGTTTTCCTTGCGTCCTCAAAGTATTGCCTTTTGAATTATCATCTCCATAGTCTTAGATCTTGCATCTGTCAACAAAACCTCTGCATTAATGTTTGAGACTTAGAGTTGTAATATCATTAAGGGGTCTTTCCGAGTACTTGAAGATTCACGGTTTTCCTGTTGGAGATTCTATTCAATGTATTGAAGTATTTCACATCGAACAAATATTGAAAGAATTAGGTTGCTTCTAGGTTGTAAATAGTTAGTATTGTTAGTAGCTAAAGATGTCATTTTTTATTTTTGTTCTTAAAAAAATACAATTATGTCATGCATCCAGATTCAACTCAAATTGAGTTGCACCTTTACAAAATTAAGTATACATTTTCCCATCCAAATGAACCTTTCAAAAGCCACAACCTGTTATGTTCAAGTGCAGAAATGATATTTGACATCTTGAGCATTTTTATTTTGGTCGATCAACTTCATAGGTTTATTTGGCCTTCTCATATAGGTTCATCAAGGACGAGATTAAGAGTGTTCCTTTTTCTCGAGTTGTTCAATGCTTGCTGGAAATGTCACATAGAACCCAATTCTCACTCCTTCAATTTGTGGACTACATGGTGTAGCTTCTCTGTGCACCAGTTACTAAGTATTAGTTTAAAGTTTTGTAACACATGAAATCTTAACCTTATATTAACTTAGTTATTTTTCTATAGTAGCAATCTCCTTTTTTTATTAAACTATTTAAAACATATCATTTGCATGAAGGCAATTGAGGTCATACTCTTGAATAGATCATGAATTTGGTAAATCAAGGGTAGGTAATCATTACAGTTGCAGAGGAATAAATTGATCTCATAGAAAGTTCGAGCTTATTAGTTATACACGGAAATCTTGGAAATATAATCTCACCTCCTCCATTTAAGACTCCAGCTTTACCTGTCAGATCAACCTTGCTTCGTATCAGCCTTTGTACCTGCAGCACTCAAGACAATCAGTCATCGTATCATCTTTGGATCACAAAATGATCCCAGCATTAAAGTCCATTTCAGAACCCAACTTTTGGAAAAGATACGAAATGATATGAAATGATTTCACTGCAGCCCTCACACGTTTTCTGGGTGTTTGATAAAATGTTATTTTATGTATTTGGTGAATTCTCTAGAAGATGTCTTTTAAGGTTGTTATATTTGGTTGATTTTGTTGTGCTCAAACTAAGAGAAGAAGGACGCAGCTCTCAAGAGCAGTAAACGTATAAGAGAAAACATATCAGAGAAGAAGAAGATAGGGATAGCTCTCAAGAGCAGAAAATATATCAGAGTGGAAAGGAAATAGCTCTCAAGAGCAGAAACTAAATCATAAAGATGCAGCTCTCAAGAGCAGAATAGAACGAAGAAGTTTGTAATGAAGCTGATGAAAGAGCCGAAGCTCTGTAAAAAATAAAATAAAATTTTGATTAATATAAATTTACTGGGTTGCTGTTTATAGCTTGTTTTTTATTTTGTTTTCATCTATAGCTGCTTTATAATGGTGTTTAACAGAATGATTTGAAATCTGCTATCTGTTAATGTTTCTCTGGATTTTATCCTCCTCCTTTAAATCCAACAAAGTGGTATCAGAGCTATGTCGGTCAGGCTCACTGGGTGTAAAAGTTTGTGGGTTTTGTGTTTGAAAAGAGCCGTAGGGTGTCCAAAAATCCATCAAGTCTTGTAGTCAAGAATAGTAGTCATTTCTGGGTCTGAGAAGTTTGTTTGGTTTGAAAAGTTGTGGAAGAAGAGTCGTCATAGCCCAGAAAGGAAGAAAGTCAAGATCATTGTTTTATGGTAAATGCAGATTTGAGCCGTAGCTTGAAAGAAAGATTGGAGGAGAGTATAAAGAATTGCAAAATGAGTGTTTGGAAGATAGCCGCACCAAAAAAGTGAAGTTCTCCCTGCCATATCACAGATCTGAAGCTGTTGTTTGAAGAGCCTGTTAGAGCTTTGAAGAAAGAAGAGACCCAGTTGCAAAAGTTGTTTGGAAAAGGAAGCCGCTGCAAGGAGGATCTCAAATCTGTGAAGATAGATAGCAGCCAACTATTAAAGAAGAAAGAAGACTTCGTTGACATTGTAAGCACAGCTGTAGCTGTTGAAGGAGTTTATCAGCCAAAAGAAATTGTGAAGAAATAGAGTGAAGGCACGTGAAGCTTATGGAAGACAATCCTTTGTAACGAAATCAAGGTAAGTCAAAATTTTTTATTACAGATAGGGAAAGTAGGAAAAAGAGTTAAAAAGGAGAATGAAAATTTAGTAACTACAAAAGATGTCTTAGAAGAAGAGTTGTTAAATATTAAGAAATGCAGTTCAGAGTTGGTAGCAAGTATGAAAAGAGAAGTTAAAGAGAAATATGAAATTATTTGTGAAAATGATGCTTTGAGTAAAGAATTGATTGAAGTTAAAAGGAAAAATGCAGAGTTGGAGGAGAAATTAAAATTGTCTGAAAAAAAAAAGTGGAAATACGAAACAAGTTGAAGTTTGTTGAAGATTTGAAACAAAATCTGAAAAAATTAGAAGAAGAAAACAGTTTTCAAAAGGAAGAAATGTTAAAATTGCAGCAAGAAAATGATTGTTTGAAGACAAAGCCATCTGAGTGTGATATTTCTTGTGATACAAATGATTTGTGTTTTGATCAATCAAATGATAAGTGTAACTTTGCTGAAATTGCTTGTGAAGAAGAATGTACTAATGAAGATGAATATGCTAATGAGTCTAAAATTGATTCTGCAAATGCTATTTGTTTTGCTGACAATGTTGGTATGAAAATTATGAAAGGAATGGGATACAAAGGAGAAGGATTGAGAAAGAAAGGACAAGGAATGAGAAATCCAATTGAGCCTACAATGAGACCAAAATATGAAGGTCTTGGTTATGTCCCAGGAAAAGGGAATGATCCTACAAAAGTAGGTAATTTTGTTCGAGAAATGAAAAGTGTTGAGTGTACACATTGCCACAGAAAAGGTCATACCATGGATAAGTGTTGGAATTTGCATCCTTGTAATATATGTGGATTAAAGAATCATTGTGAGAAAATGTGTTTGAACAAAGATTGGAAAAATGAATCAATGACAGATTGCATAAGAATGGATTGTGGATGGATCAGTGGATCAAGTTGGAAGAAGCTTACAAGTATGTTCAAACGACTGTACAAATTTTCATATGTGAAAAATGCTAACAATCATAAAGGGTATGGATGTTCAAAAGGAATAACAAATATTTTGAGTCAAAAGAAATTGTTGTCCAATGAGACATTTGTAGATTGTGAAAATATTGAAAGTCCCATGTTGATGTTTTAAAACAAAGAGTTGGAGAAACTGCTGTAGTAGTTGAAAAAGCCAAATGAATGGCATAATCAATATTGAGAGTTGAAATGGTTTTACAGTTTTTTTTAAAAGTAGAAAACATGGTTGCAAAGACAAAACAGAGAAGTGCAAGAAGAAGCCACAAGAGCTTCCAAGTTTGAGTGTTGGATGCCCCATATGCAAGGGGTCATATGCAAGGAGATTTAAAGATTCAGAGAAGTAGCTGAAGCTACCATTGCAAAAAAAATTCAAAGTTTGATACAGCAGCAGCTGTTGGAGAAAGAAAAAATATATATAAAAAGATTGTAGATGCTTCAAGTTGAAGCATCTGTAAAAAAGAAAAAGAAAGAAGCTCCAGAAACTTCCAGCAGAACAGTTGCTCCAGCAACACAGAAAGTTGCCATGCGCCTGAAGTTTTGCTCCGGACAGACATTGGTCCGAAATTTGAGTTCCAGAAATTTCAAATGACTCAATGTTAAGTTCAGAAGAAAAGAAAGAAATAGAAAAAGGATAGAAGTCAGTTGAATAGATTTTGTGCAGCAACACACAAAAATCACATCACAGTCAAGAAAAGTGAAGTTTCCGCCAAGAGGAATGAGAAATGCAGGTCCCTGTAAATCAGTTGAAGACACTGCCATGATAGAAGGAAATTGCTGTAGAAACAGCCAAGAGGATCCATGGTCAAAAGGATGAAGCATGGATAGAGCCGCAGCTCTCAATTCTTTTTATACAAAAATAAGAACAAAGCAGGAAAAAGGAGTTTATAAAAGATCAGAAGATCTCAAGAGACTACTAGTTGTATGAAGTTCAATTAAAGTTGTCAATGAGTAAAGAAAAAGCACAGTCAAGTGCCACAGTATTTGAAAGTAGTGATTGAAATTAGAATATGGTTGCTCCGGAAATAAAGGTGGATGCTCCCGAAGTTTCAAAACTGGAAATGAAGAAGGATGCTCCGGAAATTTCTGAGAATGTGGATGCTCCGAAAAATCTTTGAGATGAATAATCGCAGTTGAGATTACGAGGGAGTGTTGGAAATATAATCTCACCTGCTCCATATAAGACTCCAGCTGTTCCTGTCAGATCAACCTTACTTCGTATCAACCTTTGTACCTGCAGCACTGAAGACAATCAGTCATCGTATCATCTTTGGATCACAAAATGATCCCAGCATTAAAGACCATTTCAGAACCCAGCTTTTGGAAAAGATACGAAATGATATGAAATGATTTCACTGCAGCCCTCACACGTTTTCTGGGTGTTTGATAAAATGTTATTTTATGTATTTGGTGAATTCTCTAGAAGATGTCTTTTAAGGTTTTTATATTTGGTTGATTTTGTTGTGCTAAAACTAAGAGAAGAAGGACGCAGCTCTCAAGAGCAGTAAACGTATAAGAGAAAACATATCAGAGAAGAAGAAGATAGGGATAGCTCTCAAGAGCAGAAAATATATCAGAGAGGAAAGGAAATAGCTCTCAAGAGCAGAAACTAAATCAGAAAGATGCAGCTCTCAAGAGCAGAAAAGAAAGAAGAAGTTTGTAATGAAGCTGATGAAAGAGGCGAAGCTGTGTAAAAGAAAAATAGAATTTTGATTAATATAAATTTACTGGGTTGCTGTTTATAGCTTGTTTTTTATTTTGTTTTCTTCTATATCTGCTTTATAATGGTGTTTAATAGAATGATTTGAATTCTGCAATCTGTTAATGTTTCTCTGGTTTTTATCCTCCTTTAAATCCAACAGGAAACTCTAGTCGAGCATTTCCCAACTAAGCCAATGTCTTAAGCAATGCATAAATCTAACTGCATAATCAATACCGCTTCTTTTGAAAGATTTAATGGTAGCATATCACTTCACTCATATGGACCCTATCGTTAATTTATATTATGCCATGATTTTCCTTCCTCTTCAAGCGGTTAGATTTAAAAATTTATTGTAATTTATGATTTGATAAAGTGTTAATGCCATGAATCTTTACTTTTTGAAAACTCGCAAAGATGAAAAATTTGAGTGAATTAATGATTCGAATGGGTTCCTTATTATGTTAATTTCCTGTCATTGTCATATGAATTAAATAGAGTTATGATAGGATGTTGAATTTTAAAATGTTTTGATTATTTATGCTTTATTATTTAAAGTGCATTTTTGTAGTGAGTAATAAGTAGATTATTTATGGTTATCAAAATTGATATTGTGAATTAATTATTATTCATCTTGGAAGTCGTTAATTTTAATTTGTATTCATTTTCTAGGTAGATTAAAGAATGCAAAGGGCAATCAAATAAATAGAAGATCAAAATTTATTTTATTTGCAAAATCATACAATGTAATTAAACTACCATTCAATGACAATAGATTGTTGACCTAAAGTTTATAGTTTGATTAAAAATTATGTAATTATCCACAGATAATAAATTAATCTTTTAACTTATTTCATAGATTATTTTGTTGTATAAATTATTTGGTCCTTTGAACATTAATAAAAGGTTTCATAATAAATGGATTTGTTTTAAAGCAACTCAAGATAAGATAAATCAATTCGAGTTGGATTTTTAGCAACAACAGGATTTTTATTCTTTAAATAGAATGTTTCTGAGTTTGTGAGGATAAGATAAATCCAAGAGTGGGATTTTATTCTTTAATAGAATGTTTCCAGTTTGTGAGGATAAGATAAATCCTAGAGTGATTTTATGTGTAAATAAAGCCAAAGAAAGCAAGGAAAGATTCTTTCCTTGCACGCTAAGTAAAGCAGCTAGGCTCTATAAATACAAGATTGCTGTAGCAAACTCATATTGTATTTTCGAAAGAAAAGTTTGCTGTTAGGCTGAATAGAAGATCCAACATTTGCAGGTTTTTCCCCGCATTGGGGTTTCCTGGGTATATCTGTGTTATCGTCTTTTTGTGTTTGGCTTCATGTTATTTTTTTTGCTTCCGCTGTTATTAGTTGTTAATTAACCCAGTTGTATTAATTGTTATAAATCAGATTTCTTTCTGTGAATTTATTGTGCAATTAATCTGTTGCTGGGTTATAGAAATTAACAGAAAATATATCAGAGTGGAAAGGAAATAGCTCTCAAGAGCAGAAACTAAATCATAAAGATGCAGCTCTCAAGAGCAGAAAAGAACGAAGAAGTTTGTAATGAAGCTGATGAAAGAGCCGAAGCTCTGTAAAAAATAAAATAAAATTTTGATTAATATAAATTTACTGGGTTGCTGTTTATAGCTTGTTTTTTATTTTGTTTTCTTCTATATCTGCTTTATAATGGTGTTTAACAGAATGATTTGAAATCTGCTATCTGTTAATGTTTCTCTGGTTTTTATCCTCCTCCTTTAAATCCAACAAAGTGGTATCAGAGCTATGTCGGTCAGGCTCACTGGGTGTAGAAGTTTGTGGGTTTTGTGTTTGAAAAGAGCCGTAGGGTGTCCAAAAATCCATCAAGTCTTGTAGTCAAGAATAGTAGTCATTTCTGGGTCTAAGAAGTTTGTTTGGTTTGAAAAGTTGTGGAAGAAGAGTCGTCATAGCCCAGAAAGGAAGAAAGTCAAGATCATTGTTTTATGGTAAATGCAGATTTGAGCCGTAGCTTGAAAGAAAGATTGGAGGAGAGTATAAAGAATTGCAAAATGAGTGTTTGGAAGATAGCCGCACCAAAAAAGTGAAGTTCTCCCTGCCATATCACAGATCTGAAGCTGTTGTTTGAAGACCCTGTTAGAGCTTTGAAGAAAGAAGAGACCCAGTTGCAAAAGTTGTTTGGAAAAGGAAGCCGCTGCAAGGAGGATCTCAAATCTGTGAAGATAGATAGCAGCCAACTATTAAAGAAGAAAGAAGACTTCGTTGACATTGTAAGCACAGCTGTAGCTGTTGAAGGAGTTTATCAGCCAAAAGAAATTGTGAAGAAATAGAGTGAAGGCACGTGAAGCTTATGGAAGACAATCCTTTGTAACGAAATCAAGGTAAGTCAAAATTGTTTATTACAGATAGGGAAAGTAGGAAAAAGAGTAAAAAAGGAGAATGAAAATTTAGTAACTACAAAAGATGTCTTAGAAGAAGAGTTGTTAAATATTAATAAATGCAGTTCAGAGTTGGTAGCAAGTATGAAAAGAGAAGTTAAAGAGAAATATGAAATTATTTGTGAAAATGATGCTTTGAGTAAAGAATTGATTGAAGTTAAAAGGAAAAATGCAGAGTTGGAGGAGAAATTAAAATTGTCTGAAAAAGAAAAAGTGGAAATACAAAACAAGTTGAAGTTTATTGAAGATTTGAAACAAAATCTGAAAAAAATTAGAAGAAGAAAACAGTTTTCAAAAGGAAGAAATGTTAAAATTGCAGCAAGAAAATGATTGTTTGAAGACAAAGCCATCTGAATGTGATATTTCTTGTGATACAAATGATTTGTGTTTTGATCAATCAAATGATAAGTGTAACTTTGCTGAAATTGCTTGTGAAGAAGAATGTACTAATGAAGATGAATATGCTAATGAGTCTAAAATTGATTGTGCAAATTTGCTGACAATGTTGGTATGAAAATTATGAAAGGAATGGGATACAAAGGAGAAGGATTGAGAAAGAAAGGACAAGGAATGAGAAATCCAATTGAGCCTACAATGAGACCAAAATATGAAGGTCTTGGTTATGTCCCAGGAAAAGGGAATGATCCTACAAAAGTAGGTAATTTTGTTCAAGAAATGAAAAGTGTTGAGTGTACACATTGCCACAGAAAAGGTCATACCATGGATAAGTGTTGGAATTTGCATCCTTGTAATATATGTGGATTAAATAATCATTGTGAGAAAATATGTTTGAACAAAGATTGGAAAAATGAATCAATGACAGATTGCATAAGAATGGATTGTGGATGGATCAGTGGATCAAGTTGGAAGAAGCTTACAAGTATGTTCAAACGACTGTACAAATTTTCATATGTGAAAAATGCTAACAATCATAAAGGGTATGGATGTTCAAAAGGAATAACAAATGTTTTGAGTCAAAAGAAATTGTTGTCCAATGAGACATTTGTAGATTCTGAAGATATTGAAAGTCCCATGTTGATGTTTTAAAACAAAGAGTTGGAGAAACTGCTGTAGTAGTTGAAAAAGCCAAATGAATGGCATAATCAATATTGAGAGTTGAAATGGTTTTACAGTTTTTTTTAAAAGTAGAAAACATGGTTGCAAAGACAAAACAGAGAAGTGCAAGAAGAAGCCACAAGAGCTTCCAAGTTTGAGTGTTGGATGCCCCATATGCAAGGGGTCATATGCAAGGAGATTTAAAGATTCAGAGAAGTAGCTGAAGCTACCATTGCAAAAAAAATTCAAAGTTTGATACAGCAGCAGCTGTTGGAGAAAGAAAAAATATATATAAAAGGATTGTAGATGCTGAAGCATCTGTAAAAAGGAAAAAGAAAGAAGCTCCAGAAACTTCCAGCAGAATAGTTGCTCCAGAATATTTGCAGCAGCAACACAGAAAGTTGCGATGCGCCTGAAGTTTTGCTCCGGACAGACATTGCTCCGAAAATTGAGTTCCAGAAATTTCAAATGACTCAATGTTAAGTTCAAAAGAAAAGAAAGAAATAGAAAAAGGATAGAAGTCAGTTGAATAGATTTTGTGCAGCAACACACAAAAATCACATCACAGTCAAGAAAAGTGAAGTTTCCGCCAAGCGGAATGAGAAATGCAGGTCCTGTAAATCAGTTGAAGACACTGCCATGATAGAAGGAAATTGCTGTAGAAACAGCCAAGAGGATCCATAGTCAAAAGGATGAAGCATGGATAGAGCCGCAGCTCTCAATTCTTTTTATACAAAAACAAGAACAAAGCAGGAAAAAGGAGTTTATAAAAGATCAGAAGATCTCAAGAGACTACTAGTTGTATGAAGTTCAATTAAAGTTGTCAATGAGTAAAGAAAAAGCACAGTCAAGTGCCACAGTATTTGAAAGTAGTGATTGAAATTAGAATATCGTTGCTCCGGAAATAAAGGTGGATGCTCCGGAAGTTTCAAAACTGGTAATGAAGAAGGATGCTCCGGAAATTTCTGAGAATGTGGATGCTCCGAAAAATCTTTGAGATGAATAATCGCAGTTGAGATTACGGGGGAGTGTTGGAAATATAATCTCACCTGCTCCATATAAGACTCCAGCTGTACCTGTCAGATCAACCTTACTTCGTATCAACCTTTGTACCTGCAGCACTGAAGACAATCAGTCATCGTATCATCTTTGGATCACAAAATGATCCCAGCATTAAAGACCATTTCAGAACCCAGCTTTTGGAAAAGATACGAAATGATATGAAATGAGTTCACTGCAGCCCTCACACGTTTTCTGGGTGTTTGATAAAATGTTATTTTATGTATTTGGTGAATTCTCTAGAAGATGTCTTTAAGGTTGTTATATTTGGTTGATTTTGTTGTGCTAAAACTAAGAGAAGAAGGACGCAGCTCTCAAGAGCAGTAAACGTATAAGAGAAAACATATCAGAGAAGAAGAAGATAGGGATAGCTCTCAAGAGCAGAAAATATATCAGAGAGGAAAGGAAATAGCTCTCAAGAGCAGAAACTAAATCAGAAAGATGCAGCTCTCAAGAGCAGAAAAGAAAGAAGAAGTTTGTAATGAAGCTGATGAAAGAGGCGAAGCTGTGTAAAAGAAAAATAGAATTTTGATTAATATAAATTTACTGGGTTGCTGTTTATAGCTTGTTTTTTATTTTGTTTTCTTCTATATCTGCTTTATAATGGTGTTTAATAGAATGATTTGAATTCTGCAATCTGTTAATGTTTCTCTGGTTTTTATCCTCCTTTAAATCCAACAGGAAACTCTAGTCGAGCATTTCCCAACTAAGCCAATGTCTTAAGCAATGCATAAATCTAACTGCATAATCAATACCGCTTCTTTTGAAAGATTTAATGGTAGCATATCACTTCACTCATATGGACCCTATCGTTAATTTATATTATGCCATGATTTTCCTTCCTCTTCAAGCGGTTAGATTTAAAAATTTATTGTAATTTATGATTTGATAAAGTGTTAATGCCATGAATCTTTACTTTTTGAAAACTCGCAAAGATGAAAAATTTGAGTGAATTAATGATTCGAATGGGTTCCTTATTATGTTAATTTCCTGTCATTGTCATATGAATTAAATAGAGTTATGATAGGATGTTGAATTTTAAAATGTTTTGATTATTTATGCTTTATTATTTAAAGTGCATTTTTGTAGTGAGTAATAAGTAGATTATTTATGGTTATCAAAATTGATATTGTGAATTAATTATTATTCATCTTGGAAGTCGTTAATTTTAATTTGTATTCATTTTCTAGGTAGATTAAAGAATGCAAAGGGCAATCAAATAAATAGAAGATCAAAATTTATTTTATTTGCAAAATCATACAATGTAATTAAACTACCATTCAATGACAATAGATTGTTGACCTAAAGTTTATAGTTTGATTAAAAATTATGTAATTATCCACAGATAATAAATTAATCTTTTAACTTATTTCATAGATTATTTTGTTGTATAAATTATTTGGTCCTTTGAACATTAATAAAAGGTTTCATAATAAATTATTTAGAGTGTAAAATATAATTTCTCTTGATTTTGCTGTCTTTAATATTATGTTTGAATTTCTTTACTATGAATTTGATTATAAGGATAACTCTCCAATATTTTATATATATTAATATGTAATATATGTACCGTAGTTACTCAGTCAAAAAAAACATTTAATATAGAACTTTCTACCACCAAACACTTCCTTACTGCCACCGTTCTTCTCGTTAACCATCAAAAAATCTATTCTCGTTAACCATCAAAAAATCTGACTTGTAAAGGACTTGTTCCCTTCAAACAAAATAGCATTTACCAGTAACAAAACTAAAAACTTAATTATCCAAAATTTCCTTGCTCATGAATTTAAAAAAGAAAGTTTTTCAAAATCACTCTCAACCCTGGTAAAGTGTGTCGACTGTGAAAAGCACTGATGGCTCTCTGCCTCTACAAAAGTTGCATACTTAATAAAACAACAGCATGTGGTAAATTCAATATTTGACACAGACATAAAATTGTCAAATTACAGAAAAAGTTTTCATCAGTTGGCTGATGTTGATTGAACATTAGTGATATGGAACACTTAAAACTTAAACATAATTATAATAAATACTTTACTCTTTAGAAATGCTATGACAGTAAATACAAATTTACTATTAAGTAATCATAAGCTGGATTTTGGAAAAGGTGTGACTTGTGAGGCAGTGCTATCAAAATCATTTATGTACCGTAGTTACTCAGTCAAAAAAAACATTTAATATAGAACTTTCTACCACCAAACACTTCCTTACTGCCACCGTTCTTCTGTAGAAGACCATGTGCGTTGAATGTAGAAACTCGTGTTTTTGACTGTAATCCAGAGTCTTGATGGTTCTAAGTATTTTCTGTGCGATTTTGTTACCACACTTCCGTCAATTATTATAAATAGTTGCTCTCATCCCCATTTACTCTAATATCCAACAGATTTCAGATATATTCCCTCCTCCCCACTGCTTACCATGGCTTCTCCTCCTGTTGCTTCTGCAATTTCAATTCCCCAGCCTGCCCTTGTTTGTGAACAAGAAGCCCAGTCCGAGAGTTTGTTATCTCAGCTAAAACTGTATGACATGATATTCGGGTCAACTAAGCCCATGGCTCTCAGAGCTGCTGTTCTGCTGAATATTCCGGACATAATTGGTGAGGCTTCAGGCTGTCTTACCCTAGAGGAAATTGCTGCCCATATTTCAGCCTCCGCCGAGAGTCCCCCTAGCATAGAATATCTGTTTCGTCTTCTCAGATTTCTAGCCTCCCACCAAGTCTTTAGTGAGATCCCACACAAGGAGGACTTCAAGCAATTTAGATATGCCCTCACAGGCCTTTCTAAATTGCTTGTGAAGGAAACAAGTAAAGGAGGTGTGTCCATGCAAAATTATGTTCCACTTTTGATGGCAGCGACCACCCAATTTACCTTGCAAGGATGGCTGCATCTACACGAGTCTGTGTTAGAAGGCGGCTGCGCCTTCGATAAGGCTTTTGGGATGAGTTATTGGGACTACGCTATAAACAACCCTGAAGCAAACAAGACATTTAACGACAGCATGTCCTGTGACACTCGTGCTGTCATGTCTTCAGTTGGCAAGATTTATGAGGAGGGATTTAAGGAGATAACTTCTTTGGTTGATGTAGGGGGAGGTGTGGGCTCTACGTTGTCCATTATTGTGGAGCATTACGAACATATTAGAGGAATTAATTTTGACTTGCCTCATGTCATTGCTTCTGCACCTCCTATTACTGGTAAGATTGATCTTAGCGCATTCATATTTTTGAGGATGAACAGCTTTACTGAAGAGCCCATGAACTTATTTCTTTCTCCTTTTTTTCGTAGAATAGTCACCTAAAAAAGAGGGATGGTCTTTCTTTCAGTTTTAAAGATTTTGATCTTCTTTGCAATGATAATGTTTTTACATAAATTGTTGATTATATATTATTTAAATATATTGATTATTTTGTTTGTGAAGTTATATAATAATTTTAATTATATGTTTGTCTTGGTTGTGGAGTTGGCTTGGGCTGTTGGTTTGCTCCTCATAGATCTCAGGTTCAATCCCCAACTCTTGTGGTTGTTCAATGTGCCATAAGATTTGTATATTATATATTTTATCTTATTTGTATTTTCTAAAAATTGATGATTACACAATATATCCAATCCTAACAACATGCTCTTACACATGGAATACTATTGCCAGTTTTTTTCTTCCTTAATGATACTAGTTAATAATAAAAAGGAAACCTAAGTTTATTTGTAAGTTTTGATATGTACCATTATTACTTGTAAATGTCTTGCACATTATAGAGATAACATGTCTATTTGGTTTGGTCTTTAACATATAACTTTCATGTGATGATTTAATTTGTAGGAGTAGAGCATGTCAGTGGAAACATGTTTGAGCATATTCCTCGAGCTGATGTAGTTTTAATGAAGGTATGTTTAATCTTATTTAATATTTCTTAAAAAATTGCAATATTTTTGTAGTAATTTACATTGAATATAAAATTTTGATGCAGTGGATTTTGCATGATTGGGATGATGATGATTGTGTAAGATTATTGAAAAAGTGTCATGAGGCCATACCAGATAATGGGAAAATTGTGATTGTGGATGCCATTATTGCTGAAGCCAAAAATGATGAAGATGAACAAGAAAAATATCTAAGGAATGTGGGATTATTTTTTGATATGTCAATGATGTCATTCACCGGTGGAAAGGAGAGATCAGAGATGGAATTTAAACAACTTTTCAAGAAAGCGGGTTTCAAAAGCTACACCATCTTCAAACTTCCATTTGTTCAAGCCATTATTGAGGTTTCCAAATTCTAAATGAATAAATTAATACAATATATTGTAATAAAATTTGGTTTAGAATATTATGAAAATGTTTGTTTAATACTATATTAGATTGTTGATGCATTAGATATTTATCTATGTTTCAAAATACTTTTTTCTAATTATTATATGAATAAAGTACCACCGTCACTTAAATAAATGTTTAGTATTGTACATATATGATGGATCATGTGTCAATGTATTCATACTCATTTTTTTTCATTTTTATTGAAAAAACAAATACTATTCAAAAAGCCAAAAAAATATAAAATACAAGGATTTTTTTTTAATGACTTTATGTTTATGGTCATAAGGATAAGTTATAGGGGTAATAAATTTTTTTCAAAATTAAAGGTGAAACAACAGAAAATGGTGGGCTTCCCATCATTTAGAAGATAGGTTTCCTATTCCACGCTCTTGTTTCACTCAAGGAAACCCTAGAGATCTCAATCCAAGTATGGAATGGTAGAAAGAGATCTGCTAAAGGTTGTCCTAGGGTATGATTAATGACTAAAAAGGGTTCACCACCAAGCTAGGGCTTGGAAAGCCAAGTAACATGAAAAAACTAATGATAAAACCTAATGATATGCAAGACTTAAATAGATAACCTAGAAATGAATGTAAACATAATAGAAAACTGGAAAAGTGTAGAGGTGCACCTGGAAACTTGTAGCAACTTGAATGAAAACTTGAAATGCTGAAAACTATTGAATTTATTGCATACTGTGACTCATACGCTAGGTTGGGAAATTTAGTCCTAGATTAGGGTTTCTAGGTAGGAATAGAAATATAGTAGAGAAAAGTTTGGAATGCCAGAAAACTGGAAAATCTAGTATACTAGAACTCATACACCAGAAGTTGCGTATCAGTCCTACTTGGCCTTTTCGGAAAGTCAAAGTTTGATTATGCTCTTCAACCTCTACTTTGTCTTTTCAACTTTATTTCTAGAGCTAAATTGTTGAATTATGCTTTGTAGGTGTCTTTTTATGATCTTCTAAACAAGGTGACAACTTGGACAATTTTGCAACTTTGACAACTTCTTTCCAATCTTGCTCTTCAATATGTCTTCAACCTAGATATACAAATCACACACTAAAGAGAGGGGAAAATGTTATTTTGTTAATGGAAAGGATTTTTCCTTGGTCAAACCCCGCTTTGGTAATCAAACCTTGTAATGAAATCAAATGGAAAGGAGGAATGATGAATGAACAAAATGATATC
>VDFB02270651.1:791303604-791514242 GCA_007258455.2 Sequoia sempervirens
GGGAGATTTGGACCCTCACTCCACTTCCGAGGAATCAACTAAGCAAGGGGACCCTAAAGGTAAAGGTAAGATGGATTCTCCTTTCAAAATTAAAATTAAAGGTGTTCAAGAGGAGGAAGTCCAAGAGACTGAAAAGCAAAGAAAGCCAAAGGTAAGAAGAGGACAAGGACTAAGAGGTTTGGGCAGAAGGAAGCTGAAGGGTAGAATCCTAAGGTTGATGTCCCTGTGCCCAAAAGGAGAAGAGTCATAAAATTTTCAGAGAAGGCAAGCTCCAAGGTATTAGAGGAAGAAGTTACCCCACCAGTGGTGAATGTTGAAAGCTCAAAGGAGAAGGCACGAGTATACACAAGGAGGTCTAGAACTCCTTCACCCAAGGATAGTGTGCCTAAAGCAGTTATTCCTCTAGTTATTTCTCGTAAGGAGCAACATAATGATATTCCTTCCACCTATGAAGCTCAAAGAAAACTAGGTGAGTCGAAAAACATTGGGCAACATCTAGATACTGAATTAGAGGAATTTCATGAAGGAGATATTTAAAGTGTAGGGGCAAAAATTCATAAGGTAATGAAGTCTCCTTTGGTAGCTTACATAGAGTCACCTGTTGGAACCGAAGAGGTTAAGTCACCTCCAGGAGAAGAAGAAACTATGAAGGTTCTATCATCTATACATGAAGAACATGTTGAAGAAAAGGAGGATAAGATAGATGAGACTCATCAGAAGTAGGGTTTGAGTGAAGAGGCACCAAGGAATAGCAGAAAGAAAAATAGACTGAAGTGCAATTGGAATCTAGTGTGCCTGAGTGGTTAGAAAAATAAATAAGGAGAAAAAAAGTTGTAGTGGAAGATACTCCACCGAATTGGGATGAGCTGCTAGCCAAGATTGGAAAAGACAAAGGTAAGAAGAAGGCTAGGGTGATCTCAAGGGTTGAAAGAGATGAGGCCAACAACAGAGTTGTTCACATTGCAACCCTTGCCCTAGATATTTAAAGAGATGATGTGATTGGAAAAGATTATAATGTTCAGACCTTCAATTTAGGGCCCACATCCATTGAGTAGGATATTGAAGATTATCAGGGTTCAAGTGCAATCATCTTGGGTAGATTGAGGAAGGAAATAAAGACTAAGCCGAAGTTAAAGAAGGAAAATGAGAATCTCATGAAATGCTTGGAGGATCTGATAAAACCCCTGCAATCTATTAACCCCTTGGTTTCTGCTGCGAATCCTTTACCCCAAGAAACTATCACCAAGCTACAAAAGATGAAAGCTTCCAATTTGGCCACTACAAATTGGCTGCAAGGCGTGCGAACCAAAGGTGATGAAGCCGTCAAGGATATTTTGTCAACTGGGAAAGATGCTATGAGAGCAACTGATTAGTTGAATGGAGTGTTGGATCAAGACAAGGAAGATATAGATCTCCTACTACAGAAGACCAAAACTATCATGGAATACACTAGGGATAAGTTAATAAATGATAGAATTCTTCCTTCCTCCCGAGTTGTTGAACCTTGGGAGTGGTATGAAGTGCTGCAAATCAGGCAGAAGGTGTTGAAGAAGATTTACAAATAGAGGAGGAAGATTGATGATACCCTAGCTAGTGTTTACAATGGATCCATTGCTTTCTTTGAGATTCTGACAGGGAGAAGAACTATTTCCCCCAAATATTTGAGTTTGAAACAGTTGAGGAAATGGCGGCATGATGTTTATGCACCGGTTAGATGATGCAGATACCTATGTTGTTGTCATTGATAAATACCTAACCTATAGGGTTGATTGGGATAAGTCGGTAAAGCAGTCTAGGGAGGAAATTGCATCAATTGAAATGAGACTTAGGTTTTTTCCTTTACCACCTATGGCTGACTTGGATGGTGTGCTTTTGAAAGTTCATGAAATGCTAGATTAGCATAAGGACAAAGGGGAAGGGATTTAATGATTGGATATATCGAGATTTGTGCTTCCCTATTATTTTTCCATGCATTGGTCTGAGCTACATTGGAAATCCTAGGCTGACCTAGATGAAGTTCACACATTTAATGCATATTTTATTTCATTTTGAATTTCTCTTGGCCGACTTGTTGTGCCTAGTTATTATTGTAAAAACCTATCTAGGCCAACATGTTTTGGGGGGTTTTATAAATATGGCACTTTGCCTCATTTGTAAGGGTTAAGAAGAATAGATATAGTAAAATAAAGAGATAGTTTAAGCGAATTAAGTAGAGAAAGAGTTAGTAAGTAGTTGTTCTCAAGCAAATATTGTAACAAAAGCTAGAGTTGTTGCTACAGTGGATAATTTAATGCAAGTAATGACATTGTGATTTGGTTCCATACTTGTGTTCTATTTATCTTGCATGGTTCTTGTTATTCTATCTTTAGAATTTATTTGAAGAAATATGATATTTAGATGTTTATAGTTAGATTTGATTCAGTAATGTTCATGGCTTGATATCTGAAGTGTTGTAGCAATCCCTAGTCCATACTTTTCCCAACCAACTGATTGTTAGTTGCTTTGCAAAGTTAGCCTGGACTTTATATTTAATGCACTTAGTTTGATTGTGAGGGTTTATTCATTTTAACCTTAGTAAGGTTGTTTGAATGACTGTTCATGATCTGAAAATATTAATACTTTAGAAGATTACACTGTTTCTATAAGATTGCAAATTCATCTAGGTTAAGTAGAAATTGGTTTTGATGGATTGGTCCATTTCAAGTGCTTGGTCATTTGCATTGTTGATCTTAGGTTTAGTATTAAGTGTAGAAATATCTTTGAAACCTTTATCTTTTGTTATTTCTTTGATTATTGAATTAAATTTAGGATCGAAGTATCATTTCATTGTTAGATCTGATAAATTAAGGTTCAATATTTTGCTTGTAGTAAGGTTTGTTTGTGATTACTAGCATTTTCACATTTATCATTGAGTTGTTTATGCATTTTCAAGACCTGACATTAGAGACGTTGGGGTTATCTCTTGAGGCTTGCTGATAGAGATTTACCTTTTCAAGAGAGATAGGATTCCATATTTTGTCTAAATTGTTGTTGTGTAGAAAACATCATCAATAGATTGGCGCTAAAAGGAGTTTGTGAATAAACAAGCTGGATCAATTTTTGAACGCCATCTCTCCTGAAAGATTCAGAAGAACAAGATCCGTTCTAGGAGAGGAAGAATTTCATTAATTACTAGACCCTACCAGGTCTAGAAGGACCAACATAAGGGGAGAATCATCATCATCATCCCATCCACCTCTGTTATCTTCATCATCCCCACCTTCATCAGGTTCATCTAAGTCTGAGTCTGAGGACATTCCCATTCCACAACCTCAACCACACATAAACCAACTGTTGTGCATGTTTTTCACACATGCCCTGTCGTAGGCAGGGACCCCTTTTTTTCGCTCCCGACAGGCTACTTTGCTCCTGTCTTGTTTTGCGTGCCCCATTTCCAAGCCCAAATTGGTCATGTGCCTTCAAATGATCAAATCCCCTACCCAAATTCACCTACTTGGGGTATTCAAATCTGCAGAGAAATGAAGTCATCTATCCCCTTTTTTGCCTTTTGTCTTGTTCTTGCTGTTTGGAAACATCCATGGACCCCCATCGATCCGATTTCCACATTATTGATTTTGAGGCTAACATTTTGGTGGATTTGGGATGTGTTTGAGGTCCCTAAGTGAACTGCCAAGGTTTCATCAATGTTTGGTTAAGTTTTGGTGGTTCGGAAGCTTCGTCCCTCTTTGGCTATTTTAGAAACATCTGTGAACCCCCGTCGATCCGGTTTTCAAATTTTGACTTTGGGGCCAACTTTTTGGTAGATTTGGGATGTATTTGTGGTGTCTAAATGAACTGCCAAGGTTTCGTCAAAGTTTGGTTAAGTTTCGATGGTTTCAGAACTTTCCCTCTGGAATTCCCTTCCTCCTTGGCTGTTTGGAAACATCCGTGGACCCCCGTCGCTCCCATTTCCACATTTTTGACTTTGGGAGCAACCTTTTTTGGATCGGGGATGTGTTTGAAGTGCATAAATGAACTGCCAAGGTTTCATCAACGTTTCATTAAGTTTCGATAGTTTCGAAACTTTCTCTCCGGAATTCCCTTCCTCCTTGGCTGTTTGGAAACATCTGTGGACCCCCATCGCTCCCATTTCCACATTTTTGACTTTGGGGTCACCCTTTTTTGGATCTAGGATGTGTTTGATGTGCTTAAATAAACTGCCAAGGTTTTGTCAATGTTCCCTTAAGTTTTGATGGTTTTGGAACTTTCCCTCCAGAATTCCCTTCCTCCTTGGCTATTTGGAAACATTCGTGGACCCTTGTCGCTCCCATTTCCACATTAACTTTTTTTGGATTTGGGATGTGTTTGAAGTGCATAAATGAACTGCCAAAGTTTCATCAATGTTCCATTAAGTTTCGATGGTTTTGGAACTTTCCCTCTGGAATTCCCTTCCTCCTTGGCTGTTTGGAAACATCCGTGGACCCCCGTCACTCCCGTTTCCACATTTTTGACTTTGGGGTCACCCTTTTTTAGATCTGGGATGTGTTTGATGTGCTTAAATAAATTGCCAAGGTTTCATCAAATTTTGGTTAAGTTTCAGTTTTTGAAGGTTCGCCCCCTTTTTTGCTTTGGAACATCCGGCACTCCACCTCCCTTTCGGCCTAGAGCCTCCTCCGTGGCCGCTTTCAGACTCCACTTCTCCGCGGGCTATTTTGAACATCCAGAACCTTCCTCCTTCCCGGCCGGAGTCTGCCGCCATCCCGCTTTGATTCTTCGCTCCTATTTTTTTATCCGGCGATCACCTCTTTCTTTCTCCGCAGTTTGGCCTCTGCGTTTGCTTGACTCTCCTCCCATTTTGGAACATCCGGTGGCCACCTCCTTCCTGGCCTCCAGAGCCCGGCCCCTCCATGGCCGTTTCTAGGATTTCGCCTCTCCGTGGCCATTTTGAACATCCCGCGGCCACCTCCTTCCTGGCCTCTAGAACTCGAGCCCTCCGTGACCATTTTTTGGAATCTGTCGCTTCTTCCTGGCTATTTTGAACATCTAGGAGCCTCCCTTCTTCTTGGCTATTTTGAACATCCAGGAGCCTACCTCCTTCCCAACTATTTTGGAAACATCCGGGAACCTTCTTCCTTCCCGACTATTTTGGAAACATTCGGGAACCTTCCTTCTTCCCGGTTGTTTTGGCTTTCGTCCGCTATCTGCCTTGTAGGTTTCTTCTGCCATCTTTTCGCCCTCTAGCGCTTGTACCCTTGAAGCACACATTAATTTTTATGGCCCAAATGAGCTCCAAATATGAATATCAAGATATTTTGATGATGCATGGATAGATCTAATAGGGAATTTGTAGGTTTTTCAGACATTTTCCTTAACTCATGTATAAATGCATTTACGACACTTCGTGTTTGCAGGAGTCAAGAAGTCTTTCGCAGGTCTATCAGAGAGGACCATTGAGGGAGTTGTCCTACCTTTTTCTAGATGATGATGATTTCTAAGGAGCTTTCCACCCGAATCAGGGGCCACCAATCCATTGATGCAAGTCATCGACCGACCTGTTTGATCCAATCAAAAATATTACAAAACCACCAGATGGAGGGTAGCCTTCAAACAGTCTCTGCTACAGTAAAAAGGAAAATCAGTTACAAGACAAATCTGCTACAACACCTGAGCACTAGATGACAAAATAGAGTAAAGACAAGGAATGTATTTTAAAATTGTTGGATAATGAGGGGTAGGTGAAACCCTAATGTAATCAAATTTGGACCATTCATTGCAAATTGATCCTCGCCATTCATTTGGGCTTTGGAAAACTATAAATAGGGGCTTTCCCCTCATTTGTAAGGGTTGGAGAGCTATTGTAAAAGGCATTTGCAACAATAGAATACAACATTGCATGATTTTATGGATGTTCTCTTTGATTTTTCTCATCTTGCATGCATGGTTCTACCTTCCATGTTAGTTTTAGTGTTAGTTTCTTGAATGGAAGTGATAATGGAAATTGTTGTTTCAGTATTTGATGGATTTATAGCTCATGCTTTTTGCGGTTCATTAATGATAAGTCACTTTGCAAAGTTGGTCTGAGCTCTTTACTTCATTGCTACAACTTAGTTCAATTACATGTGCATGTGTGTGTGTGTAATCTGAAAATATGCAGTCCTTAGAAGATTGCACTGGTTTTGTGCAACTGTAGATTTCTCTTGGCCAAAAAAAACCTAGTTTAGGGAGTTTGTCTACTGTAGCAGCCTCCATGATCATTGTTCATTCGTTATTTTAAGTCTAGGAACTTCCTCTCTCCCCTGCCTTTTTTCCTTTTTCTTAATAGTGATCGTAGGAAAGGTTCATTGCACATTGTAAAGCCAAATCTAATGATAAAATGGAGTTCCAAACTACTGTTTGAACCTACAACAAATGCACAACAAATCTCCCATCTTAAAAACTCCATTTGCAAACCCAACTTCCCATGCTTTGTAACTCATCTGTATGGCTGCCTTGTGATTCCAGCAAATCACATCAAACAACTGAGATATTCCAAGCACTATCAAGACCTGACATTAAAGACCTTGGGATAGTGTTCTACAATCTGATTGTGGAAGATTGTCTTTCAAGAGAGGTAGTGCACCTACGCACTGCTTGTGTTGAAAAGTGCATAAAAATACATCAACAGAACTGGTGCTAGAAGGAGGGCATGAGATGTTGAGGCTACAAAGCTGAAAGTTGGGAATCGAAAAGAGCACTTTCAAAGAAAAAATATGAGATAGGGAGATCTCTTTTAATGCTAAAAATCAAAAAATTTTGAAGGCAAAAGAAGCTGAGTCAAAATGGAGTAGCATGCACAAATTGACATCACTCAATTACATGCACATTTGAATAAGAGACTGAAGAAGCCATTGCAACAATTCGCATTGACGGATAGATGTCAGGTCCATTGCACTCGTAGGCACAATGAGTTGGCGTGTCTGACTTTTTTGAATAGAATTGAAAAGGTCTTTCAAGGAGAAATCCCCTTCTGGGAAATCTATCTACCTTTAGCCCTTGCAGACCCGGACGAAGAATTGATAAGCATGGCAGCCAAGACATTCAAGGAGCTGATCCAGGAACATTTGAGCAGCAAGGATGGACCAAGATTGGAGGAAGTACTAATGGCAAGTTGGTGTAGATTTCACAATGCACGACATTCATAATTTATGTGTCCATCATGTGACAACATCATTTCTCAAGCCAAGGGTTGTTTGGAAAAGTTGGAGCAGCCAACTCTTAATGAGGAGAAGTCATCCCATGAGGCAAAAGAGCTGTCAACATTTGTAGGACATCACCTTGAAGATAAACCAACTAGTTGGACACAATTTGGTGTTGGGACAACAAACATAGAAAATGAAAACCAAGGGGGAGGAGTTGAAAGTCTTGGGATAGCAAAGTGCATTAAGGAAAATCTGATTGTAACCATTTTAGTAGGTTTTCCCTCCATTGAAGAAGAGAAGTCCTCCACTCAAGAAGAGGAACGAACAGAAATTGAAGATGAATTAACAGAATTTGCAGCAACATATGCTAGGATAGCCAACACAAATGTTGAAAATCAAGAAGAGGAGGCTAAAAGCCTTGGGGCAGCAGAAGGAGATGATCAAAGCATAAGAAAAATCAGGTCGGAAGACCTCTCCTTCATCAACAACAGTGATCAAGAATCTGAAAATACAGATTTGGGGGAGTGGGAACAACCACTCGCCATGGCTGTCTATCATCGAGCTTCTTTTTCAAATGATGATGAGGACTCGGTAGAAGAAAGATATGACCAACTCGTCTCCAAATTAGCAAGGATTGGTCAGAGCTAAAATACCAAGTGGATTTGGAGGTACTACTACTGCCGAATTGGTGCAGACTTCATGATTCATCACACTCTGAGTTTGCATGCGAGTTGTGCAAAGAGGCTATCAAACAAGTCAAAGAACAAGCAAGGCAACCAAGTGCCCAACCTCCTCTACTTGCTGCTCAGATCGAAGTAGAAGACCAAGAGCCTGAGTCAAGTGATGGATCAGTTGAAGGTGGACCTCAAGAGGATGTTGGGGCAGCAATAGAAGGACAACAATATAGTCTCGGACTTCTGAACGATGAAGTAGATCAAGCGGGAATGTTGTCCACCAGTCACCAAGAAGTTCTTCCTCTTGAAAAGAAGTTGTGTACCATGGACAATGGGATTTTTGGCGAGTCTTCAGAGGGAAATTGTGTAGTAGATTTTGGTCCCCTTGATGAGGTTCCATCAATTAATAAATTTTTCCATTGGGAGCTGCACTACGAAGGTATGCTCATGTCGAGGAAGAGCACATCCTAAAAGATGGTAGCGATGAATACATACTCCTTGATCCCCTAAACAATGATGCACTAGAGTTTCCAAATTGGAAGAGGAGTTCCTTCTCCATTTACAGTGATAGTGAGAAAGAGGAAATGAGTGAACGTCATGATGAGACACATGAATAACAAAAAGAAGAAGACAAAGGCGAAGGTGCTGATATAGCTGCTAACAAAGATGAAGCACTTGACCAACTATGAAATGCAACTTGGATCCCTTCCGCCATGATCATTATTGATCCTCCCTCATATTCAGATGGCTGCAATAGGATAGATTTGTGTATGTCATCATCCCATGACACTAAACATCATGAAAATAAGGTTGACATCTAGGAAAGGAGACGGCATAGCATGCAGCCCCTTGAAGACAACAATCAAGAAGAGGTTTTGGAAAAGGAAACCCATGCAGATGAGGTGTACTTCCTCAAGGAACAACCAGTGGAGGTTGTGGGTCCCATTGGTAGATTGAAAGAATTGTTTGTTGCCCCATCCTCCCAGCCGTATGCATGTTTAATGTCCAAAGTGATGCACCCTCCACCGCACCCGCCTGAGGTTGCTAATGCAACGATCAACGATTTTGTGCTTGCTCTTGATTGTCCAACGCTGCCACCTCCATGTGACAACATCTAGGTTTTATCCTTCCTTGCCCCTATTATTTCTCATAATTGCACTTATTATTTTGATTATGGGAATGGGGGAAAACGATTATGGATTAACCATGGGTTCAACGAGCCTCCTCAATTGCTGATTTTTCATGATGATGTGATTGAACTTGAGTGCTGCAACATTGAATTTCTTTTTTTAGAATATAAAGATAAATTTGCATGGTTAAGAACGATAACGATTACCTGTTTGATTGTGCATGCATTGCAAAATCCAATGAGTGTTAATGTCAACTCGCCTTGCCTAAACATAGTGCTTTGTAAATATCTTTGTACATAGCCTATTTTGAGTAATATAGGTTTCCTGTAAATACTCCGCTTTCCTGCTTTCCTTAGGTTAGTTGATGTGTGTAGGTTGCTCGCTTTGTAGGTTGTTTTCTTTTTGTTTGCTTTCACTTTGTTTCTACTTTGCTCGGGGTCCATCTCCTTTTACCTGAGCATATCCATGTGCACAACAACCATACTTATTGCCTGGGGTTGTTCTATGTATTTCTTTGTCAAACTCTAATCAAGTCTTCAGAGTGGATGGTGAAGGTCTTCTGTTAGTGTCAAGTGATTTGGGTGTTTGATTCAAAGAGGATAAGTTGTTGGTTTAGTCCGACTCTGACATATTCTGAAATCTTACAGCTCTTACACATTTTAATAATTTGATGGTCACTATAGGGCCTTTTGTGAAGTCGAGTTAAGTGAAAAATCTAAAATTCTGCTCCAGTGCCACTATGATTCTATGCCCTGAGTGCGAGCTTCAATGCTTGTGGGTTGAAATAAAAGAGCTGAAAAGAGAAAAAAAGAAAAGAAAGAAAGCAAACATTGAAAATTAAAAGAAAGAGAAAATTCAACTTTTCAGGGGTATCCGAGCAACTCTACCGGGCATATGGACGCTCGGCTGGCAGTAGAACAATGTTCGGGAAAATCACAGTGACAACCTTGTCAGGGCTATGGACGCCTAACTGGCAGCGAGGCAATGTCCCAGATGCTTTTGGAGTTAGAATAAACTATGTAGCTTAACTTGACAGAGCTTGGGTTCCTATAGCAACTGAAGAATGGGAATTAATGCAATTGCACACACTTGGATTTTCAACATACTGAAGGTTGGGTTGGCTAATGGTTTTGATCCTTTGGTTGGGCATCTAGATTGTTTTCCCTAGCGTGAAGGTCAGAACCAGAGATTTTGGGTTCGTGATTCTAGTTTTTCATCAAAATTCTCTCGATTATTTCCCCAGTGAGTCACCATTTATTGTGCATGTTTTGCACACATGCCCCGCCGTAAGCAGGGACCCCCTTTCTTCGCTCCTGACAGGCTGCTTTGCTCCTGTCTTGTTTTACGTGCCCCATTTCCAAGCCCAAATTGGTCATGTGCCTTCAAACGATCAAATCCCCTACCCAAATTCACCTACTTGGGTATTCAAATCTGCAGAGAAATGAAGTCATCTGTCCCTTTTTTCGCCTTTTGTCTTGTTCTTGCTGTTTGGAAACATCCATGGACCCCCGTCGATTCGATTTCCACATTATTGATTTTGAGGCTAACATTTTGGTGGATTTGGGATGTGTTTGAGGTCCCTAAGTGAACTGCCAAGGTTTTGTCAACATTTGGTTAAATTTCGGTGGTTTGAGAGCTTCATCCCTCTTTGGCTGTTTTGGAAACATCCGTGAACCCCCGTCAATCCCATTTTCACATTTTTAACTTTGGGGCCAACTTTTTGGTAGATTTGGGATGTATTTGTGGTGCCTAAGTGAACTGCCAAGGTTTCGTCAAAGTTTGGTTATGTTTCGATGGATTCAGAACTTTCCCTCCGGAATTCCCTTCCTCCTTGACTGTTTGGAAACATCTGTGGACCCCCGTCGCTCCCATTTCCACATTTTTGACTATGGGAGAAACATTTTTTAGATCAGGGATGTGTTTGAAGCATAAATGAACTACTAAGGTTTCATCAACGTTTCGTTAAGTTTCGATGGTTTCAGAACTTTCTCTCTGAAATTCCCTTCCCCCTTGTCTGTTTGGAAACATCTGTGGACCCCCGTCTCTCCCGTTTCCACATTTTTGACTTTGGGGTCACTCTTTTTTGGATATGGGACGTGTTTGATGTGCTTAAATAAACTGCCAAGGTTTTGTCAATGTTCCCTTAATTTTTGATGGTTTCGAAACTTTCCCTCCATAATTCCCTTCCTCCTTGGTTGTTTGGAAACATCCATGGACCCCCGTCGCTCCCATTTCCACATTTTTGACTTTGGGAGCAACATTTTTTGGATCTGGGATGTGTTTGAAGTGCATAAATGAACTACCAAGGTTTCGTCAACGTTCCATTAATTTTCGATGGTTTCAGAACTTTCCCTCCAGAATTCCCTTCCTCCTTAGCTGTTTGGAAACATCTGTGGACCCCTGTCGCTCCCGTTTCCACATTTTTGACTTTGGGGTCACCCTTTTTTGGATCTGGGATGTGTTTGATGTGCTTAAATAAATTTTCAAGGTTTTGTCAAAGTTTGGTTAAGTTTCAGTGGTTTTGGAGCTTCGTCCCCCTTTTGTTGTTTTGGAACATCCGACAACCACCTCCCTTCCGACATCTGGAGCCCACCCCCTCCGTGGCCATTTTGAACATCTGGGAACCTTCCTCCTTCCCGGCCTTTGGAGCCCGGACCCTCCATGGCTGTTTCTAGGATTTCGCCTCTCCGTGGCCATTTTGGAACATCCGACAACCACCTCCTTCCCAGACTCCAGAGCCCGGCCCCTCCATGGCCGTTTCTGGGATTCTGCTTCTCCGTGGCCGTTTTGGAACATTTGGCAGCCACCTCCTTCCCGGCCTCCAGAGCCCGGCCCCTCCATGAACATTTCTGGGATTCTGCCTCTCCGTGACCATTTTGAACATCTTGTGGCCACCTCCTTCCCGACCTCCAGAACCCGGGCCCTCTGTGAACATCCAGGAGCCTCCTTTCTTCCTGGCTATTTTGAACATCTAGGAGCCTGCCTCCTTCCTGACTGTTTTGAACATCTAGGAGCCTGCCTCCTTCCCCGCTGTTTTGGAAACATCCGAGAACCTTCTTCCTTCCTGGTTATTTTGGAAACATCTAGGAACCTTCTTCCTTCCCGGTTGTTTTGGAAACATCCGGGAACCTTCCTTCTTCCTGGTTGTTTTGGCTTTTGTCCGTTGTCTGCCTTGTAGCTTTCTTCTGCCATCTTTCCGCCCTCTAGCGCTCACACCCTTGAAGCACGCATTAATGTTTATGGCCCAAATGAGCTCCAAATATGAATATCAAGATATTTTGATGATGCATGGATAGATCTAACAGGGAATTTGTAGGTTTGTCTGACATTTTCCTTAACTCATGTATAAATGCACTTATGACACTTCGTGTTTGCAGGAGTCAAGAAGTCTTCCGCAGGTCTATCAGAGAGGCCCATTGAGAGAGTTGTCCTACCTTTTTCCAGATGATGATCATTTATAAGGAGCTTTCCACCCGAATCAGGGGCCACTAATCCATTGATGCAAGTCATCGATCGACCTGTTTGATCCAATAAAAAATGTTGCAAGTCCACCAAATGGAGGGAAGCCTTCAAATAATCTCTACTACAATAAAAAGGGAAATCAACTACAAGACAAATCTGCTATAGCACTTGAGCACTAGATGACAAAATAGAGAAAAGACAGAATTATTTTAAAATTGCTGGATAATGAGGGGTAGGTGAAACCCTAATGTAATCAAATTTGGACCATTCATTGCAAATTGATCCTTGCCATTCATTTGGGCTTTGGAAAACTATAAATAGGGGCTTGACCCTCATTTGTAAGGGTTGGAGAGCTATTGTGAAAGACATTTACAACAATAGAAGACATCATTGCATGATTTTATGGATGTTATCTTTGATTTTTCTCATCTTGCATGCATGGTTCTACCTTCCATGTTAGTTTTAGTGTCAGTTTCTTGAATGCAAGTGATAATGGAAATTGTTGTTTCAGTATTTGATGGATTTCCAACTCATGCTTTTTGTGGTTCATTGATGATGAGTCACTTTGCAAAGCTAGTCTGAGCTCTTTACTTCATTGCTGCAAATTAGTTCAATTACATGTGCATGTGTGTGTGTGTAATCTGAAAATCTACAGTCCTTAAAAGATTGCACTGGTTTTGTGCAACTGTAGGTTTCTCTTGGCCAAGCAAAACCCATTTTATGGAGTTTGTCTACTGTAGTAGCCTCCATGATCATTGTTCATTCGTAGTTTTAAGTCTAGGAACTTCCTCTCTCCCCTGCCCTTTTTCCTTTTTTTTAATAGTGATCTTAGGAAAGGTTTATTGCACATTGTAATGCCAAATCTAATGATAAAATGGAGTTCCAAACTGTTGTTTGAACCTACAGCAAATGCACAACAAATCTCCCATCTTAAAAAATCCATTTGCAAACCCAACTTCCCATGCTTTGTAACTTATCCGTAAGACCACCTTGTGATTCCAGCAAATCAGATCAAACAACTGAGATATTCCAAGCACTATCAAGACCTGACATTAGAGACCTTGGGATAGTGAACATCTACAATCTGATTGTGGAAGATTGTCTTTCAAGAGAGGTAGTGCACCTATGCACTGCTTATGTTGTAAAGTGCATGAAAACACATCAACACCAACCATTACCACCCCCACCTCCACCAATGGCTTTCGTTGCTAATAACCCATCTCCATTGAGTTTCACCATTTACAATGTCATGCCCAAAAACCCTAAACACTTTTCTTCAAAGTTCCATGTGAATGATCCTAATAGAACGGCTGAAGAACACATCAGGATCTTTTAGACTACCCTTAAGGATAGAGGAATCAACCATGAGGATGTAGCATGTAGACTCTTTCCCTATTCATTAGGAGAGGATGCATTCTATTGGTATAACCATTTACCTGCTGGGTCTGTCCAGCATTGGACTGAGTTAGAGAATGCATTTTTGCAAAAAATTAGAGTTCCAATTAGTTCCAATGAGCTTTATCATCATTTTACTAATGTTAAGAGGGAAGTCAATGAGCCAATAGGGTCCTTCAACAATAAGTTTCATCGTGCCTATACTAGATTATAGGCTCCTTATGTTGTTGATCAACCTACTGCTTTAGAGGTTTATTATGAAGGTCTTGTCTGACATCTACCTTCATTAAATGGAAAAATAATCCTCCCAATACCCTACTTGATGCCTATGTTGAGGCTATGAAAGTGAGCACTGACTTAAGACAACATGTTTTTGGACGTTTATCGTCATTAGGACTCGTTGCTCACCTTGGACAAGTCCCTGCTCTTGATCAGGATCTCACCAATCATACTCCTATTATGAATCTAGTACCTCAATTGCCTATAGTTCCTCACCCAGGACCTCCTGTGAGACAAGCTCCACCTGCAATTAGCTACCCTTAGCAAAATGTTAATCAACCTCTTCATGCACAGCCTCAGGCTAGCTATCCCTCGTATCTACAAAATTTTGAAGTTTTAAACCAATCACTGAATGCCAGTGTTGTAGTCGGATATTCTCATAATAGTGCGAATCAACCTCCATACAGTAATCCTAACAAGGAGAGACTAGATGAATTGTATGATCAAGTGAAGAAGCTGAATATGGAGATGACTCACTCTAGGAACCAAAACAGTGAGTTGCAAGCTGCCCAGAGAAATATGAAGTCCAATCATAACAGAGAAAATCCACAAGGACATAACTTTGACAGAGGGTAACGCCATGAAAGATGATACAATAATAAAAAAGGATATGACTAGGACAAAGGTAACAACAATGATAGGCGATACAATAATGATAGAAGACAGAACTATGATAAAGGACAATCCTCAGGACAAGGATTCGATAGGAGGCAGCCACCAGGGTAGAACAAGACTTGGAACATAGGGCCCAACAATGGAGGATTTCCTACCCCATTGGATCAACCGGTTAACCAACCTGTCAATCAATCTATCAATCAGCTAGTTAATCAAGAGAAACATCCTAGTGGTGTATACCTAGCTAAGGTTGCTTTATCAAGATGGTGTAGGCTCCACAAAATGATTCAACATTCTGAGTTACATTGTCAAGAATTCCAAATGACAACTTCAATTTTTCAGTATGAAGTAGAGACAATGCAGGTAGTCAGGAAATGGTACCATCTATCCCTTATGACTCATCAATGTTGGTACTGAATCATGCTCTTTTTCCATAAAGTAAAGAGAATGTACCTGAAGAGGAATTTGACCAATTAGAGGAAGAAGCAGACTAGGTATGCAATGGGGATGAAATAACACAGTTATTTGATGAGAACCCAATAAATGACAATGGCCCTAGAGATGAAGAGGAGGATTTTGTTGAAGAAGTACAGACCTTTCAGAGACCTGTCAATAAGTATGACTTAAGGGAATTTCCACACAGACATCCACAGGCTGAAGGCCCCTTCACTACTTCCATTCTACCAAAAAATTTCAATACACCTCCAGATCCTAATGCTAGTAATAATTCATCACTGCCTCAGGTGTCGAGGAAATATTTATCTCAAGATCAAGGGCATGCTGATGTACCAAAAGGGAGAGGTGATGATACATATAAGGATAAGGTGATGGAATATCCAAAGGAGAGCCATGTTGATCTAAGCGAGGAACAATTGTCCTTGTATGTTGCTGAAGCACTCAGAAAATTAAAGGTAAGTCTCTCTGCATTTGAGTTATTAAGAGTCCCAACCATTAGAAATGCAGTTCTATGAGCCTATAATATAAAGTCCATATCACAAGATAAATCAGTTAGTGAAAGTCTCAATAAGGCTTCTAATTCTCAATCAGTAGGAAGGAAAAATCAGAGTCATAATCAGGTCCACATGCCTCCTAGAGATAAGGGAAAGGAGAAAGACAAATCTCAAGTTGCTCAGGTAGATACTCCCCTAACTCTCTTTCAAGGGAAGATAGACACACCTCCATTCCTGATTTCTATTTGCATATTTGGTAAGTACTTGCATAATTGTTTGTTGGATTCTGGTGCTTCAACCAATGTTATTCCTGTCAGTGTATGTAGAGCTATGGGTATCACTCCTGCTGAATCACAAAAGAAATTTACACAACTAGATAGGATTGAAGTCAATGTCGTAGGAGAGTTAAAAATGATTCATATGCAGATTGCTTTTGATCCTAGGATTCAAAAGGTTATTAATATACAGGTGGCTGACGTACCTTATGATTATGGCCTAATCTTGGGAAGGGACTTTACCAGAGCGTTGAATAGCTATGTCTCGACTGATCACTCACACATGTGGCTTCCCTGGAAGGGAGTGCCGAATCAGATTAGAATTGAAAGAGAACCCAGAATGAAATAAATAATTACAAAATATCAGAAAAACTCTACTGTAACTTTGATATCCGAGTAAGTATGGGAAACTATATGTGTATACATCTAAAAATGGTCATGATTAAGCTTGTTAATTAATTAAATATGATTTATTTAATTAATTCTCCTAAAGTCATCACATATAAATAAATTTAATTATTTATTTATATCGTTCATTTTCTAATTCTTCTACCTTAATTAAATAAATAATTTTATTTAATTATTGACATTTCCCACATTTCTCTTAATTAAATTAAATAAATATGATTATTTATTTTAATTATCATATCGTTCTAAAGTTTGAATATTTGAATATTCAAATAATGGAATATTCTCTTCATCCCATAATCAAATTAAATATTAAATATTTAATTTAATATTTTCCTCTAATTCACTTTTAAAACATAATTAAATATGATTTATTTAATTATGCGAGTTTCCATATCCGTCTTCACTTCCAAATTAAATAAATATATTTTATTTAATTCTAACTCATGCTAAACTCACTCTTCAAAACAGAAATTTCCCTTCGGATCTCAATGATGGAAATTGAAGGAAAAGGGAAACCTTCTATCCTCCTCTCCACTTTCAAAAATCTCCCACCGTCCATTTCGAACAAGCTTAATCTGGTCCGTTAATCGAATCAGCCAATCGAATCCTTTCGAAAACTCTATAAATGCTAGTGCAAATCCAAGCTTTGGTTACCTACATGTACCTACGCATACATACGAAAACACACGAATGTACATGCAATTAGCTTATGCAATCACAACCTTTTAGCATCACAGCAATACTTTCATTTTAGCATAGTCTTGCATTTAGCATAGTATGCATTTTTATTTACATCTTGTTCTTTAGCTATCCATTTTGTTGAACATTGATCTACTGATCTGAGATCCATTCAGAAACAACAAAACACTGGAGTTAGAGGAAGATGAGACGATTTCAGGGAAGCTGCAGTCACAGTTTGTTCATTTTGTTTTCTTTTTTAGCTTTCTTGATTTAATGTTTTATTAATATGTGTTTGAATTCATTTATAAATTGATACATTTTTCACTCACACATAAAAATGGTGCTTATCGTGGGGCTCAAACCCATGAATTTAACATGCTCTACAAGTTTTTTTTGACAGTTTCCGCATTCTGGAATCAACTTTTGGATAAAATTTGGCATTTAAGCACATTCGACATTTTCTGCGGCGCATACGGGGTTTTTGAATTTTTGTTTTGTAGGATTTTGGAGCGCATATAGTAACTATTTAGGCACATATAGTAACTGTTTAAGCACATATAGTAACTTTTTAGGTGCATATAGTAACTATTTAAGTGCATATAGAATCTTTCTTTTGGCACATAGTAACTGTTTTAAGAGCAGATAAATCTTTCTTGCGGTGCATATACCTTCTGTTCTGGTGCATATACCTTTTGTTCCAGTGCATATACCTTCTATTCTGGTGCATATGGATTGTAACTAAAAGACAGAATTCTGAGTCTGACACCTTTCGTAGACATAATTCTTTTTTTTCTTTTTCTGGATTTTAAAATGAAACAATCCTAGGGTAGACACATCTAGATAAAATGAAGAAATCTAGGATAGTCACCACACAATGATCTAGTAATTAAAATTGAATAACTTGTTTTTGTGAAGCAATATCTTCACTTAGATTAGATCATTGTGATTTGGGTTTTAAAATGAACATTTGTTTTCTTTGTCTGTGGCAATAGGTCTATGCTCTCCCCTTAACTAGGTGATCAGAATACCAGACTTGCCTTTTCAATTTCATGCATTTTAATATTTTAATTACATCCTTTAGAGAGCCTGCCGTAGTGGGAAAAATTACTCACCCTACAGGAACGACTCAAGTGGGTTCAAGCCAAAGCTAGGCTATTCTGCCCCACTATAAAATTTAAAGAAAATCTGGGGAAACCCTCTTTGCCGATAGTGTGCAAGATAACCATCCCCAAAACCTTTGTTCTAAAGGTTGGGAGGTCTCCTAAGGTAGTTTATTATTGCCGCACCAAACAAAAATCCATACTACGAACCTAGTGTAGTGGCCAGCCGAAGTCAGTTTCCAAACATTCTAATAATCACAGTGCAAGGGGAGGGAAGAATCTACCCCCAAGACACTCACCATATAACTGCCAAGGACCGTTTGCTCAGGGGATTTGGTATCCACTTCCATAACTCTGAGTACACGCTTGGAAAAGACAAAAACACAGGCGCCCCTTCGGGGGTGACACGGCTATGTGATTCGACACAGTTCTAAGATGTGGGTTGTTGATTACTAGAATGACCTACTTGAGCATTAAGAGTGAGTCTGTCTGAATTGTCTTTCATGTGCAAAACCTATGAAAATATTTGTTGAAAATATTTTCTTGATCAAACACTTCATGTTAGTGTAGGGCCTTTAAAACAACTATTTTTCAAATTTTTTGTTGTGTCTTCCATCACATTAAATCAGATAAAAGATCATCTGAAATGAACATGAAGAACAACTAAAATCACTCAAAAAAATTTCTACCATTGGTCCAATAACATTCCCAATACTTTTCCCATGCTTAGAGATTGGAAACCAACAAAATTTTCTAAGAAATCAGTGTCCAAAAGGATTAGAAAACCTAAGAAACCATCAGGATACAAGAAAACGTTGCAAAAGAGAAAATTCTTGTACAAAAGTCAACACATCTTGTTTCATTACCAAGGATTTCTTCACAGATACCAATAATTTGTTAGAGGATTCACTAATGAGTATGTTGTAGATCCCTTAGATTCTCAAGCTTATTATCAGAGATTAGCTCTATCACAATGACATAATCATAACCAACCTCTTGAATTTGACAACATACCACAACCTTCTATAGAATATCCTTCACATCCCAATCAAATCCTTCAGTGATTTTGAAATCTTTCTTTGAAAACAAAGTTCAAGACTTTAAGAGTGCATCTCTCAAAATAACTTTCTAATTTTTGGTTCAACTTCTCCAACAGAATTTTGACATCCTTCATCAATTGGAAGCCACAATCAAAAATTAGGAGCATCCTTGATCATATCATAAGATTCCACATCTTATCAGATCAAGATATTATCATCATCGCACTTGTCAAAAACTATGATCTAAGTCCAGAAGAATTATTCAAAATCATATGCCTATCTTCACAAGATCCCAATTCAATAAATTGAAGGACAAAATTCAACAAGAAGGTCAAACTCAAAACATTCAAGAAGAGGGTGAAAGCAGCAATCCTCTTTACATCATGAATCGTAATCCACTTTTTGACAAAGATACGGATAACAGAGAAGAAAATCCATTCCACCAATACAAAAACATGAACAAAACATAGATAGATAGTGATGAGGAACAAAATGAGGAACATCTTAGAGAGGCTGAGCAAGATCCAAAATTTCACAAAACCATTGAAAAGATCTTGCAATGAGATAAGGAAAAATATTTTTTCTATCTAGCCAAACAAGGGGCTAAATTGCCTCATGACTTTAATACTGAAAATTTGAAAAACAAACTTGAAGAGACACCCCTTTCTGATCTTAGTGCTTTGACCTAACAAATCAAGGAACTTCAAGGACAAGTTAAAGAATTACAAGGGGGAACAACCACAAAGAAATATACTCTCAAGGACATTTTTCCTTATCCTTTTGATCGAAGTCTTAACAGATTCCTTTTCCTAAGCATTGTGAAATGCCAAAATTTGATCGCTATAATAGGAAAACAGATCCAATCGATCATGTTAGAGACTTCAGAAACATGACATTGGAATTTTCTCACGAAGATAGTTACTTGATGCGATTGTTTCCAAGGAGCCTTTGAGTTTACTCTATGGAATGGCTATCTAAGATTACACCTCCCGTTAGGACATTTGAAGAATTGATCAACCTATTCATATCACAATATACCTACAACATACAACACTAGATCACCATGATAGATCTTTGCAAAGTTGCACAAAAACTTGGTGAATCTTTCATTACGTTTCTTCAGAGATGGAGAAGAATGTTTGCCAGATATCCACGTCCTGTTCCTGAAAAGGAAATGATGGTTACCTTCATTAACAATTTAAATTTAGAAATGAGCTATCATTTTAACTTACACTATCCTCCTTTTGAGAAAATGATTGAAGATGCCATAACCATTGAAAATGCTTTGGTCAAAAGAGGAATAATAAAACATGACAAAGAAAATCCTAGCTCATCCAACCATCACAATAATCAGGACAAGTCCAAATTTTGGACTCGCAACAAAAATATGGTGAATGATGGTGTTGTTGATGCAAATTATGCCTTGACCAAGCCATTTTTCCTCGGTGCTCCAAAAATTCACAACAACCATGTCAACTCAATTGCAAATCATGAAAATAATCATCCTCCTTTAAAGAAAAATATAAATCAAAACTCTACTCCCAATCAAGGGACTTCCAACAACCAAGGTTACCGAGGAACCAATAACAATCACAATTCCTTAGGGAGCACATTGAATACAAATCCACAAAGACTTTCATTCTTCTCCAATAGAAGAACTTTCACTTAATTGGGTCAATCTTTAGAATCTACATTCAAAGAGTTGATGGCCAAAAATGTTATTACTTTGCCGCCTCAACGAAACTATGAACCCAGTGTAAAGCCTCCATCATGGAATGAGGCATACTATTATGATTATCATCGGTGCAAAGGTCATCGTACAAATAATTTCCAAGCCTTGAAGAATTTCATTCAAGACTTAACCGACAATGACATCATTACAATAGAAGGACATCAACAAACCAACGCAGACCACCAAGCATTTCGCAACCCTTTGCCCAATTATCAAAAAGGTGAGTCTTCTCAAAAAAATGTGAATCATATCAATGATGATCATAGAATAAATCATCTCTACACAAACGACAAGCGGGTAAATGTCATTAAAGTCAGCAAAAAGGTGGAATACAGAGAAGTCAATGCAACAACAAGAGCGCAAGCTAAAGTTGTATTAAAGGATGCCTCTTCACATTCCACTGAACCTCCACCTCAACATCAATATGATTTGTTCAATCAACTTCAGAAAACCTCCGCTCAAATTTCTATTCTGGAACTATTGAAGATTTCCCTAGCCCATAAGGAAATTCTCAAAAAATCCCTCGTTGAAACTAATGTATCCACTAACCTGGATGTGAACCAATTTCAAGCCATGGTAGGACACTTGTCCTCGCCCACTTGCCTTTCTCTAAAAAAGATGATGTTTCCATAACTCATCCCCATAACTCATCATTGTACTTAGAAGTCATGGTTCACAAGTTTCGCATTAGATGAGTTCTAATAGATGGAGGAGCTGGTTTAAACATCTATACCATGAAGCTGGTTAAGACTTTAGGATTTTTTGAGGACTCCATTGATTTTAGAAGAAAGATTACCATAAAAACTTATGATGATGAAGAAAGAGCATCCAAGGGTCTAATCATGCTACCAATCAGAGTGGGCCCTATTATAAATAATACCTTCTGTCAAGTACTGGACCATGATCTTGCATATAACATCTTGTTGGGTCATCCCTGGATCCAAAAAATGCAAGTTGTCCCATCAACCTATCATTAATGTCTTAAGTTTCCTTATGATGGACAGGAAATCATGATACCAGTTGATAATTCCAATATTCAAACTTGTGCCAACATAAAAGCTAGTCAAGATACTTTGGTCCCTAGCAATCGAGAAGCTCATGTTAGGACTTCTCTAAAGATTGACACACAAATCAGTCAATTGACCAATAGTTTTGACAAAAAAAATGAAATTCAAGGATCATGGAGTTGGAGAATACTCTCTTTGTCTGACCAATTTACCTACATCACCTCGATCACATGGACAGCTGTCTATCAGGGAACATCAAATATCAACAGCATCAACATCAAAGCAACCACCAATAGAGCCAATCACAAAATTTAATGGAAAATTCGTCAAAGAAAAATTCCCCATGGAAAATCTTAAGGATACAGAAATTCTAAACTGGCTCTATAAAGATGAAGACGAAGCAGTCTCTAATGTCAAATTACCCATGGAAAAATATGGAAAAGGGTATTCAATCATGCAAAAGATGGGCTATGATAAAGGGCCTATCAGAAAAAGGAAGGAAGGAGTAGTTGAACCTATTCACCTCCGCGGACTCACTACAAAAGAGAAAACGGGATTGGGTTATGATACTCACTCCAAAGAAAGCACACCCAAACAACTACATGGCACTGTCTTCACGTTGCGAGAAGGCTCAAATTCACGAGAAGCATGTTTGACAACAGTTCAGAACTTCTTGGATAACGTTTCTAACATAGACTCTGCTGAATATGAATGGGACACCATTTACAATAATGAGTTTTGGAGGGACAAAGAGGTTGATGTAATACACCAGTATGCCCCAACTCTAATTGAAGGTCAAGGTTCAGGGTCCCAACCACAAGAGTCTGAACCACAAATTGACTATGATTCTAGTGATACTGAGTCAGATCTAAATGAACAAGACTATCATGAGGACAGTATCATCATTGACCCACCTCATACCTTCGATCCTATGGACAACTCTGTTATGACTATAACCATAGCCGATTTCACACAACCTGATGATCCACTATCTTTAATTTGTCCTGATCTCATTGATTGGGATTTAACCGAACCTATCGATATACCTATGTTTCCAAGTGATGAAGCTATCATAAACTTCCTTTCTGCAGAGGATATAAATGATTGTTCCACCAGTGATTTTCGACATAGAGTTTTTGATCAGGAGAGTGTCAAGTCTCCTAGCTACAAAAGTAAAAACAAAAAAGAAAGATCTAATGGTGAAAACCAGAATCTGGCAGTATTAGATCAAACAAAAGATAAAATAAAGAGCGTATTAGATGGTGAAAACCTCTTTGAAGCACCAGACAATGGGAATCTTGAAACTCTCCCAGAGCACTACCATGAGTGATCACCTATTTTGATTGAGCCCACAAATGCTGTCAATCTTGATAATTTCGACAAACCAAGGATTTTATAGTTAGCTGCATCAATGACCAAGAAAGAAATACCAGAGTTCATAGAATTCCTAAAAGCAAATCAAGTCAATTTTGTGTGGTCTTATGCTGACATGCCTGGTCTTGATCCTGATCTTATAATGCATCACTTGTCTATCAAACCAGGGGCCAAGCTGGTAAAATAAAAACTCAGAAAGATGCACCATCATGTTGCATTATTGGTTAAGGAAGAACTGAGAAAAATCCTTGATGTGGGCTTCATAAGACCAATCGACTATGTAGAATGGATCTCCAACATTGTTCATGTATCCAAAGCAGATAAAGCTATGAGAATATACACAGATTTCATAGATCTTAATAAAGCATGTCCTAAGGATGACTTCCAACTGCCAAACATCGACACCATAGTTGATCTGTCAGCTGGCCATGCCATGTATTCATTAATGGATGGTTTTTCTGGCTATAACCAAATCAAGATTGCACCTGAAGATAAAGAGAAAACAACTTTTACATATCCATGGGGAACTTATTGTTGGAACGTCATGCCTTTTGGTCTAAAGAATGCTGGGGCTACTTATCAAAGAGCCATGAGTGTACAATCTTTCATGACATGATGCATATCTTCATGGAAGATTATGTAGATGAAATATTGGCGAAGTCATACACTAGAGAAGGACATCTTGAAATATTATCCAAAATATTTGCAAGATTAGAGAAATTCAAAGTTCGCGTCAACCCCAAGAAATGTGTTTTTGGGGTTAAATCTGGAAAACTCTGGGGGTACATTGTTTCAGATAAAGGAATTGAAGTAGATCCTACAAAAGTACAAGCAATTATGGAAATTCCTCCATCAAAGAACATCAGTTAGTTGAGATCACTACAGGGATGACTGCAGTCTATACGAAGATTCATTGCACAATTGGCCAACAAAAGTTTACCTTTCACACATCTACTGCATAAGAATGTTCCTTTCAAGTGGGATGACAAATGTGAATTGGCATTTCAACAAATCAAATAGTACTTAATGACTCCACCAGTTCTTGTACCATCAAATCCAGAAAAACCACTCATCTTATACATTGCCACAACAAAGACATCTTTGGGGGCACTGCTAGTGCAAGAATACTCTATAGGAAAGGAACGTGCAATCTACTACATCAACAGAACACTACCAAGTCATGAGCTCAACTACACTTCTATTGAGAAGGCTTGTATGGCAGTAGTCTTCACTTCACAGAATTTTTGGCATTACATGTTAACTCATACACTTAATCTGGTTTCAAAGATTGATCTACTCAAGTATTTGTTAAGCAAAGCATCATTGAGGGGAAGGTTAGCAAAGTGGGAAATGATTTTGAGTGAGTTTGACATCCATTATGTTGATCACAAGGCAATCAAAGGAAAAGTTATCACTGATCAATTAGCTAAAGTACCACTACAAGTAGATCATCCCCTACACATTGAATTTCCAGATGCTGATGTCTTCACTACATAATCTAAACAACCATGGTCCTTATATTTTTATGGTTCTTTCACTCAACATGGATCAGGGGTAGGCATACTTTTCGTCACCCCTCAAGGACACACCATTCCTTGATCATATAGGATGATGTTTCCATGCACCAACAACATAGCCAAATATGAAGCATTGATCACTGGACTCAAAATAGCACTAGAATGGAGAATTATAGAATTACAGGTGTATGGCGACTCACAACTGGTCATTTATCAGATCAATGATGATTATCAAACCAAAGATGACAAACTAGTACCATATAAAAAGATGGTTGATGATTTCAAGAAATATTTTGTGGACATCAAATTCACACAAATTCCAAGGCTTGATAATAAAGCAGTTGATGCCATGGTTACGATCACATCATTGTTACAACTCCTAAAAACTCAGAATCGCTATGAATTTCTGGTAGAACAATCATTTACGCCTGCTTATGATACACCTGAAAGACAAATCATTTTCCACTTGGTAGGATCCGATTCACCTTGGTACGGAAAAATTTATGCCTACCTCAAAGATGATATCTTGCCACCCAATTTATCCTGTAACCAAAAACGCAATTTTATCCGCAAATCTGCTCACTACACTCTTATTGCTAACACCCTTTATCATCATGGTCTTGATGGCACTTTACTTTGATGTCTTGAACGTGAGGAATCTGACAAAGCTTTACAAGAAGTTCATGGGGGAATTTGTGGTACTCATTCGAGTGGACTGACCTTATCTAAGAAATTGATTAGAATGGGTTACTCTTGGCCTACAATGGAGAGGGAATCATTCAATTTTGTGAAATCATGCTCAAAATGTCAGATTCATGGAAATCTCATTCATGCTCCTACACAGGAACTTCAACCATTAATGCCAACCTGGCCATTTTCTCAATGGGGGTTAGATCTAGTGGGAAAGATTCATCCTTCTTCATCGAATGGACATAAGTTCATCATCACAGCTACAGATTATTTTACCAAATGGATTGAGGTAGTCCCTCTTACTAAAGTTACCAACAAACAAATATCATCATTCATACTTAACTAAATTATTTGTCAGTATGGCATTCCCAACTCCATTATTATAGATAATGGACGTCCATTCAAAAATCAGGATGTTGATGAACTTTGTGAGAGATTTCACATTCAACATAGATATTCAACACTGTACTATCCACAAGGGAATGGCCAAGCAGAGGCCTCAAATAAAACAATATTAAATTTTTTGAAGAAGACTGTGAATGATTTAGGGAAGGATTGCCATGTTCAACTCAATCCCGCTCTATGGGCCTATAGAACCAGTATTCGTATGCCAACAAGAGCAATTCCATTCGCTCTTGTCTATGGAGAAGAAGCCATATTACCTTTAGAAGTTGAGATTCCCTCACTTAGAGTATCATTGAAAGGTCTTAGAACAGATGATGAATACAGAGTCTCCCGACTCCAAGAACTGGAACTCCTAGATGAAAAGAGACAACGAGTAGCAGACCATTTAAAAGCATATCAACAGATGATGTCTCGTAGCTATAATCACAAAGTAAAGCCCTGCACCTTTCAATTGGGTGATCTTGTTCTGAAAGATAACCCATGCAATCAACAAGATAGAGAGAAGAAAGGAAAGTTTGAACCAAATTGGCTAGGTCCTTATGTGGTTATCACAGTTTATGGTTCAGAAGCCTACAAGCTATCAACACCAGAAGGGGACTTTTTTGACGAACCTATCAAAAAAATGCACCTGAAAAAGTATTATGTCTAAAGTGGTTATCATCATCAGAAAAAGTCTTGAAGAAAAACAAAAAAATCAAAAAAATTCCTAAAGAAATACAAAAAAAAAATTAGAAAAAGTGCTGAAAAAATGGTTACCCTGGTGAAAACCTGGCAACAGATGCTATTTGTAGCTCTCCATCTATTAGTTCATCCTATACTTAACTGTTCATCCTTCATTTTCATGCATCTTTTCCATCATCTTCGGGCCACACCAGCACCATGCTATCATCATTTACCTTGAGCGATAACGTCTTACCATGGCTTGACTATTGTACATATTCATTTCAGCAAGTTGTGTCAATATCAAGGGCAAACATGGGCATACTGGGGGCAATCAACTTTTAAGTTTTACCAAAATAGTGATAAAATGACATCGAAACCAATCATACAAAAACAAAACAACCAAATCAAACCAAAACATCCAATCATTGATCCATATCACAGTAGATTTCAGCTGCATACCTTATCATGGCTCATATCTGGATGATCTATAATCTGAATAATGTTTGGAATAACAACATTTCATTTTTGAACAATGGTTGTTTAATTTTTGATATCATTTCTCTGGAGCACACTCGATGATGTACTGAAATAGAGTGGCAAGGAAAGAAGATTTTTCTTTGTCTGCTATATTGAGGTTAATCATCCATCTATTGCAAGTATGTTACAACATGATTTCCAAATTTTATCATTGATGATAGTTCCAAATTTGCATCAGATGGTGGTTAGTCTTTGTCTGTTCACACAAGAAATGCTCAGGTCATCTAGGTTCAATTATACCTAGATGCTTGTGTTCACTTGCCATATCAAAAATCATGAAAGTTGTACTCAGGTCATCATTGGTGCTAATTTCCCCTCTGATGCTTGTACACACTTCCAACATTTTCAAATGCTCTATGATGATTTAAACAGGATAGACAAAAGGCTCAACAAAATGGTTGGTTTCATTTAGTTTCATTTCATTTTAGGTCATTGTACATAACTGCATATTGGATTTGCATCAAAGTTTTTGAAAGGCTAATGGTTGTCATATTTCTTTGGACTATTTGTGGAGGAAAATGAAAATATTTGTTTCATTATCATTTCATCATCATTTCATTATCTTTATCATCATTATCATTGCATTTTCATTATCATTTCATCATCATTTCATTAGCATTGTCATTTTATCATTGCATTTTCATTATCATCTCATCATCATTTCATTAGCATTGTCATCGTATCATTGCATTTTCATTATGATTTCATCATCATTTCATTTTATTATCATTATCATTTCCTTATCATTTCATTATCATTATCATTATCATATCATTATCATTTCATTACCATTATCATTTCCTTATCATTTCATTATCATTATCATTATCATTTCATAATCATTTTATTATCATCATCATTTCATTATCATTATCATTCATTACATTTATCATTCATTCTCGTTATCATTTCATTTCATTATCATTATCATTATCATAATCATTTCATTAGCATTATCATCATTATCATCATCATTTCATTATCATTATCATTTCATTAGCATTATCATCATTATCATCATCATTATCATTCATTACATTTATCATTCATTCCCGTTATCCTTATCATTTCATTATCATTATAATTTCCTTATCATTTCATTATCATCATCATTTCATTATCATCATCATTTCATTAGCATTATCATTTCATTATCATTATCATTTCCTTATCATTTCATTATCATTATCATTCAGTACATTTATTATTTATTCTTGTTATCATTTCATTCATTATCATTACATTGTCGTCATTTCATTATTTCATTATCATTATCATTTATTGCACCATCATTCATTTCATTTATATCATATATTTTATCATTTCATTCATGTAATTACCATTATCATATCATTATCATCTCGTTATTTATCACATCATTATCATTTCACTATCATTTTTGAAGCATATCATTTCACTATCATTATCATTCATTTCATCATTTCATCTCATTTTATTATCATTATCATCATTTATTTCATCTTTGTATCATTATTTCATCATATCATATCATTATCATTTCATTATCATTTCATTATCATTATACATCCATTATTATTCATTTCATTTATCATGTCATTTTTATTACAAACCATTATATTTCATCACATATCATTTTATCATACATCACTATCTACTCATCTCAATTTCATATTAGTATTCAACTCATTTTACATCATATCATATCATGTTATCATATAAATTCATAATGCATATCATGAACACAACATTCATTTTTCATCATATTATCATTTTTTTACCTGCATTGAAAAATCCAAAATAATTTAAACATTCCATACATACATATCCATATACACATCATAAGTCATCCACCTGCATGACATCATTAGTACACATTATCAAATCATCATCACCATGATAAAAACATCATATCAAATCATTCAAATGCATACCAAAATCCATAACTACATATCACATAATCAACAAATCATGATGCACATCACATAAATCATATCATAAATGCACAAAACATCATCCAAAATCATCATCGCTGCATATCATTAATCATCAAAAATGATACAAATGTCCAAATGTCCAATGAAACTAAAATTTTCAGAATAAAATACATCAGATATGATCAAAAATCTGTATACATGCTAACTGGTCGATGCCCCTGATGGAGCTAGTCTGGAAGGAGGTGGCCTACCACTAGTACCTGCATCAAGATCCTACCGAGGCCCAGTCACTCCCCTACTCTGTGTATGTGTCCGTGATCTACTTCTGGTCCTGCTATGGGACCACGAGAATGAGTCTCTGTGATCAGGAGGATACAACTCCTCATACCTGACTCTATAATACTCGACCTCCCTCGCCATCTCCATGCCCTCTACAATGGCATCCTGCAATGATGCACTCTCTACAGTTCCCATCAGCCTCTACTACCCTCCGTCTAAAAGCATCTCTCTCTGTGATCACCTGGGCTAACTGTGGTCTGGGGTAGGTGCCTATGCCTGTGCCTATACAATGAATCCCTGTGCCTACACCAACTGACTCTGTAACTGTCCCTGTTGTCCCTGTTGTCCCTATAGTGTCTACACCTGGGCCTGAAGCATGGCTATCTGCCCCTGCTAAGATGAGGATCCCATCCAGATCACTGTCAGTTGCCCAATCCCTATCCTCAGCTGCCGCATGATCTGGACACACCTCAGAATATCCAACCTTGACCTCTTCAGCACCTGTCCCTCATCCCCACCATCATCTCCATCATCCCCATTTGAACTCTCCTCCTCATCCCTGCTCTCCACCTCCTCTCCTCCAACTACTCCCTGCTCACCACTGGCCACATCCTCCTATCTCACTACCCTTGGCTATGGTGCTACCAGAATAGGTGCTAGCTCATTAGGACTAGTAAACTGTGGAAAGGGATGTGTGTGATAGTATGTTGAATACTCATCAAACATGTCAGCATCAATAATGTCTCGCCTGTCATCCCATGCCTCAGGCGCTAATGACTGGAACTCTGTATACACTATCTAATAAGAAATACATGGCCCCCATCCAGCCTCATCTCTACTCTGGGCATAGTGTGCAACCCCCTGTGGCATCCCCTGCGTGAATCCAAACTGTCTCTGTACCCACAATGCTAAAAACCTCTCAAGAATGAAGGGAGTCCGCCCTATCAAGAACTGAGGAATGCATATAAACGACATCTCTAGATCATCTGTAGCCCATGGCTCATAATCAAGATATGGTCACCATACCACTGCATCCATATCATCTAGCAGTCATCTCCAGTAATCCACCTTGCCCAGCTTGGGCTAGGTAAGGAACATAGCATACATATATATAAGGCCTACCTAGTGGCCTAACTCTGGGGCATGCCAGTCTCGTCACAACAAGATGCTCCCATGCCCAAATCTGTAGCAATGTCACACCACAACAAACCGAAAGAACCCCTGCACACCACCTAATGCAAATCATGATAAAGATGCGCTAACATGCAGCTCCCCCATGCACATCTTCACGACTGTAGCAACATCTACTCCAAAATCCTACCCCATCCCACTGATAATCCCTTTGCCCAGTGATTCAAACAAAGGAGACCTCTAATGAATGCACCCAAAACTGTAGGAAAGGCTGGATATCCTCAAAAGTCAGCCCATAGTACCCAGTACCTAGCTATATGTGCATCGCCATACACTCTCCTCAAAGCATATGTACCCCCAAGCTCCTTGTGATCATAATACATAAGGGCACCAACCACAGGGATACCTAATATTCTATACACATCCTTTGGAGTCACTGTCACCTCACCAATCGACATATGAAAGGTGTTGTGCTTCGAATGCCATCACTCTGCCAGTGCTATCAACAATCCTTTATTGACCTGAATCAGTAGCATCGCCAACAAGGATCTCAAACCACATGTATCTATCAAAGCTATGTTAGTAGGTGTCAACTCAGGTATCATATCCCATCCTGTTGAGTGTCGCTCTCTAATCTAGAGGTTTTTGAAAACCTCCTATTTTTAACACAAGGATAATTCATCAGAATCATACCAATCATTCAACTAAAATAAATTAGACTCATATCTATCAGTGACCTATATCAAGTGACCTATATCAGTGAACTATATCAGACCCATATCAATGACTCATATCAATGCATCAAATCAATGACCCATATCACACAATCAATCCTATCAAGGAAACCAATACACAATCTAGATAGCTGGATATCATATCAAATCTGTTCTACGATCAATTACTATTTGTTTTCTATCGCAGAAAGAAAATTTATTAGAAGTCATACCAATCATTTATCTCACATTTACTCTTTGTTTTCTACTCTACGAAGCAAAGTTATTAGTTCAATCTACTCTTTGTTTTTCATTCATGGGAAGAAAAGTTATCAGACAATTACTCTTTGTTTTCTACTCTAGGAAGAAAAGTTATCAATCAATCATTCGATTATTCTATCATTTCCATTTATATCAGTATGATGACACAACAATTTACTTATCTATTGACCAAGGAAGCAATATAAATCATCATTTTCACTTTCCTATCATCAAATCATCAATTCTGCCTATTTTTACCATATGCGCTACTCTGTGGACTAGATGCGCTAAAACCCATATATGCCATTCTTTTCATAGGATGCGCTAAAACTCATATGCGCCGTTCTTTTTACTTGATGCACTCAAACAGATACCCTATGCGTGCTTTCCCTATATACGCAACTTTAATCAACATAAGCACTACTTTAATCACTGGATGCACATTTTTCCTATATGCGCCACTATTTTTCCTATATGCGCCACTATTTTTCCTATATGCGCTTTACTCCTAAATTTTTCTATCATACCCTATATGCACATTTGTTTTTATTGTAAGCGCTAAATTGGTTTTTTCCTAAATTTTCAACATCTAACCTGTATGCGCTACTGTTTTTACCGTAAGTGCCACTGTTTTTATCGAAAGTGCGCAAACTATTCTAAAAGCACTAAAACATCATTTATAAACCTAAAATCCATGAAAAACATAAAATTTTGATTCAAAAACATAAAAATTCGAAAGCACAGGTGGTTAGATCGACTCACCGGTGGTCCCTACGCAACTGGCCTCTGGTATCGGCAAGATCTCTCGAATCGGTGGCAATGATAAGGAATCTCCATGTCGTAAGGTCACTCTCAGAGCTACAGTATTCACCAAGTTAAAAAGTGCAAATGATTTGTCTCTTTCTCTTGTTTTACCTTTTAAAGGTCAAACAAGGGTAAGTCTGCTGCCTTTTGACTTTATTTTCAAAATGGGACATTTTTTTTTCATCATTTGTTGAGAGCTAAATCACTCTCTCTCTCATTCGTAATTTACCTCCCGAGGGGGCATCATCGGCAGAAACATAAAAAGTATATCAGGGGCAAAAAAATTATTTTCTTTGAAGCAATGTGTTTTACACATCACTTCAAAAAGGGGAAAAATGTATACGTCTAAAAATGGTCATGATTAAGCTTGTTAATTAATTAAATATGATTTATTTAATTAATTCTCCTAAAGTCATCTACATATAAATAAATTTAATTATTTATTTATATCGTTCATTTTCTAATTCTTCTACCATAATTAAATAAATAATTTTATTTAATTATTGACATTTCCCACATTCCTCTTAATTAAATTAAATAAATACGATTATTTATTTTAATTATCATATCGTTCTAAAGTTTGAATATTTGAATATTCAAATAATGGAATATTCTCTTCATCCCATAATCAAATTAAATATTAAATATTTAATTTAATATTTTCCTCTAATTCACTTTTAAAACATAATTAAATATGATTTATTTAATTATGCGAGTTTCCATATCCGTCTTCACTTCCAAATTAAATAAATATATTTTATTTAATTCTAACTCATGCTAAACTCACTCTTTGAAATGGAAATTTCCCTTCAGATCTCAATGACGAAAATTGAAGGAAAAGAAAAACCTTCTATCCTCCTCTCCACTTTTGAAAATCTCCCACCGTCCATTCGAACAAGCTTAATATGGGCCGTTAATCAAATCAGGCAATCGAATCCTTTCAAAAACTCTATAAATGCCAGTGCAAATCCAAGCTTTGGTTACCTACATGTACCTACGCATACATACGAAAACACACGAATGTACATGCAATCAGCTTATGCAATAACAACCTTTTAGCATCAGAGCAATACTTTCATTTTAGCATAGTCTTGCATTTAGCATAGTATGCATTTTTATTTACATCTCGTTCTTCAGCTGTCCATTTTGTTAAGAATTGATCTGCTGATTTGAGAGCCATTCGGAAACAACAAAACGTTAGAGTTAGAGGAAGATAAGACGATTCCGGGGAAGCTGCAGTCACAGTTTGCTCATTTTGTTTTCTTTTTCATCTTTCTTGATTTAATGTTTTATTAATATGTGTTTGAATTCGTTTATACATTGATACATTTTTCACTCACACAATATGCTCACAGCCTATCTTGAAGAATATGATGTGGAGGAAGTTCTCATGTTCCACACAACACCTGTTGACCTTACAGCAGAATCTAGTGGCACTGAATTCTTGGTGGAACTAGTTGAAGATGACGATGATCTGGAAGATAGTCAACTGGGTCTGCTAGATAGTTTTCAAGAATTTATTCAGAAGTGCATTGAAAATCAAGTCCAGTTGGGAAGAGGAATGAGCTTTGGGGAACTAATCTTGCCTAATTAGTGCAGAGTGCACAACGCCTCTCATTCAAAATTAGAATGTTACTTATGCCAAGCTACAGTGGAACAAATACAGAAGTGTATCAACCCCACTCTAGTAGTCAAAATTGATATCCAAAATGTCCAAGAAGCACCTAAAGAAAAAAGAGCAGTTCCTTCTGAAAGACTATCCAATAGTAATAGTACAAGAGATGCCGCAAAGAAGCCTGCAGTTGCTAGCTGTTGGACACTAAGATTTGATGGATCTAAATCAAAGCAAGGGGCTAGGGCAGGTTTTGAGCTAATCAGTCCAAAAGGTAAGACATTTTTGCTGCTCATAGGCTTCAATTTCACTGTACGAATAATGTAGTAGAATATGAGGCTTTGGTCCATGGGTTGTTAATGGAATTAAAGAAAAAGGTTAAGATCTTGCAAGTTTTTGGAGTTTTTGAGTTAGTAGTCAAGCAAGTTAGGCAACAATACTCTTGTCATGACAAAAGAATGACCAACTATAGACATAGAGTATGGGATCTTATTGAAGGATTTGATGCCTTCAACATTCAGTTGATTCCACAAAGTAAGAACCAAACAGTTGACTCCCTGGCCCAGGAAGCTAGTACATTGCAACCTCTCTGTCTTTCTAGACTAAACAAGTTTACTATGGAACTGACCCTAGTACCCTTAGTACCTGACAATGTCACCAACTTTTAGGTTTTTGAAGATGGCAAGCATATCTTGGACTTCATTACTAGTAAAAATGTTTTTTCTTCTCAAATCATTGATGAAAAATAACTCCAAGAAGCAGAATTAGATTTGGAAGGGGTAATCAATTTGAAGACCAATACAATTCCCAGGGGAATGGTACAATTAGAGAGAATCTTTGATCTAGACAAGGTTATGGATCAAGAACAGGATACCAGGAAAGAGTCCATTAGTGGACAAGGTGACAAATATAATATGGGATCTTAAGATGATGTCAAAAATATCTTTATTGGTAAAGTGTGCACTCCAGAAGAAAGAAAATGAATCATCGATGCACTACATAGATACCCAGATGTGATAGCCTAGAGTTATGAAGACTTAAAAACTTATGATACATCAATCATAACCCATACTATCCCTCTCAATCTAGGGGTAAAACCTCTCAGACAGAGGCAAAGGCCCATCAATGCTCTACTCAAACCTATAATATAGAAGGAAGTATAGAAATTGTTGTTTGCAAGAATCATATTTCTAGTCAGACAGTCTACTTGGGTTGCAAAGCTAGTTCCAGTATGAAATAAAAATGGTGAAATCAAGCTATGTATAGATTTTAGAACTTGAATAGAGCATCAGAAAAAGATAATTAACCAGTACCCTCATTGGATGAACTACTCCAGATTGTCAATGGATCTCAGATGATGTCCTTTTTGGAAGGTTATTCAGGATACAACTAGGTCATGGTGCAGTATGAGGATAGACACAAGACTGCTTTTACCACCAAGTGGGGCACTTTTTCCTACAGGAGGATGCCTTTTGGCTTGATCAATGCAGGAGCTACATTGTAGAGAACCATGCAAAATTTCCTTTAAAGACATAATTGGTAAGTGCATAATTATTTATATGGATGATCTAACAGTCTTTTCTAAAAGGAGGGGTGATCATATTACAGATTTGTGCAAAGTTTTCTAGAAATGTAGAGAGTTTGGGATATCTCTCAATCCAAAGAAATGCATCTTTGGAGAAACAGAGGGTAAATTGTTGGGACATGTTCTCTTTGAGAAAGGAATTTCCATTGATCCAGAATGAATAGAAGCCATACTCAAGATCCCACCACCTACTAGCAAGAAAGAAATGAAATCATTCTTTGGCAAGATCAACTTTGTGAGGAGGTTCATTACTAGGTTCACATAAATAGTTAAGCCATTGAATGCAATGTTGAAGCAGGAAGCTAAGGTTGAACGGAATGCAGAAGCAAAAGAAGCATTTACAGAGATAAAAAGGGCTATTGTTGAAGCTCTGGTTTTGGTGAGTCCAAACTATGCTAAACCATTCTATATATATTCATTTGCTTCTAATCATTCTTGTGCTGCTATGTTAACTCAGAAATTTTATCAAGGAAATGAACATCCTATAGCTTTCATGAGTGCACCACTGAAGGATGCAAAGCTGAGGTACCCAAGTGTTGAAAAGTAGGCTTATGCCTTAGTTAGAGCTATAAAGAATTTTAGGCACTATATCCTCAAAAATAAAATCTTTGCAATAGTTCTTGATCCTGTAGTCAAGCTGTTGTTGATGCAGAACGAGTTAGGAGAGTGTAGAGCTAAGTGGGTAACTATGATCCAATAATATGACATTGAGATTCAACCCATGAAGCTAGTAAGGGGGCAAGGGCTTACAAATATAATAGCAGAGATAGACCATGATCTTACGGCTCAAAACTATAATTTAGAGGAAGTTTCTCCTGGTGAATGGTATGATGATATTGTTCATTATCCCCTAACCCAGAGATGCCCTAATCACCTAAATATAGTAAAAAGAAGAGCACTTCATCTAAAAAGTGGCAGTTTCATGCTAAAGGGAGTTGTTCTATACAAGAAAAACCATGAGGGTGTTTACTTGAGGTGTCTAGGTAAGGCAGAGTCTGAAAGAGTGTTGTTGGAGTTTCATGACAAATATGGTACTAGCCATGGATCTGCACATTCCATTACAAACCAGATTATGAGGGCTAGTTATTATTGGCCCACATTATTCAGAGATACACATAGTCATGTCAGAACTTGTCACGTATGTCAAACTGCCACATCCAAAGAGAAGTATGCAGCACTCCCACTCTAGCCAATCTTCAAGGTAAAACCTTTTGCACAGTGGGGAATGGAATTCATAGGTCCAATCAATCCACCATCCTCTGCAAGTCACAGGTATATCCTTACTATCACTAATTATTTTACAAGATGGACTGAGGCCCTCACCTGCAAGCAATGCACTTCATAGGTGGTAATTAATTTCCTTGAATCAGGTATCATTAATCATTTTGGATGTCCCATGTCTTTAGTTAGTGATAATGGTCTTGCATTTTCATCGTTGAAGTTTTCCAATTGGGATTTTGATCATGGGATTATAATTAATTTTTCCTCCAACTATTACCCTCAAGGAAATGGTTTGGCTGAATCTTCCAACAATAATCTTCTGACTATTATCCACAAATTGTTAGAAAGAAATCGAAAGGATTGGCATACCCAACTTAGATTTTCTCTTTGGGCAGACCGTATAAGACATAAAACTTCCATAGGAATATCACCTTATCACCTAGTTTATGGATTAGAGCCTGTGTTTCCTATTCAGTTGAAAATCCCTACTTTACAGTTCATTAATGAATATTATGATGAGGGAGATAGACATGAGGCCAGACTTGCTGAATTATTGCACCTTGAGGAAAGAAGAGATGAAGCCCTAGAGAGCTTCGCCAAACATCAAGGGGTAGTCAAGAGATGGTTTGATAAGAGAGCCAAGGTAAAAGATTTTATGATTTTTGACTTGGTTCTTTACTGGGATAAATCCCATGACCATAAGGGGGAGCATGGAAAATTTGATAAACTTTGGCTTGGCCCTTACCAAATTTTAGAAATTCTGGGAGATAATGCTTTCCATTTGAAAACTCTCACTGGGGAGGATATCCCACTGCCTGTCAATGGGTAGTACTTGAAGCATTATCTCCACTCTTGAGTTGTTTTCAGCGCTTTCTATATATAGTTAGATTAGGTTTCCTTTCTATTTCGTTTGCTTTGCTTTATGTTGGTTAGATTAGGTTTGCTTTTAATTTGTTTTTTTTTGCTTTGCTCTTGCTTTGGGGGTTTTTTCTTGTTGTCTTTTGGCTATGTTGCACCTGTATGGAAAATATTTCCTTATCTAGAACCGTTCTAAGTATTTTTGGTGGACTCTAGTCTTGTATCTTGAAAGGATGGTTGAAGTTTTGCTATTACCAAACAGTCTCAATGTTTGATTTATTAAAGATGGGTCACTGCTTATGATTTGAATCTGAAGTATTCTAAAATATTATATCTTTCATACATCTTAAGAATCTTGATGTTACTATAGGTCCCTTGTAAGGTTTTGTCAAGTGAAAAATCCTATTTCTGCTTTAGCACCCCTGTGGTTCTCAGCCCTGAGTGTGAGCTTCATTGTTCATAGGTTGGAATGAGAAGTGACATAGCAAATAATATCAAAAGAATAAAAGACAAAATGTTAAAAATCAAAAGAATGAATTCAACTTATCAAGGGTATCTAAATAACTCTATCGGGGCTATAGATGCCCAACTGGTAATAGAGCTATGTTCAGGAGAGTCACAGTGATAACCTCATCGGGGCTATAGATGCTTGACTGGTAGCCAAGCCCTATCCAGGTTGCTTTTGAAGTTATAATCCTTACGTAGCCTCACTTGAATAAGCTTGGTTCCTATAGTAGCTAAGGAGGGAAATGAAATCATATGCAGACATTTGGATTTTCATTTTATGGAAGGTTCGGTCTATCCTTTGGTTCTAATTCTTTAATCTTTTCATTTGAATTTTTTTTTTGATAGTGAGACTGAAACTAGAGATTTTGGGTTCTCAATTCCTATTCATCATTAAATGCTCTGGAGCATTTCCCAGCAGATTCGCCATTTGTTGTGCAGTTTTTGCACACACGCCTCGCCGAAGGGAGGGACCCTCTTCCACTTTGGTCTTGGTGTCTTGGCCCTTTCATCTCAAGGTTTTATTTTTATTTTGGCATGTGCTTAAATGTTCATTTTCGTTGCCTGAGTGAACCCCATAAGTTATTCGTTGAAAATCCTAAAGCTCTAGGTGCATTTTGGGTTTTTACCCTAATTCAGGACTTTCCACCCAAGCCGGATTTTCCTGGATCTTGCTCAAAATCTGGCTGGGCACTCTGGTTCGGAGATTTTCAGTCTTTGCGGATTTCCACGTGGTTTGGATTTTTCCAGATTCCATCTTTCCGTCGGGTTCTCGGGTTTTTCTAACTCTCTTGTCGATGGCATTAATCTCTTTGTACGGGCTTTGAATGATGTATTTAATCAATCTTTGAGGTTTTTTATGCCACCATGCTTATTGTTTGCCATCGATTGAGCTGAGGCATTCATTCTTGAAGGGTGTTTGATCTAATTTGGGGCATTTGAGTTTGAATTGGTTGATTTGAGTGGCAATTTCTAGTGCATTCCTGTCACTGTTCTTTGTGGACGTCATTAATTTTGTATTTGTTGTTTCTGAGATCGATTTCCGCTTCACAATGGTATGTATTCAATCACCTTGCCTTTAAATTAATGATTTTGGATAGGGCTTTGTTTTTATAAAGTTTATTGGTGTTCGATTTCTTGAGTATTTGATCATTTCATGACTAGGGTTGCGCATCAATGTTTGATTTATGGTCTTCCAAGTAGGTCCCGAGCTTATTTGTTTCTTTGCATTATGAGGGGTCATGTTGGAGAAGTCGTGAGTAAACCCTAGTAATGATTTAGTAGTTGAGTTGTTTGGATCCTCAACTTTCCTATGTGTTAATGGTGGATGTATAGGGTTTGAAATCTAGGACAACACCATTCAACTTTATTCTGTCTCCCTATTGGCCTAGAATTCTAAGAAAATCTATGGAAGGCCCATACCTAATTTTCCCTAGGCTTAAATCTTTGAAATCCATGATCGATCTAGTGGTTTGAGAAAAATTGTAATTTAGAGTCGAAGTTCGGGTTTTATCCTTCAATATTTTCTGTCTCTAGCAGATTTTCCTGATTCCCTTTGATTTCCCAAAATTCACATACTTTCGGAAGTTTTGCCTTATCCGCGGATTTCCATATAGATCAGATTTTCTTGAAGTCCTCTGTCACATGGATTTTTTGAAGTTTATAAAGCGTCCATGCCTTCATAGAAATCTGTCTCTGGCGGATTTCCGAAATCTCGTGGAATATGAAGAAATTTGAGATAGCATGATTTGCTAACTAATGCTTGTGCTTTGATGATTGTCATGCTATATTTAACTCTCCTGTGCTTCTTATTGGTTAATAATAATTGTGTTTAATTACTAACCGGTGTTTTCATGGTTAATCTGTTGGAATCCATTTGGCCCAGAATTCTTCAAAATTCCTCCCTAGCTTAGATTCCACGAATGGTCCTGGAACCTGAAATTTGTTGTTATCACCTTATATGACATTTAGTGATATCTTGTTCATTCGGATAGTGTTTTGATGGATTAACATTACTTTCCTATGGTTTTTATTATTGATTTCCTTGTTGGGTGCAGGTTGAATCCAATAGGACAATGGAAGGATCCTCAATATCTGAAGCAGAAAGAATCAACATGGACATTAAGAGCAAGATCCCAAAAAGTAAAATCACATCAATTTGGCCTGAGGTAATTGATACCAATGTTGGACTATGGGATTATGAGGAGTTCAAAGAAAGAGTGGAAGCACAGGATCCTCCTCTGGTGACTAAGAGGATGTTGGAATTAGGTTTGGCACATGTGGCTGGTTTTCCTTCCACGGTACAGTGTTATGAGTTGGTGCTCGAATGTGAAAGACATTATGACCAAGATACTTAGAGGATCATTGGTCCACAAGGGAGAGTGGTGGCGAATCTCAACCCTATTTCCATTGCTCAAAATTTTGATATGTTGGATAGGTCTCATGTGGTGACATTTAATATGGAGGCAACTAAGGGGTTCTATGAGGAATAGACTGTGAAATCACAATAGCTCATTAATTTCTGGCTAGAGAATCCAAAGTCTCATTATTCCAAGTTGCCTAAACAACAATTTAGGGAAAAATTCAAGAAGGAATACTACGATGCCATCACATTGCTCAACAAGGTGGTTGGATTGAGAAGTGCAGGTGTGTTTGATAATTGCATTTTCCATGCTATTGTGAGGATGGAACATGAGCTAATTGATTATCATTGGGTTGGTGTGATTAATAGAGTGATCCATGAGAAGCTATCCAATATATTGTAGACCAAGACCTTCATAATGACTTCATATTTGGTCTATGCACTTGCAAGATTCCACCCCTACAAAGGATTGAATACAAAGGGAAGCTTTGGGCAAGATATCATTTATGAGGTTTTCCCTTAGTTACATTTGGAAAGCTTGAGCTATAGCGAGGTGAATGATGCATTCACCATGCATATCACTAGAATTCTTTACGGAGCAGAGCACACAAGGATTTCAGACTAGGCCAAGGAGCTAATTAAGAAATATGGTGCTTGGTTTATTCAATTCCCAACCTTCTCATACATTTGGATTGATGGTTGCCAGAGGGCTCCATATAGACTTCCAAGGTACCCTACCAATCATATCATACTCTTGGAAGTAACTAGGCAGATTTGTGACTTTGATGCCATTGTCAAGAGAGAGACAAGCATAAGAATGGCTTTGGTGGGGACTTCCCAATCAGGATTGGCACTGGGGAGGCATGTCCTTCCATTATTTCTTCCTAGGTTTAGGAAGAAGAAATGAGTACCCTTGGCTTGTCTTTTCATTCCAAGAGATCAAGGTTTGGTTTTACAAGTGAAGCCCAAAGGAAGGCCAGTAGAGAGTATAGCCATAAGGTTGATTTGGATGACTACTGGATCAATTGTAGTGATGAATATGAGGTAAGGAAAAATAAATTCTCTCGGCTCCAGATTGAGTTAGTTCGATTGTGCAATGTAAAGGCAGTTCCTGATCAATTGGAAGATGATGGGGATTTGATTCAAGGTCATGCCTTTGAGGTAGTAAAGGATAAGCCAATTGGTCATGTATATTGGCTAGAAGAAGAAAAGACAGAATTGAAACAAATAGTGGATCCAGTTATCAAGTTTACTAGAATGTGGCTAAGGCACAAGCTGTGGGAGTTGGACAATGAGGGAGTGAAATGCACCTACCATTTGATGGGAGATTTGGACCCTCACTCCACTTCCGAGGAATCAATTGAGCAAGGGGACCCTAAAGGTAAAGGTAAGGTGGATTCTCCTTTCAAAATTAAAATTAAAGGTGTTCAAGAGGAGGAAGTCCAAGAGACCGAAAAGCAAAGAAATCCAAAGGCTAAGAAGAGGACAAGGACTAAGAGGTCTGGGCAGAAGGAAGTTGAAGGGCAGAATCCTGAGGTTGATGTCCCTATGCACAAAAGGAGAAGAGTCATAAAATTGTCAGAGAAAGAAAGATCCAAGGTATTAGAGGAAGAAGTTACCCCACCAATGGTAAATGTTGAAAGCTCAGAGGAGAAGGCATGAGTATACACAAGGAGGTCTAGAACTCCTCCCAATGATAGTGTTCCTAAAACGGTTCTTCCTCCAGTTATTTCTCATAAGGAGCAACATAATGATATTCCTTCCACCCATGAAGCTCAAAGAAAACTAGGTGAGTCAAAAAACATTGGGGAACATCTAGATACTAAAAGAGAGGAATTTCATGAAGGAGATCTTTATAGTGCAAGGGCATAAATTGATAAGGTAATGCAGTCTCCTTTGGTAGCTTACACAGAGTCACCTATTGGAACCGAAGAGGTTAAATCACCTCCAGTAGAAGAAGAAAATGTGAAGGTTTTATCACCTGTACATGAAGAAGAACATGTTGAAGAAAAGGAGGATAAGATAAATGAGACTGCTAAGAAGCAGGGTTTGAGTGAAGAGGCACCAAGGAATAGCAAGAAGCAAAAAAAACTAAAGTGCAATTGGAATCCATTGTAACTGAGTGGTTAGAAAAATAAATAAGGAGAAAACAAGTTGTAGTGGAAGATACTCTACCGAATTGGGATGAGTTGCTAGCCAAGATTGGAAAAGACAAAGGTAAGAAGAAGGATAGGGTGATCTCAAGGATTGAAAGAGATGAGGCCAGGAATAGAGTTCTTCACATTGTAACCCCTGGCCTAGATAAAAATAGAGATGATGTGACTCGAAAAGATTATAATGTTCAGATCTTCAATTTAAGGCCCACATCTGTTGAGCAGGATATTGAAGATTATCACGCTTGAAGTGCAGTCATCTTGGGAAGATTGAGGAAGGAAATAAAGACTAAGTAGGAGTTAATAAAGGAAAATGAGAATCTCAGGAAATGCTTGGAGGATCTGATGAAACCCCTGCAATCTATTAACCCCTTGGTTTCTACTGCGAATCCTTTAAACTAGGAAACTATCACCAAGCTACAAAAGATGAAAGCTTCCACTCTAGCCACTACAAATTGGCTGCAAGGAGTGCGAACTAAAGGTGATGAAGCTATCAAGGATATTTTGTCAACTGGGAAAGATGCTATGAGAGCAACTGATTGGTTGAAGGGAGTGTTGGCTCAAGACAAGGGAGATACAGATCTCCTATTGCAGAAGACCAAAACTATCATGGAGTACACTAGGGATAAGTTAATAAATGATAGAATTCCTCCTTCCTCCCAAGCTGCTGAACCTTGGGAGTGGTATGAAGTGCTGCAAATCAGGCAGAAGGTGTTGAAGAAGATTTAAAAATAGAGGAGGCATATTGATGATACCCTAGCTGGTGTTTACAATGGATCCATTGCTTTCTTTGAGATTATGATAGGGAGAAGAAATATTGCCCCCAAATATTTGAGTTTGGAATAGTTGAGGAAATGGTGGCATGATGTTTATGCCCCAATTAATGATGATTCCATTTCTGAGCACCAGTTAGATGATGCAGCTACCTACATTGATGTCATTGATAAATACCTAACCTATATAGGGTTGATTGGGATAAGTCAGTAAAGTAGTCCAGGGAGGAAATTCCATCAATTGAAAGGAGACTTAGGGTTTTTCCTTTACCACCTGTGGCTAACTTGGATGGAGTGCTTTTGAAAGTTCATGAAATGCTGGATTGACATAAGGACAAAGGGGAAGGGTGTTAATGATTGGCTACCATCGATATTTGTGCTTCCCTATTATTTTTCCATGCATTGGTCCAAGCTACATTGGAAATCCCAGGCCAAGCTAGATGAAGTTCAAGCATTTAATGCATATTTTATTTATTTTTGAATTTCTCTTGGACAACTTGTTGTGCCTAGTTATTATTGTAAAACCCTATCTAGGCCGACATGTTTTGGGTGGTTTTATAAATATGGAAGCTTTCCTCATTTGTAAGGGTTAAGAAGAATAGATATAGTAAAATAGAGAGATAGTTGAAGCGAATTAAGTAGAGCAAGAGTTAGTAAGTAGTTTTTCTCAAGAAAATATTGTAACAAAAGCTGGAATTGTTACTACAGTGGATAATTTAATGCAAGTGATGACATTGTGATTTGGTTCCATACTTGTGTTCTATTTATCTTGTATGGTTCTTGTTATTCTATCTTTAGAAATGTTTGAAGAAATCTGATATTTAGATGTTTATATTTAGATTTGATTCAATAATGTTTATGGCTTGATATCTAAAGTGTTGTAATAATCCCTAGTCCATACTTTTCGCAACCAACTGATTGTTAGTTGCTTTGCAAAGTTAGCCTGGACTTTATATTTAATGTGCTTAGTTCGATTGTAAGGGTTTATTCATTTTAACCTTAATAAGGTTGTTTGAATGATTGTTCATGATCTGAAAATCTTAACACCTTAGAAGATTGCACTATTTCTATAAGATTGCAGATTCATCTAGGTTAAGTAGAAATTGGTTTTGAGTGATTGGTCCATTTCAATTGCTTGGTCATTTGCATTGTTGATCTTAGGTTTAGTATTAATTCTAGAAATTTCTTTGAAACCCTTATCTTTTGTTCTTTCTTTGATTATTGAGTTAAATTTAGGATCAAAGTATCATTTCATTGTTAGATCTGATAAATTAAGGTTCAATATTTTTCTTGTAGTAAGATCCCATTGTGATTACCAACATTTTCACATTTATCACTGAGTTGTTTATACATTGTCAAGACCTTGGGGTTATCTCTTGAGGCTTGCTAATAGAGATTTACCTTTTCAAGAGAGATAGGATTTCATATTCTGTCTGATTTGTTGTTGTGCAGAAAACATCATCAACAAGTATTGTAGTAGATTGAACATCCTTCGACCTAAATCAATTTCTAGCTTGCTTTCCAAACTGATAATTCTTGCAAATAGCATTAACAGGCATTTTAATCCTTGGTAAATCTATCACATCTTGTATTGCATTGATCCTTGCCATATTATCAAAATTCATCTGACACATTCTCTGATGCCATAAACAACTATCATTAATTTGAGACGTAAAACAATGTCCATTAGCACCCTTAAGTTGATAAATATTTCCTTTAGACTTCTTACTAGAAACAATCACTATTCTAGATCCTTCCCTAATGTCCATTAGATCAATTATCATTCAAAAATCCTCCACTCTACTAATTTGATTAATCATTAAGTGCAAAAGAAAAACCTGAAAGACAACACACACAGTAACACTAGATTTACGTGGGAAACAAAATAAAAGAAAAAACATGATGAGGATTAGCTAATAGTATAGAGGATATCAAAACCGAATATAAAGGCTCACTACTAGAGAAGGATCACTACCAAAATAGGACTTAATGTCCAAGTCAAGACTCACTATCCAACAAGGGTTAACCACTCAGAGGGCTCACTACCAAAAAATTACAAAGAATATAGAATATATTTGTTATAGAGTGAAAACCATATCATTGCAACAAATATTTCCACCATAATTCACTCACACACTTGCAAACTTGCTCGAATGATAGAGTACACCTTCAGCTCACTGCCTCCTGAAACTCTGTAATTAGATTTCACACTGATTTGCACAAACTCACATCACATACACACTGTTTCACATCTATCTCACATCCATCTTTCTTGCATTCCCTCTTTCATGAACATATCAACTTGTATTTATATCGCCTTAAAATTTGAAACTCATCCAAAGTTGTCCACACACCACTTGCATTTACAAATTATAATTAGGTCGACGCCAAAATATTCTATGGTGGAATTCGAATGAGGGTGACCCAAAAAAAAATCTAATGAGGACCTGAATAAGTCCCAACACACTTCAACATGCTTCCACAAACTTCATAAGTAGTTTTAAATACAAGGTTGACCAATACTTGTGTAACACACATAAACAACTAAGCACATGCCATCTTAACATGATCCAATCTCTTCGGATAAAAAAATTAGCTTGAACATGATTTTATTAACTTATTTCTAGAATCACAAGTCCTAAAACCATAAAATAGAAAAATCCAGAGCAACTACATTTCTCCCAGATTACAGCCAGATACACATAAAATCATAGTACACAACTAGTGAACATAACAAGCACATAGCACAATGATCCGAAAATCCAAAATTTGGATATAGCAACTTCCATCAACCATGAATAATACCTCAAATCCTTACTATCATAATGACAAATTTTGGAGCTAAACCCAAAGAAAACACTAAATACCTGCAACCTTTCTTTATTATAATTTTCTCAATATCCTCGACATATAAAGTCAATAATCATCATTCATGTCATCAATGATAGCAATAACCAGTAGATAACCAGTTAACCAATTGACATCAATTACAACACCTTCATAATTGCAACACTTATTCAATCTACTTGTCTATTGCACTAATTTGTAGAGTTATCTTATATTCCTAATTTGAAACTACAACTTAGCTACCTCCATATTTGACTTCCAAGGGTTGTAATTATTCTTGTACACAAGAGAATCTGACTTAGAGAATATTCTAAATGCCCCCACAAAAATATATGGAAGAGAAATAAATTCAACTACATGTTGGACAATTGGTTCTACCATTTATCTCATTTAGAGTGACATCCACTATAGCCAAACCCTTCTAGGTAAGTTTTCTTTTCTTGTGTGAGTTAATCTAAAGCCAAAACCTATTGAGTCAATTAAGTTCCCAATGGAAAATGTCACTCGTGACTTCCTATAAGTGGTATGGAGCCAAGAATGTATAGATCAACCCTTATCCTTCTTATACCAATTAATCAAACCCATCACTCATGATTGTTCATGCAAGTGGTGTGAAGCCTAGGATATCTGGATTAACCCTGAGCCTTAAACACCAATTCCCCTATTCCTCAACAAGGTGGTTTTTGGTATATTTTCCCTTTTCCTCGACTATTTTGACACCCACATGCTTTACCTCTTTCATGAAATCATATGCTTTTAGTATGGAAAACTCAGACTTGTTAACTGTCACGCAAATCTTTCTCTTTTCCTTTTCTTTCCATGCCATCTTAAGAGATTGATCTGATTGAACATAGCTCAAAATAATTCAACATGTTGGGGTACAAAAGAGGACCATTCATAGACTAAACATACCCATCCAAACATGTTGGAATAGTATTTTTTGTCACACAAGTTGCAAAACAAAAGTTACACCCCTTTGAAACTTTACACTACTTGCATTTGACATTTTTTCCATCAACTAAAAATTCATCACCACTGGAAAATGCCTCCAATATATCAAAAATAAAGAGAGGTAATTGTAGAAGGGCCCAATGTGATCCCATATCCTTATATGAAAAATTTCTAAGCATCATAGTTTTCGATAAATAGCCCATCAAAGATTGTAGCCATTTTTCACTTTGGACTATTAAGGGATTGAGCTACTTGTACATAGCCCAGACTAATTTGGTGTGTTTGGGTATAAAATATGACTATTCCTATCCTAAATTTAACCATCTATACATGTTGAAATTTTTCATTTGTTCACACAAGTTGCAGAACGAATGTTACACCCCTTTGCAACTTTACACTACTTGCATTTGACACTTTTTCAATCAATTAAAAATTTGTCACCACTAGAAAAGGCCTTCATGATATCAAAATTGAGAGAGGTAATTATAGAGGGGTCCAACATGATCCCATAGCCTTAGATGATAATTTTAAAAGTGTCACATTTTTTGAGTAACGACCTATCAAAGATTACAGTCATTTTGCACTTTGAACTTTTAAGGGATTGAACTAGTTGAACATAGTCCAAACTGGTTCAACTTGTTTGGGTGTAAAAGAGGACCATTCATATTGTAAATGCACCCATACATATGTGTTGGAATAGTGTGTTTGGTCACACAAGTTTCATAACAAAAGTTACACCCCTTTGTAACTTTACATTGCTTGCATTTAACACTTTTTCTATCAACTTAAAATTCCTCTGAGATATCAAAAATCAAGAGAGGTTGTTTTATAGGGGCCCAATTTGATCTCATAGCCTTAGGAGAGAAGTTACTAAGCATCATATTTTCTGAGTAACATCCTGTCAATGATTGCAACAATTTTTCACTTTGGACTCTTAAGAGATTGAGTCAATTGAATGTAGCCCAAACTAATTTGGTATGTTTAGGTACAAAAGAGGACCATGCCTAGCCTAAACGTACCCATCTGTATGTGATAGAATAGTATGTTTGGTCACACAACTTGCTAGAATGAAAGTTACACCCCTTTGCAACTTTACATTACTTACATTTGATACTTTTTCCATTAACTAAAAAGTTGTCATCACTAGAAAACGCCTCTGAGATATCAAAAAATGAGATATTTTATTATAGAGGGGCCCAATGTGATTATGTATCCTTAGGAAAAAGTTTCTAAGCATCACGGTTTTCGAGTAATAACTCATCAAAGATTGCAACCATTTTTCACTTTGGACTCTTAAGGGATTGAGCTGGTTGAATGTAGCTCAAACTAATTTACCATGTTTGTGTGCAAAAGAGAAACATTCCTAGCCTAAACATACCCATCCAAATGTGTTGGAATAGTATGTTTGGTCAAATGAGTTGCAGAACAAAAGTTACACCCCTTTGCAACTTTACATTACTTGCATTTGACACTTTTTCACTTTGGACTCTTAAGGGATTTCATCAATTGAACAAGAAGTTTCCAAGCATCAAGGTTTTCTATTAATAGCCTGTCAAAAATTTTGACCCTTTTGCACTTTGGACTCTTAAGCAATTTCATCGGTTGAACATAGCTCAGAAATATTCAACATGTTTGGGTGTGAAAATTGGATGATGCCTAGCCTAAAAGTACACATTCGAATGTGTTAGAACATTTTTTTTGTCACACAAGTTGTAGAACAAAAGTTACACCCCTTTGAAACTTTACACTACTTGCATTTGACACTTTCCATCAACTAAAAAGTTTTCACCATTGGAAAATTCCTCTAAGATATCAAAAACTAAGAGATGTTATTGTAGAGGGGCCCAACATGATACGATAGCCTTAGACAAGTAGTTTATAAGCATCACAATTTTTGATTAATAGCTCGTCAAAGATTGCAACCCTTTTGCACTTTGGATTATTAAGGGATTTTTCCAGTTGAATGTAGCTTAGATTGATTCAATGTGTTTCGGTGTGAAAGAGGACCATGCCTAGCCTAAAAACACCCATTTGAACATGCTAGAATAGTTTGGTGACACGAGTTGAGGAATGAAAATTACACTCCTTTTAAAATTTACACTAAACTTTTTCTGGAACTGTCGATTTCCAAGTAATTTCTTGTCAAAGTTTAAGATAGACTTATGGTGAAGAAGACAACAAGATTTAGCCAAAAAAAAAATTGTAATAGTGAATTCATAGGACATATGATATTCTTAAATTTTTAAGGCTATAGGAATAATCTTGATTGTCACTATAGGAATTTCACACTTGATTTATTTCATGGGTATATAACCTTCCAAGTCTAAATTTGCAAGTGATGATCATCAAATACTACTACTTCTATACATACCAAAAACATCATTTTCTTTGAATTATAGGAATTATGTAACAACATGGGAAATATTGCATACCCACCACTACCATCATCTCTATCACTCTCCCTCTTTCTCTTCATTTTGGTTGTTTCCTTCTGAGAAACATATTGCAGGTAGTTTGACTCATCATTTTTCTCCAGAATTGTATCTATAAAAGTGATGAATAGCTTGCTTATTTCTTTTGCATTTGGGTTCATTTTCTTCAACATGATTCAGTGAGGTGATATTTTCATTCTATGATTGTAGAACAATAGTCAAGGATGCTAAGTGTTTATCATCAAAGCTTGCACCTCTCTGACAGCCTTATGGGAAATTCAGCAAGTGTGGGACCGATTTGCACCTCACTAAATTCCTATAGTATTTTTATAGAAATTCGGCTCTTCTTTGAGTTTGGAGGAAAAGGTAGAAGAAAAAGTAAACATAAAATAGGAAAATGGTGATGCAACAGAGGTTTTATAAAATTTTAAATCCAATTCCTTTTCTATGAATGATATATTAGACACAAAATTCCACAACCCTTCATTGTAAGGAAGAGAATGAGAAGCAAAGGCTAAATATAAGCACAGTGCAGTCTTTCAAATCTCCCTACAAGAAGTGTTCACTAAGGTCCGATCAAGCATAAAAGTTCCAAAAGTTCATAGAAAAAAATTAAGAAATTACATAAACCCTTCCTCCTTTTACAACACAATATGAAGAAACAATAACCCTTAAAGAAACTGGAGAAGTTCAATGGACATAATCTAATTTCCATCAATCATTACTATCTCATATAATCCTACATCATGGAAATCAGATACTCAAACTATTCAAATTAAGCTTAACACAGTGTTTCATTCTAAATGAAAGAATAAAGAAGGAAACTTGACAAAGGTCATAACATGCACAATTTCAAAGATTTCTTCCAAACAGTTCGTGCTTAAAAATAAAAAGAACTTAAAACAGAGGTCAGATGCCAATATGATAATAGTTTAAGTAAAAAAAATATAACATGCTAGAGAGAAGTAGCGGTCTTCAAGATTTTTCTTCTGAAAATATCTCTATAACTAAAAAACCAAAAATAACTTCTTTTTCCAAAGGAGAAATAATTTTTTTTCCCTTTTGCTGCCTCTTCCCATTTATAGCTAAGAAGGGGAGAACCATCGCCAACATCCTAGAAGTAAATACTATCAAATGCGAACATTTGATAGCTAATGATCTTATCTTAAATCTCTTGTTAGGTCATGGAAATATTTTCTCATTAATTCTCAACTACCTCATTTATGTCATTTTAGACATTTAGCAAAAATTGCTATCTGAAAGTAATCAAATTGTAGAAAACAACCTAGAAAAAAATTGGTTGACCAATCACATAACTTGACAGCGGCGACTTAAAGTTTCCATATTGAAAAAAATAAATACCCAACTTTCTCCAACAAACTCCAAAAGAGATCACTTCTTAAAAGTAGAAACTACCTGTAGCAAAGAGATGACATGTCAAGCGGATGAGGATTCTCAGTTTTAAGAAAATTTCCTTTGAGAAAATATTTTCCGAGCTAAAACTTGTCCTGGCTCTCTTCCAAAAGGAAGAAAATAAATGAAATCCACACAACCACCACATGGCGCATTGTGCACCTTTCTAAACAAATTTTTCTTTGATTGCAGACACATCCAAAGAAAAAAATATATAAAAATAGAAAATAAAAAATAAAAATGGAAAAATTGTTTCATAGTTTTACAACTCACAGGGGGCCTTCACTTGCAGAGGCATGAACCTAGAGCTCTAGAAATTCATGGATTTTAAGGAAAGTGGAATATTACACTGTCCATTCCAAATTAGTGTGTCGTACGAAAGTATAAAAGACCATGTATACCTGATCCAGTTCAAAAATTTCCTTAAAAGAAATGACTCCCCATGTAGCTAAAACATCTCCAAGTTGCTAATAGAGGCAGAAAGGAGAAAGATATTATGCTCAATTTCACCAACAATGGGCGTCAGGCTCAAACTCGAGAGTTCTATAGAAATCCAAACCTTCTATCTAATTGTCATAGCTAATCAGAACATTGAAATCCTTCTGGATTTCATCAACCTTCTTGTTCAACACTACCTAGAGTTCATTGCTCTTTGTTGCGGCTTTGTGGAAGTTGAAGAATTCACTCACTTTTCTTGAGGTGTATTTTTGGTTTGGAATCCCTGCACTTCTTATGGCCTCATTAGTGGCCACACACAATCAAAAAATCAGAGTCTGTGATACCACTACCCAAGGAGCATATATGTGTAATATTTGGTCAGCCATGGAGCCAACCTTTCCATTTAATTCTTGAGCATCCCTTAAGAACTGTAGGGCTAGCTTGAGAATGGAAATCACAACTATGATCCTCTCCTAGTGTGTAGATATTAAAGTCTTTAATATTGGGATGGTCCTAGACCCTTCTGTAGTAGTTAACTCCTAAAGGAATTGAGCTTCTCTTTCTCTAATCTTCTCCTTTATCTGATTCTTCTCTTGGAGGGCGTTTGTTAGTTCAGAGCTCAACCTTCTGACCTCTTAGACATGAGCCTGTAGAGTGGACACAATATCATGTTTCTCATTTCTTTACCTTTCTACTTCCGCTTGGGATTTTTGCAGATTGTCATAAGCTTGAGATAAGACTATGTCCAACTCTCTCTATATGTTTACCTAGGTACATTGGTTCTCGATGTTTGTCTGGTGCTCATTAGCAAGCTCAACTCTTAGCTTTTCAATTTCAGCATACAAATGAACTTGTTCACCTTGGCCCTCTTCACAAAACTTGGTTGCTTCTCCTTGCTAATTTTATATTTGTCTTATGCAAGCCATCTCAACATCTATGGCCTTGATCTCACTCTATAGCCTACTCACTATTTCCTTTACATTATCAACTCTACTTCACACTTCTTCAATTTATTTTCCAACCTCTCATAATTCACATATACCACCTTTTGGGTGGCCTTGGCTAGGACAACTTTGCCACATAGGTGAGTTTTATTTAAATCCAAACCCATGGATCTAATGTCCTAATCCTACATCTAAATTTGTCTATCAAGCTTGGACACGAGTAGCTTCATGGTAGTAATCAACAGATAATTCGTCTCTTCATTGAAGCAAGCTTCAATCTTCTTGGTAGTCGGTAGTGTGGCATTCTTTAACTGTCGTTTCTTCTTTTTGGCCTATCGAGCCTAATTGGTTGCATCAAAATGTTCTTGGAGAATTTGCGGGTTGTCAATGCTTTGTTTTGCAATGGAGGCACCTGGAGGGAGACCAAAAAGGGTGGAAGAAGGAGAAATTTTGGATGTATGAGCATGAGGATAGGAAAATGGGAGTATTATCATGGAAAATGGTAGGATACCAAATTGAGATCGGGTAGGGGGAAAACTAGTCTGAGTGAAAAAAGACATGGGTGGAAAGAGAGATGTTTACCCAGAAGTGGATGGACATGGAATAATGGGAAACATGGATATTTTAGCTCTTTCAATGGGGTCCCTTGACAGGGTAATCAAGGAATCAATAGTGGCTAAAGTGGATGCTACTCATTCAGTGCACGGGGTTACTTCACAAGGTTCATTGCTAAAAAAGGTTGGGGGTTCATTAAGGACCAAAATATTGGGGTGTACAGATGGAGGACTCTTCTCTATATATGGGGGTAGAGGAGTAACCAAAGATACAAAGATATGAAGAAGAGAGGGAGTAAAACTTCCCTGGGTTGTTATGATCAAAACACTTTGTAGAATAGACTCCACTTCTTCTTATCTTTTGGTCAATGCATCAAGTGTACCTAGATCTTGGACTCGTCTCCTCTTTGCATGACTGGAACTAGTACATTCTGGTCCTTTGGCAACCGATCTTGTTGAAAACTAGCCTTTGATAACCACAACGAACCTTCTTGGGGATTGTCGGGTTCTTTTCCCTTTTCTTCAAGTAATGGTAGAGGACATGACTTATGAGTCCCTTTTCCTCAATCCTCTTCTCCTGTCAGATTGTTGAGGGTGGGAAACATGGTGTAGAAGCTCCTCCTTTTCAACCTCATGACTTGTCTCTAGATTTCTATTTTCAATATCAGCCTCTTGGTCATAAACCTCTTTGAACCTTTCATCATACTATTGCAATGCTCAAAATAGGGCATTGAGGCATCTCAGAGGGCATTGAGGCATCTCATCTCTTGTTGGAACCTCCAAAAATATTCCTTCTTCCTTTCTAACCACCCCTTGCATTTCAACTACATGTTGAGGGATTTACCCATCGAGAGATTCTTCTGATACTCTACCTACACTACATTGAAGTTCATCCATTCTAGTTGTTTGAATGGTATGTGAGCCAAGTATATGTATACTTATAGCCTTTCCTGATTCAGATTCTTCCTTGACTCAAAATATTCCCAACTCTCATGTTTCAAAGTGAACTGCTTTGCCAAATTATAGTCCCATGTGTCACAAATAAGAACCAAGCCTAGGATCACTAGTAGGCTTGTAAGATCTCCCTCCACCTTCCACCTTGTCAGTATTACTTGACTATTGGAAATGCTAAAGGGGGTTGGGTAAAGCCCTATCTTGTTCCTGTTGGTGCCATAGGCATTGCTGGAAAGGGTTGCCTAACGAAATGCCTCCAATGCAAAAACTCTATCTGTTAGAAATTTGTGGAGTTTGAAAGGATCCTCAATGAGACTAAGGAATCTGATAAATGTAAAATCCTCACCCAGGAAATAGTCCACCGGAATCGGTGAAATCTTCATCCATTACAAGATCTTGGGAGAGAAACAACTTGTAGGGCATGGCAACAAGTCTTGAAGTACTGGCCTTAGAAAATAATCTACAAACCAACAAAAATTCCATGTTCTTGAAAGCACATAAGTCCATACAAAAACTAGTTGATATAAACTCTTTGCATCAAACCTAAACACTGGAAAACTTTTCTCCAAAATCTTAGAATTTTGATGCAAAATCAAGTGAGCCAAAAAAGACGAATACCTAAATTTATACTCAGTATCATAGTTCTTCAATTGTTCTAGCATCCCTCTAGCTACTACATCAGAAAAAACATAGTACTTCTAACTCTTCTCCTTTTTAAGCATAAAATCTAAGCCCATCTGAAAGGGATGGACATCTCCATCATCATCAAGGCCGTAAACCCAGGCTAGCATTGAGAAGATAGACTGTGTCTTTCTTGAACTTTTTATAAGCAAGAGGAAAAGAAAAATGACCTCTCTCCATCTTTTCCTTTGTCTCATCCTCACAAAAGCTTCCCTTCTTGGTTATGGGTTCCCAAAAAGCTTCCATTTCATCCTCATCAAAGTATTCAATGCCAAAAGTTGTAGAGATACATAACATATCCCATATGGCTATTGCAGAAATTGTAACCTTGATCTTGCTGCCAGCAATAAATCTTGTATCCTTGTTGAATCTTTTGGAACATATGTCCACCACCTCCAAGATAGGGTGTACGGAGGGAAACATAAATTTTAGAAAACCATAATTCCAGAGCTGAGACACGAAACCTTCAGATGACCCATGCTGCATCATTCTTTGTAATGCCCACTCCCTAACACTTTTAGGGTTAGTTTCTAGCTTTGGGTTGAAAATTTCATCAATGAAATCCTACACCACCTCTCTCCTAAAATGTTGATTTGACTATACTAATTTTAAAAATTCAAATTACTATTCTTCTAGAATTGGGGCATTGGTGAATGAATTCCTCCCAAAGATATCGACATAACCTGACCTTTTAGATGAGGCTCCAGCCTTTCTACTAGATGTTGATGCTTCCACCATGGCTATGTCAAAAAGTTGTAGAGTTTCATAAACAAAATGACCACTTTTCTTTTTTCTACTTAGAAAAATATGCTTTTGGGTGTAGTTAATTCCTTTGCACGTACATGCAGTTAAGGCTATGTCATTACCGCTAGTCTATTAAACGTTTCCATCGAGGCGATACATGTGAATTTGGGATCAGTATTCCTTGAGAAACACGCTTAAGTAATGCAAGGTGCTTTTGAAAAGATGCGCCTATTTAATTTTTCAAAACATAACATATTAATCCATGTCTTTTCACATAAGCGAGCTAGTTAGTATTGATGATGGAAAAGGACACATGTCGATGATCGGTAAATGTGAGCATTTACTCTCAATGCCCAAATTTCTTTCTCATAACCTCTTGTTAGATTTTCCATATGATTCATCTCCTACCATGTGGCTGCCTTAGTATTTTATCTATTGTCATTTGGCCAAAAATTGGCTTTCCATTAGTTGGGATACATCTTTTCTATATATAGCTATGCCACCTTATTGAAATATTCATTTGAAAGATAGTTTTCAAGTTTAGCAAGCTTTCCCTACTATCTTTCATTCCAATACAATCTATTTCTTTATCATAATTTCAGTTGGTGTAGGCACTCCTATTCATATTCTACCATGGAGGCCACAATACTCCTTCATGGGGGAGGTCACCTGTGATAGAATTAAGTGTATAGTGAAGAAGTGTGGCTACCTCATTCTCGTTGCATTCCAATGGGTAGTTGGCTTCGACTACCTTGAATATGAGAACTAGTTGAGAAGCAACTACAATGTTGTTTCTCAACTTGTCACCTCCCTACTCAACCTAAAAATTTCCAAGCCCATGATAATTGAATTGTGCCATGAGATGTTTGACTCTATACAACTAGAAGGACTCAAAAAAATTGTGCAAGTGGTTATCCCTAGTGTTGGGATTTTGAGTGCCATGAATGTCCATAGACACATCAATTATGAGATAGATGTAGCCTAGTTTCCTTTCCTTACTAACTTCCACACCTCTATTTTCTATTCCTTGTGTACTCCTAGTCAAACATATTTTCAAGGGAGGTTAAATCTCAAGGAAGCTTATTTCCTTTTAACTAGATAACTCGCTCTTCAGGAGATTCTACTTTGGGTTGTGGATTGTCAGAAGCTCCTCTTGATTTTTATAAAAGGGAAGCAATCTAAAAATAATCTTCAAATATCTACTAGTTTTGATGTTTTTCAAGGATTGTTGGTTAGACGATGATTTTTACTATATTCCTTTTTCTTGTTAAATCAAAAACTAGTTCAAATTGTGAACTGATTGAAGCCATTTGATCAAAGAAATTGTTTTGAGATTGGGGAATGACTTGTATATTTAAAGCTTCAAAACTCTCAATCAGATCCCATATATGATGTTTGTACAATTTCATTCTTATATTATTCATAGCCGCTTGTCCACGGACCTAGCTCACAACTAACTCTAAATCTCTAAATGCTTACATTCTTTTTATGCCCATTCACTCTGCAAGAATCAAGCCATGAACCAAGGCTTCATATTTTGCATCATTATTCGAGTATGAGAATTCAAAATGGAAAGTCTCAAGGGTCTTTGATCTTGTTTGGGACACTAATCAAACACCTTCTCTAGATCCATATTTGTATTTGGTGCCATCAAAATATAAGTTCCAAATATATTTGTCACCTAGATCATCACATTCCTCTCAATGCTTCGTCTATTTTAGAAAGACTTGATCGTCATCGAAGATCACATAGGTGCCTAGTCCCATTGCATGAAATTTGTTGAATGGGTCATATTTGATGAATTGGTTGAGGAGGACCTCCTCTTTAGGAGTTTTATCACTTGTTTATTCTTCATCTTCCACCATCTCTAAACAATATCTCTCTTTGTGAAAAGAAGGTATGTATTGTTTCAAAGCGTAGGAATCCATTGTCTACTATGTGTTCTAGATGCGAATATTTGAACAATATTTTCATCTTCACCCCATTCTTGGTCCTCAATATTAGGTGGGACCAAATAAACTTCCAAAAACCTTCCAAGCTTTATAGTGAAATCTCTTGAGAGACACATTCCGAAGACCAAGGAAATTTCCATCACCACTATTTTTTGTGTGACCATTTGGATTGGACATGAGAAGAGGGTTAAAGAAAAATATTTGATGTGGTTGACAGTTGAAACCTTCTTCCCATATAATTTCATGATTCCCCTCTCAAGGGGATCATACTTAAGTTTTCAGGCATCGACCACTTGCTTTAGCATGACCATTGTACTAGCTCCTAAATAAATCATTTTATTATGCAAAATTTTATCCCCCACAATGATTGTTAAAAAGAAAGGTGTGGTATTTTGCTTTCTTACCTCTTTCTCCTTTGCATTATCCACATAATTCATGTAAATTGAAAAGCCTACTCCTCTTGCAACTACAGTCAGCATGGTTGAGAATGGGATAAAGCTTATTGTACATATTCTCCCATGAACCTTCTTTTGGATCTTGTGTTGTATGACTGTACTTGTGAGGCACTAGTAGTTAGAATTTCATTCTTGAATATTGCATCTTCTTCCTCCATCCATGAAAATAGTGCTTGATCAAGTGCAATATCCAACTCTCGCTCTAAATACATTCCTTTCATTTTCACTTTAAAGAAGACATTTTCCATTTCAAGGGACTCATATTCTTCCACATTCAAGAGTGTTCCCTTATTTCTTTGTTTTTCTATCTTCTACTGCATATTTCCCCTCAGAAAATTTTGAGGCATGCGACTATCACTTCATGGGAAGCACCATATGTTCTCACCTTCCTCCAAGTTATTCTAGCCTAGGATTAACTCTTTAATCTAGCTATCCTTGATTGCTTGTAGCGGCATAGTGACTAGGACTATTTGTTTTGCAGATGTTGTTTGTTGACCTCCTCCTCTTGCGGGCCCTTGGTATGCATTCTATTGATAGGATGGCCTTCCCCAAAATAGGTCTGATTGGCCTACTTTGGAGGTGTCGCTCACTATATTTTGATGAGAACTAACTCATTAGCAAAAGACCATATGAGACTCTTCATATCATTGATGTCTGCTCCTAGAGTGGAAGAGCCCAATGTGCTTGGTTGTGCGATGGGGTACACATACATGGATTGTGGCAAGGCCAATGTCACTACTTGTGTAGAAGAAGTGCTTGGAGTAGCTTCTTCCCAAGGACCATTGAAGATTTCTATGAATATAGGCATTAGAGGTCATGGAGGAAGATTTCCAATGTTGATAAAATTGTTTTCCACATGCACAACCAACTTGTATGTGTCGAGTAAGATATCCCCTCCCATAAAGGTTATCATAATTGCAATGTCTAAATTGAAAGCCTTTAGGTAGAACATAAATTCCATTGTATCTAGCGGTCAAGTAGTCATAGGGATCCTTAGCCAGTTTTTGTGAAACCTGGTATTGAAGTCTCTCATGCCCTCTTGTAGGTCTCTTTTGATAGTGATTAGTTGACATAGTAATGAAGAGCGATCTCCCTTCTTTGAGAGGCATTCGAACAACCTTTCTCCAAGTTGATCCCAGGAGCAGATATGTTGTAGGTATGAGCAAGTTTGGTGGTGTTGTCATTAATATTGTCATTGATTTCAACACTATTCAATATGTTGCAAATTGACATGAATATTTGATATAATGCTGAGATGTTGTGAGTAGATTGAGCTATCTTTTTAGTATTGCAAATGTGATGGCTTGGTGAGTTTCCAAGTGCTTTTGAGAAAATTAAATAAAGACAAGAATTTAGAAGGTTGAAAGTGTTCAGATTGTGCTCTAGTATGTGCTCCGCATTTATCCTATGTTGTTCCTATGCTTGTGTGGGTCTGAAGGCTTGTTAATGAGAATTTAGTGGTAATATATCCCAAGTTTTAGTCTCTAGTGTGATGGCGTGTGAGTTATGATCATTGGTATGTGAACTTCTCTAGCAAAGTTGGTCTTTTGTGGACTGTGAGATATAATTTTTCTCTGCAGTCCTTTGTTGTTTTTTTTCAGATCTTTTGGATCTTGGATATGTCTTGTGAAGGTCTTTTCCATCCTCTAGCAAAGAAGTTTAAATTTTGGTAATCTGGAAGTCACATTTCTATATTCTAGTATAGGTTTGCATAGTTTGGATGAGCTGGTGAGAGGTATTCAGTGTATAAACTATATTGTTTTGTTGTGGACATATCTAAAGAAGTTTGAGATGACATCTCATGCATATTAAAGTGTGTTGAGGTGTCTATGTGTCATCTTCTTGTTGGGAAATGTGTGCATCAATGTTTTTTTATTTTTTCATTAGCTTTCACTGACCTAGTGTTTACACTTCATTCAAAGAATAAAATTTAATTGAAGAAGTTTGTATAAGGTTCAAGAAAATAATTTTATTGGTCCACTCTTATTCCTTTCCACTGGAGGAATTTTTATTTGCTAACCTAATTTGAATTTATGAAACGGGTTATTTTGTGGTTGACTTTGGTAAATGTTTCTAAGGTTGAGAATGGTATAAATGCAAGTTGAATTGTGAAGAGTTTTATGATAGTGTTATGCAAAGTTATCGAAGTAAGCCACAAATCATAAGAGAAGAAGTGTGTATGTGTGAGTTGTGTTGAAGATAGTGATATAAGGGTTTTTTTAATCTTGCGAATGTGCTTTAATTTTAGTGGTGGATCTTTTTGTTCTCTTTTGTATCTGTAGAAAGTGAGTCTCGGTGTTGGAAAGTAAGTCCTTTTGGTACCTAATGAGCCTTTGTATTTGGAAAGTGAGTCCTCTTTTGGGTAGTGAGCCCTTAGTAGTGAGCCTTTGTATTCAATTTATAATCTTTGTACTATGAGTTAACCCTCACCATGGTTTTTTCCTTATTGGTTTTTCTACATAAAAATTTGGTGTTCATTGTGTTGATTTACTTTTTTTTAATTTTTGTTTCATGCTCATACTTAATAATAGAATAGTGTGGTTGAAGAATTGATAAGTGATAAATTTTTAAGTTTGAACTTGTGTGACAACTGATTCACCCTCCCATCTCAATTCTCCTCCGCCTATTTAGTAATTGGTATTAGAGCTTTTTGTTCCTTGTGTAGAGATTAACTGCTTAAGGAAGATTTGATGGCTCATGAGTTGGCAATCCCTATGTTTGATGGAACTGACTACAATGATTGGAAGGGATGGATGAGAGGATATAATATCTCTCTTAGTTTCAAGACCTAGAAGGCTATTAAGAATAAGTATACACTTCCATCCAGTGGTGTTAATTCTACAGATGAGATCTCTGCTTATGAAGAAAATGAGAAGGTGAAGTATACGATTTGTAGTGGATTATCTAAAAATGAGCGAGTTAAGATTAATTCTCTAGATACTGCATATGAAATATGGAATAAGTTGGAAGACATGTATGAAGGAAATGAAAAGGTGAAATTGACAAAGAGGCTAGCGACAAAGCGTAGATTTATGAACCTGAAGATAGAAGATGGTGAAGAATTTACAAGTTTCTTTCAGAGAGTTGAACTAGTAGAAAATGAAGTTAGAAATCAAGGAGGAAAACTATCAGATGAAGATATAATCAAGAAGATCCTAATCACTTTACCAGAATGTTACAGCAAAAGATCTATGTTATTGAAGAAATGTATGATCCTAAGAAGTACACTCTAGAAGAGTTGTTCAACACCTTGCAAGCATTTAAGATAAGGAAGTTTTAGAAAGAATATAAGATAGAAGAAAAGATAGAAACAACATTTCAGGCTTTGAAGATTGAAGAACCAGATAGCGATGATAAAGAGTTGGAAGCAAACTTCACTAGGAAATTGAAGAAAGGTACTTAAAAATATAAAGGTATGTTACCCTTTAAATGTTTTTGTTGTGATAACATTGTTCATTATGCTTCGAGATTTCTGAATACGGATACACATAAAATGAACAAGAATTATAAGGATAAGGATAGGAAGATAAGAATTATAAGAAGTTGTACTATGTTAAGGAAGAGTCAGGTATTTCTGATGATGAATCTGAAAATGAGGTTGATGATAGTGAATGCTTATTGTTAGCTATGGAAAGTAAATATGTATCCACTAACTCTGGAAAATGTGTAAGTAAGAGGGCTCAGGAGGTTAAGAAGAATAGGATGGAAGGTACTTTGGTTACCTCTTTTCATGCAAGACAAGATGAAGACTACTGGGTAATTTATAATGGATGTTCAAATCACATGACCAGAGATAATAGTAAGTTCACTAAACTTCAAAAATATGATGATGGTTTAGTCATGTTTAGTGATGATTCAAGAGCTAATATGTATGGTAAAGGTTCAATAAGTTTAAATGGAGTGCATAATACTGATGATGTATATTATGTGAAGGGTTTGAGGCATAACCTTCTGAGTGTTGGTCAGATGTGTAGCAATGGTTTTAAACTTCTGTTTCAGAACAATACCTATGAAATCAAAAAAGGATCTAGAAATGGAGATATGATTCCTATAGGAAGAAGAACTCATGGAAACATCTATTAGTTGAAGGAAGTTGATGGTCATTTTCTTTTATCTCAAATAAGTGAAAGTTGGTTATGGCACTAGAGAATGGGACATGTGAACTTTGATAACCTAGTCAAGATCAGTGCTAAGGAGATTGTTTGAGGACTACCTAGAATCACAAGACCTGCTAATGCTATGTGCAGAAGTTGTCAATTGGGGAAGAAAATAAGATGTAACTTTAAAGGAAAATAAAATTCTACTACCAAAATGTTGAAGTTGATTCACACTGGTCTTTGTGGTCCAACCAAGACTGAAATCCTAAATGGAGATAGGTACTTTATGTTGCTTATTGATGATTATACTTGAATGACATGGGTTGCTTTTCTTAGAGAAAAGAATCAAGCCCTAGATAGGTTTAAGGTATTCAAAGAAAGAGTGGAAAATAAAGTAAATCTGAAAATAAAGTGTTTAAGATCTAAGATAGAGGTGGTGAATTCACTTCTAGTGAATTTAATACATTCTACAAGAAGCATGGCATAAAAAGACAATTTTTTGCATCAAAAAACCCATGGCAGAATGGAGTAGTTGAAAGGAAAAATATGACAATATAGGAAGCTACTAGAACTATGATGAAAGAGTCCAATGCACTAGATGCATATTGGAGAGAATTGATACATACTATTGTTTATATTCTTAATAGAGTTGATATTAGACAGAATAGCACAAAGACACCTTTTGAGTTATGGACTGGTAAGACTCCTACTATGAAATATTTTAAGGTATTTGGAAGAAAATTCTATATTAAAATAGATGATAAAAATCTTGAAAATTTTGATGCTAGATGTGATGAAGGAATTCTTGTGCAATTTTTATAAACACACCCTACCAAAAGCAAGGACCCTATTTTGCTTGTTTGGTTTCTTTTTTTGCCTTAGGGTCCTAACCTTTTCCCCTTAAGGGATAGGTCTCTTGGTATTGGTCTTGTTCCACCCATGGTGCTTAAAGATTAATCAACATTTTAAATGCCTTATTCCAACATCACAATGGTAGCCTAACTCCTGGTCAATTCACCCTTTCTTGAGATTTTGATTCAGAGGTAAAATTGGTTAAGTATGGAAACATTTTGGTAATTCTAAGGCATCTCATATTTTACCCAAGCCTCATTTTGGCTGAAAAATCCAACCTCCCTCAATTTTTCTAAGTGCATGCCACCTTCGCATACCTGAGGTTTTAAGGAATATTTTAATGCATTTAATGACAAGCATTTATGGCACAAAATGGGGATATATTTGTAATATGATATTCATTTTGGTCATTTTTCTTGATGAAGAATTAAAATATTAGGAGCTTGCTTTTTCCTCCATTTGTTGAAGCTAAGAGGTAGGGTTGTGCTCTCCATTTGATCACTTTAGGATCATTGAAGGTCTCAGTCATAGGTCATCATCATGTTTTCTTTTCTTCCTATGTGGCATTCAAAGGTTGGTATTTTCAATTTCTTTTGATCAATTTCATTAAATCTTCTCCTTAATTGTGATTTCTTGCAAGTGGATGTTCAATTATCAAGTTAAAGAGTTTCATTTTATCATTTCTTGCTCTGATATTGGGGTCTTCTTGTTCTTCAAAGTGCGCTCAATAGGGTTTCGTTATTGAGTGTCTCTAGCGTAGACGAAGGTGATTTGGTATAATTGAATATCTTTAAGATATCTCCTCTATATTGGGTTTTCATGATTGATATCAAGATTTTTTGAGTTTTCTTTGTCTTCAAGTCAACTTAGGAACCCTAAATTTCCCAAAACCCTAGTTTCCAGTAATGTATTTGATTAGAGAAAGGTTAAATGATATCAAGTGATAGTTATTTAGGGTTTTGGATATTAATCATTTAGGTTTTTCATCGATTTAAATTTGAGTGAATGGATAATTTAAAAATTGGGTGAATTTAACACTTAGTAAAATCATGCATTTGAGTGACATGCTCAAGAGTTCTGAGGTAGCCTGGATTATCTGAGCCTTAATTCACTCAGAAAATTTGAGCCCCCTCAAATTTTTCGGATCAAGTTCCCTTTTAAAATCCTAGAATCCCACATGATAGAAGCCTTAAGTATTAAGTTGACTCATGTACCATGTTTGCATTTAGTGGGTTCAAGCCATCTAGAAATGCTCAAATTTCAAAAAAAATTGAGCATCTAATTTGCATGATGAATTCGGCCTCAATGAATGTGATTTGCACTAAGACTTTGAAACAGCTAACACTTGTATTTGATTGATCATGACAAGTAACTTAATTTTACAAAACTATCCCATGTTGGAAAAGTGAAATGAGCTCCAATGGTTGAAATTTGGGGAATCTAAGCCTACTCGGATTACCTACGATTTAGTCTGGTTGGGAATCTAAGCTTGCTCGGATTACCCGACTTTTGTTCATTTTGTTTCAAAATCTCAATATTCATGATGAAAAATTTTACACAATGGGATTATATGATCATTTCATTGAATATTGGTTGAATTGAGTATCATTTTGATTCAATGGCATTATTATTGCGTAGATTGGTACTTCATGGAATTAATATAATGTGTTGCATTGTTATTTTCTATTTTGGTGATTTTGGTATTTTCTAATAGATGTAGGAAAAATTGAGTCCCGATGAGGCATCTAAGTCAAATACTGCTTTGGTACAAGAGGAGGTCAAAAGAAGAGCGGAAAGGATGAAGTATGATTTCAAGGGAATATGGCTAGAGTCTAAGATTTCATCTACTTGGGCAAAGATTTTTGATACAAACATGGAACATGAGGATTAAAATGACTTTCAACAAAGATTATATGGAAATTCACCAACTCAGCTCACTCAGATCCTCATTCATACTAGATTTTCTCAAGCAGCAGGGTTCCCACCAACACAAATTTGTCTAGAGCTGGTTTTAGAGTGTGCAAATGACTATGAATCTAGAACAAGGATTGTAATTGGGCGACAAGGTAGAGTCATGGATAATCTTACTGAAGAGTCCATTGCAGGGGTTTTAATATTTCGTCACATTACAAGCTTATTGAGGAGATTAACATTGTGGAAGAAATGAATTTTTATGAAGAAGACCCTAATAGGGCCTTGGAAATCATGAACAACTCCTAGATATTGAAGTCGAAACCACACTACTCTAAGTTTCCCATATAATTGCATAGGAGTGATTTCAACATGGAGTATCTTGATATTATCACTCTCCTGGGAAGAGTAATGGGAGTAGAAGAAGGTCACATTTTCCAAAATTGGATGTTCTACCCCATCACACAAATTGTGGCTAAAAGCATTATTATTTGGCTAGAATCATAAGAAACAACTCGGGTGCCCAACTGAGAAGTGTATATGATATCAATAGATTCACCATGACTTCATATCTTGTCTACATGTTGGCAAGAAAGACTAAGTGTAAAGGTCTCAGTTGGAAAGGGACTATAGGAAAAGATAGGATATGGGACATATATCGACAACTCCAAAATAAAACAAGCAACTATAGGAGAGCCAACAATTCTTTCTTTATGTATTTTCCTAGGTTGTTGTAGGATTCTCTCCATATGAGGATTTTTTTTGATGCCATGGGCTTAATCAAATAGTATGGTGAATGGTTTATTCAGGTTCACATACATCTAGATACAAGGATGTCCTGTTGTTCCACTTAGACTACCAAGGTATCCAACAAATAAGCTCTTAATGCTAGAATTGACAAGGAAATAGAGGAGAAGGAAAAGCTACATAAGCAATTGAATGGTGTTTAAAAATATGTCCAACACCTAATGAATCCTCTGCAAGCTTGTACTGATGGTAGTTCATCAATTCCAGAGGGATTTCTACCCATGGAAGTTGTGTCAGAAATAGAGAACTTAAATATTTTGTGCACAATACACATGAATGGCTTTAGGAAGTGAGCTAAAGAGGGGATGAATCAATTGAAAATATTTTTGGTATCTATGCCAAGGTAGCTGAATTCCTTGAAGTTACCTCCTAGTTTTTTTTAGACTGTAATAAGATTGATGAGTCGACTATTGACGAGCTGAAGAAGATCCTATAGGTACCTTAGGAAGACTTGGAAAAGATGAACATATTCTAGTCTGATGAAATTGGTAAGGTAAAGGAGTGGATAGAAATTTGGAACTATAGAAAATAACTCCTTACTAATGCTTCAAATAAGATAATGAAGCTACAAGGAAAAATGAAGGAGATATACAATAGTTGCATTAGTTTTTTGGAGATAATGATGGGGAGGATAAATTTTGGTAGGAAAAACATGAAAATTTGTAGGTTACAAGCATGGTGGCATGAGATATATGCTCCTTTTGATAGTGCACCAATTGATAAAGATCATTTGGAGGATGTAACCATATACATCTCAAAGTTGGAAAATATAATGAGTTACAGGTGGAATAGAAAAAACAATTCCAAAATATGTTGATGAATTAAAAATTCATAAATTAAGAAATAAATTTATCCCAATTCAAGATCTAAAAGATATGAAAGAGATATTGGACAAATTCAAAGAACTGTCTAACAATTTAGAGGCCAATTAAGAGGGAGAAAACAACCAGATTGTAGTCCCCTAGGAACTTGTGCTAATCAAGTGACTTCATTTCTAGAAAGAACAACCTCAAATTTTGTAACTTCAAGAAGGAATGTTTCTAGAATGGTCTAGGCTGACCTAGAGTTAGTTACAAGCATTTAATTGAATTTTATTTTATTGAAAAAAATATCTAGGCTGACCTATTGGGCTGACATAATCATGCAAACCCTAATTCTAGGCTGACCAAATGTTATTGTCTATAAATTGAGGCTCCAACTTCATTTTTAAGGGTTAGACATAGTTGGAATAGTGAAAATTGAGCTAGGAGTTAGTATTTTCTAAGAGTGAGTGTTGAAACATTGTGGATATTTGAATTGTTGCAAACTTGGGTGATTCAATATAAGTAAAGACATTGTTATTTGGTGTTCTTTCTTGTGTTATACACCTTGTATGGTTCTTGTTACCCTAGATCTTTGAAAATTGCTTTGAAGTAGTGATTGCATGTTAGATTCTAGATTTAGATGTGATGCAATTGTGTTAATGATTTGGTATTTGATGTGTTTCAGAAATCCCCGGTCCATAATTTTAGGATATTATTGATTGTAATTTGCTGTGTAAAGTTAGCTTGGGCCTAAAATTTGTGTAATAAGTTCAATTGTAGTTATTTATTCATTTCAATTACAAAATAAGTTTTATTTATGTGAATGATTCATGATTATAAAATCTTTATTTCCTCATAAGATTGCACTATTTCTGTGAGATTGCAAGTTTAATTTGGGTTAAACAAGAATTGGTTTTGAAGGATTGGTCCACTTTGAATATTAGATTGTTTACACAATTGGTCTTAGGAATTAGTTAGTTTTAGAAATCTCTCTAAACCCTTTATCTTTTGTTATTTATTTTTAAATATGTGTTAGTTTTAGGTTTAAGAGCATCAATATATTGCAAGATTTGATGTATTTGAAGTCTCCAATATTTTTTTTGTAAGGTCCCGTGTGATTACCAACATTTTCACATTTATCATTGAGTTGTTTTTACATATTCAAGACCTAGCATTAGAGACCTTGGGGTTATCTCTTGAGGCTTGCTAATACAGATTTGCCTTTTAAGAGATATAGGATATTATATTATGTTTGAGTTGTTGTTGTGTAGAAAACACCATCAAAAGATTCATGCTAGAAGGAGGGCCTGAATAAGAAAGCTAGAGAGTTTCTTATCTAAAATTTCTCCTCAGAGATTTTGAAGAACTAGATCTACACTAGGGGAGAAAGATTTCAAAGAATTACAAGCCCCTATTAGGTCAAGGAGGACTAGAAGAAGGGGAGAGTCATAATCTACCCCACCCTTTCCATCCTCTCCATCATCTTCACCCTCATCCAACTTATCCTCATCTAATTCTAAGGCCATTCCCATTCAACAACCCCAACTAGTTGTTAATCAACCACTACCACTTCCACCACCACCAATGGTTTCCTTGGAAAATAACCCATTACCCTTGTCCTTTAACAACTACAATGTCATGCCAAAGAATCCTGAACATTTTTAACCCCAACTAGTTGTTAATCAACCACTGCCACTTCCACCACCACCAATGGATTCCTTGGAAAATAACCCATTACCCTTTTCCTTTAACAACTACAATGTCATGCCAAAGAATCCTGAACATTTCTACTCCAAGTTTCATATCAATGACCCTAATAGGATGACTGAGGAGCACATTAGGATTTTCCAGACCTATCTTAGGGATAGGGGAATTAACCATGAAGATGTTGCATGTAGTATTTTTTCATATTCCCTAGGAAATGATTCCTTTTATTGGTATAACCATTTGTCTATTGGGTCCATCCACAATTGGACTGAACTTGAAAATGCTTTTCTATAAAAATTTAAAATTCATATTAGTGCCAATGAGCTCTATTTGCAGTTTACCAAGATTAAGAGGGAGATCAATGAACCTACAGAGTCCTTCAATAATAGACTCCATCATGTGTACACTAGGTTGCAAGCCCCCTATGTTTTTGATAATGTCACTACCCTGGAGGTTTAATATCAAGCCCTTGATAGCCTAATGGCCACCTTTCTAAAATGGAGACCAAACCCTCCTAACACTTTACTAGATGCTTACATGGAAGCTATTAAGGTTAGTACGGATCTGAAGCAACATTTATTAGGACCTCTACCCTCTATGGGACCAATTTATCACCCTAGAAATATTTAAGCACTAAATCAGGCTTTGACCAATCATACACCTATCATGAATCCTATGCCACAATTTCCCTTGGTCCCACACCCAGGTCCTCCAATGAATCAAGCCCCACCTATGCCTAGTTATCCAAAAAAAATTAATCAATCAATACAACCATAATAGTAGGATGGTTTCCCAACTTACTTGAAATTTTTTGAAGTATTAAACCAATCCATAAGCTTAGGGGCACCATCAAGATATTATCATAACAATGTGGGTTCTTCGTCTTATAGTAATCCTTACAAAGAAAGGCTAGATGAGCTGACGAAAAATTCACTTATCTGAGGAACCAGAACAATCAACTTCAAGTTTCCCAAAAAAATATGTAGTCTAACTACAATAGCAAAATAGGGACTCTTCATAAGGAAATGGAAAAAAAATTGATACAGGGAAATCATCTGGGTAGAAATTTGATAGAGGATAGTCAGATGGACAAGGATTTGATAGAAGACAACCCCCTAGGAAGAAAAAAAACATGGAATACAAGGATAAATAATGGAGGTTTCCCTACTCAATTAGATCAACCAGTTAATCAATAAAATCCTTCAAGTGGTGTGTATTTGGCTGAGGCATCTTTGTTAGTGTGGTGCAAACTGCAGAAGACAAGTCAACATTTTGAGTTAGATTTCCCTAAGTTCCAAAATTTTTCATCCATCTTTTCATACGAGGTTGAAATCATTCCAACTATCAAGAATCAGTACCACCAGACCCTTATGATTCCCTTGTGTTGGTGTTGAATCATGCTCCTTTTCCACCAAGTGAAGAGAATGGACCAAAACAAGAATCAAGTGGACAATATGACAAGGTGGAATAGGTATGCAATGAAGAGGAAATATAATAATTGTTTCATGAAGGTATTGAGAGTGATAATGGATCTTTAGATGAGGAGGAAAATGACATTGAAGAAGTTCAAATGTTCCCACAACACCCTAGAAAATATGATTTTAGGAGTAGGAAAGTAGGAGGTCCATTCACTACTTCAATCCCTCCTAAGCATTTTACTATGCCATCTGCTCCACATGCCAATAACAATCCATCCTATCCTAACATTCCAACACAATATCTATCAAAGGGGGGAAAATTTGATTTATCAAAAGGGAAGAATACTGATGCAAGAAAGGAAAAATTGGTGGAACATTCCAAAGAATCCCTTGCTGAAATGAGTACAAAGAAATTGGGTGAGTATGTATCTAAGGAGCTCAAGAAATTGTAGGTAAGTCTTTTTGCTTTTGAATTGTTGAGGGTTCATGCTATTAGAAATGCAGTCTTAGGATCTTTTAAAACTCATGAAGTCCCTCAAGATAGGATAGTTAATGAAGTAGTTGGGAAGAACCCTATCTCACAAACACCAAAAGATCAAAGTCAAGGGAAGTATAAATATAAAGGAAAACAAAAAGGTTAGGGGCTAGGTTGTAGAATTTGGTACTCATACGAGTCTATTTCAAGGAAATACTAAAACTCCTACCTTTCTAATTTTTGTTTGCCTCTTTGGGAAAAACTTACATAACTGTCTTTTAGACTCAGGAGATTCCACAAATGTCATGCCTTTTGTTGTTTGTAGAGCCTTAGGTATTACTCCTATAGCCTCTCAATGAAAGGTCACTCAGTTGGATAAGACAAAGGTGAATGTGGTAGGAGAACTTAATATGATTCCTATGCAAATTGCATCAAATCCTAGGATTCAACAAGTCATCAACATTCAAGTGGTTGATATTCCTGATACATATGGTTTGATCCTACGCAGAGATATCACTAAGGCATTGAATGGGTATGTGTTGAATAATCATTCTCACATGTTGCTTCCTTGGAAATGAGTACCTAATTAGATCAGGGTTGAAAGGGAACCAATGATGATGTATGTAATTACTAAATATCAGAATACTTCAAATTAGATATTGTTATTGGAATTCGGTCTAGGGAATTATGAATTGGAAATCCCTCCTCTAGAACTAGGAACAAATGAAATATTCATGTTGCAAAGTGTACCCAAAGAGCTCACTTCAGAATCCAAAAGCACTGTAGTGTTAGTAGAATCAGTAGAGAAAAGTGGTGATCAAGAGGATAGTCAGCTTAGCTTGTTGGATAGCTTTCAAGAGTTTATTTAGAAATGAATCGAAGACCAAATTAAACTAGGAAGGTAAATTAACTTCAAATAGTTTCTCCTTCCAAATTGTAGGGTCCATAATTCCTCCCACTTAGAATTAGAATGTTTTCTTTGCCAAAAAGAAATGGAACAAATACAAAGTTGCATCAATCCATCTCCAACTGTCAGGATTAATATACAGAGTGTTCAAGACGATCGCAAAGGTAAAAGGTCAATGCCCCAAGAAGAACCTCCAAGTAGCAGCAAAGTTAATGAAGAAAGAACAAAAGGATCAAAGGTTGGTGGTTGTTGGACACTCCAGTTTGATGGGTCTAAATCAAAACAAGGCGTTGGAGCTAGGTTTGAGCTAATTAGTCCTAGAGATAAAACCTTTTTTTCTACTCACATAATTCAATTCCATTGTAGTAATAATGTAGCTAAATATGAAGGTTTGATTCATGTATTGTTGATGGCATTAAGAAACAAAGTTCAAATTCTATAAGTCTTCGGAGATTCTAAGTTGGTAGTTAGGAAAATCAAAAAACAATATTCATGCCATGACAGAAGGATGACTAATTATAGACATAGAGTGTGGGATCTCATTCAGGGGTTTGATGATTTTAATATTCAATTGATACCTTGCAACAAGAATCAAATTGCAGATTCCCTGGCATAGGACACAAGCACTTTTTCAACCCTTGTCACTCTTAGGCTTGAATAAATTTACTGTGGAACTTACTCCAGTACCCTCAATGCCTGATAATGTAACTAACTTTTAGGTGTTTGACAAACATATTCTTGATTTCATTACAAGCTCTAATGTCTTTACTTGTTAGGTAACTGATGAAGTAGATCCCCAAGAAGCAGAAATGGACCTGGAAGGAGTTATCAACCTAAAAACCAATACCATTCCAAGAGAGATGGTACAAATAGAGAATTTTTTTGATTTATATAGAATAAAATATTAGGAACAATAGGATAAGGAGTCTATTTGCATTCAATGTGATACATATAATATGGGGACTCTAGACAATGTTAAGAATGTTTTCATTGGGAAGGTGTGCACTCCAGAAGAGAGGAGGGGAATAATAGATACACTCCACACATATCAAGATGATATAGCCTGGAGTTATAAAGATCCAAAAATGTATGATACTTTGATCATCACACACACTATTCCTCTCAAGCCAGGTGCTAAGCCATTCAGAAAGAGATAGAGACTAATCAACACACTGCTAGAATTGATTATCCATAAAGAAGTATAGAATTTATTGTCTACTCGCATCATATTTCCAGTCAAGAACTATACTTGGGTTGCCAATTTGGTTCTAGTAAGGAAGAAAAATAGGGAAATTAGACTTCCTTTTGACTTTAGAAATCTTAATCGTGCCTCAAAAAAGGACAACTACCCTATCCCATCATTGGATGAAGTTTACAGATCGTTAATGGATCCTAGATGATGTCTTTTATAGATGGATACTTAGGATATAATCAAGTTACGGTGCAATATGAGTATAGGCACAAAATTTCCTTCACTACAAAGTGGGGTACCTTTGCTTATAGGAGAATGTCTTTTGGGTTAATCAATGTAAGAGAAACCTTCCAAAGGGCCATGGAAATTTCCTTCAAGGATATCATTGGTAAGTGCATCATTATCTATATGGATGATTTAACTATTTTCTCCAAGAAACAAGGTGATCATATTGCATATTTATGCAAAGTATTCAAAAGATGCAGAGAATATGGTATTTCACTTAACCCTAAGAAGTGCATCTTTGGAGTCACTAAGGGGAAGTTGTTAGGACATGTTATCTCAGAAGAAGGCATATCTATTGATCTAGAATGAATAGAGGCTATACTGAAGATCCAACCCCCAACCAGTAAAAAGGAGATGAAGTCTTTCTTTGGGAAAATTTACTTTATCAGGAATTTTATTACTAGATTTGTAGAAATAGTTAAACATTTGAATGCTATGCTAATGTAGGATGCAAAAGTTGAATAGAGTGCTGAAGTGAAATAGGATTTTGTAAAAATTAAGAGGGAAATAGTTGATGCCCCTGTATTGATGAGCCTTGATTATTCCAAGCCTTTTTATATATATTCATTTGCATCGAATCTTCTTGTGTTGGTATGTTAACTCATAAATTTGATAAAGAAAGCGAGCATCCTATAGCTTTTATGAGTGCTCCATTGAAGGATACATAATTGAGATATCCCAGTGTTGAAAAATAGGCTTATGCTCTATTTAGAAGTGTAATGAAATTCAGACACTACATCTTGAGAAATAAGGTCATTGGAATAGTGCTTGATCCTGCAGTCAAACTCCTATTGATGCAGAACAAACTAGGAGAATCAAGAGCTAAATGGGTTATAATGTTGCAAGAATATGACATCAAAATACAACCCATGAAGCTTGTGAGAGGGTGAGGATTGACTAGGACTATGGCTGAAATTGGTCTGGATCTCACAGCCCAACAATACCACCTTCAAGTTGTCTCTCCTGGTGAATGATACGATGACATTATCTATTATCTCGTAAATCAACAGTGTCCTAATCATGTCAACATAGTTTAGCAGAGAGTCTTGCATTTAAAGAGTCATAGCTATATGTTAAATGGGGCCATTTTATATAAGAAGAATCATGAAGGAATTTACCTACACTATCATGGGAAAGAAGCTGCAAGAGTGATGATTGAATTTCATGACAAGTATGGTACAGGCCATGGTTCTGGACCAACTACTACAAATCAGATCTTGAGGGTAGGGTATTACTAGTCCACTTGGTTCAGGGACATGAACAATCATGTATGAACCTGCTATATATTTCAAATTGCAACAAGTAAGGAGAAGCATTCAAATCTTCCACTTCAGCCAGTAATTGAGGTAAAACCATTTGCATAGTGGGGTTTGGACTTCATTGGTCCAATAAATCCACCTTCCTCTTTAGGCCACAAGTGCATTCTCACTATAACTAATTACTTTACTAGGTGGACTAAAGCTCTTGCTTGTAAGCAATGTACTTCTGAAGTAGTGATCAATTTTCTAGAATCAGGTATTATCAATCATTTTGGTTGTCCTAACACTTTAGTCTATGATAATGGTCCTACATTTGATTCATTAAAGTTTTATAGATGGTATTTCGATCATGGTATTATCATCAAGTTTTCTTCTAACTATTACCCACAAGGAAATGGTTTAGCTGAGTCCTTAAACAAGAATCTTCTAACAGTCATCTATAAGCTCTTAGAGAGAAATCCAAAGGATTGTCACACCTAGCTTAGATTTTCTCTCTGCATAGATTGTACTAGACACAAAGCCTCTCTAGGAACCTATCCTTATCACCTTGTGTATGGTCTTGAGCCAATATTCCCCATCCAGCTGAAAATCCCCACCTTGCAATTCATTAATGATTATTATGATGAGGGGGATAGGTGTGAGGCTCATTTGGCTAAACTTCTGTGACTTGAGGAGAAAAGAGATGAGGCATTAGAGAAATTTTCTAAGCACTAAGGCATTGTTAAGCGATTGTTTGATCGAAAGGCCAAGGTGAAAGTGTTCAAAATCTCTAACCTGGTCTTATATTGGGATAAAGCACATGACAAAAAGGGGGAACATGGAAAATTTGATAAGCTTTGGCATGGCCCCTTCCATATTTCAAAGATATTGGGGGATAATGCTTTTTTATTGAAAACTCTCATTGGGGAGGATGTCCCATTGCCTATCAATGGGTAGTATTTGAAGCATTAATTCCTAACCTGAGCTGTTTATAGCACTTCCTTGTACATAGTTAGTTTAGGGATTGTTTCCTTTTTGTTTTCTCTTTGCTTTGTTTTGTTTTCTATTTTGGTTACTTTTTCTTCCATTTTGGTTAGTGTAGGTTTGCCTTAGGTTAGGTTATGGTTTCCTTTTGTTTTTCTTTTTTCTCTTGAGCTTCCCTATTCTCCTCTAGGCATGTTTCATTTGCACGACATTCATTATATTATCTGGAATTGTTACAAGTATTTCCTTTACAAACTTTAATCATCCTTCCAAAATAAGTTGGTGGCAATCCTTTACTTCGTGTCACATGTGCTAAATGCTTGAAGTGGATGAGTCAGTAGATTAGGTTAGTTCTAAAATGTGCTTGAGTCTTATATTTATATACACATCTTAAGAATCCTTATGTTGTTAAAGGTTCCTTGTGAAGTTTGTTCAAGTGAAAAATCCTATTTTTTCTTCAATGCCACTATGGTTCTCAGCCCTAAATGTGAGCTTCATTTCTTACAGGGTAAAAAGGAAAGTTTAAATGATTGTAAAAGAGTATCAAAAAATGAAAGAAAGAGAATATTGAAAAGCAAAAGTGAATACTCACCTCATCAGGAGTATCTGAATAGCTCTATCGAGGCTATGGATGCCTAGCTAGTAGTAGATCCATGTTTGGGAGGGCCACAATGATAACCTCATCAGGGCTATGGATTCCTGACTAACAGTAAGGCTCTATCTAGGTTTCTTTTGTAGTTAGAATCTTTACATAGCTTGATTATACTGAGCTTGGTTCCTGCAATAGCTGAAGGAGGGAAATGAATGAATTTGCACACACTTTGACTTCGGCACAAGAAGAGCTTCCCTATCTGTGCACTTTTAAACTCTATTTATAGTTGAAATGATGAGAGGATTGAAACCAAAGTTCTGGGTTCTTGATTCCAGTTTTCATTGAAATGCTCTAGAGAATTTCCTAGTAGGAGTCTCCATTTGTTGTGCAATTTTTGTACACACACTCCATTGGAGGAAGGGACCCTCTTTTGCTTGTTTTGTTTCTTTATTTTCCTTAGGGTCCTGACCTTTTCTCCTTAAGGGATAGGTCTCTCAGTCTTGGTCTTGTTCCATTCATGGTGCTTAATGATTAATTAGAATTTTAGATTCCTTATTACAACATCACAATGTCAGCCTAACTCCTAGAGAATTGACCCTTGCTTGATAATTTGATTCAAAGATAAAATTAGTGAAGTATGGGAAAATTTTAATAATTTTGAGGTAGCTCAGATTACCCGAGTCTCATTCTGGCTAGAAAATCCAAGCTCCCTCAAATTTTTCATGTATGTGCCTCCTTTGCATACCTAGGGTTTTAAGGAATCTTTTCATACATTTAATGGCAAGAATTTATGGCAACAAATGGGGATATATTTGTAATATGCTATTCATTTTGGTTATTTTGCTTGATGAGGAGTTAAAATATTGGGAGCTTGCTTTGTCCTCCATTTCTTAAAGCTAAGAGTTACGGTTGTGCTCTCCATTCGATCACTCTAGGATCATTGAAGGTCGCAGTCCCAAGTTGTCATCATGTTTTCTTTTCATCCTGTGCAGTGTTCAAATGTTGGTCTTTTTAGTTTATTTTGATTGATTTCGGTGAATCTTCTCCTTGATTATGATTTCTTGCAAGTGGATGTTCTATTATAAAGTTAAAGAGTTGCATTTTCTTGTTTCTTGTTATGCTATTGTGGTCTTCATGTTCTTCAAAGCACACTCAATAGGGTTTTTTTATTGAGTGTCTCTAGGGTAGATGAAGGTGATTTGGTATAATTGAATATATTTAAGATCTCCTATGTATTTCATTTTCATGATTGATTTTGGGATTGTTTGAGTTTACTTTGTCTTCAAGTCATCTTAGGAACCCTAAATTTCCCAAAACCCTAGTTTTGGGTCATGTATTTGATGAGAGAAAGGTTAGGTGATATCAAGTGATCATTGTTTAGGGTTTTGGATCTTAATCATTTAGATTTTCATCGATTTAAATTTGAGTGAATGAATGATTTCAACATTGGGTGAACCAAACACTTATTAAAATTGTGCATCTAAGCGACATGCTCAAGAATTTTGAGGTAGCTTGGATTATCTGAGACTTAATCTACTCAAAAAATCTAAGCCCCCTCAAATTTTCTAGATTTGGTTCCCTTTCAAAATCTCAGAATCCCAAATGATAGAAGCCTTATGTATTTAGTTGAATCATAGACCACATTTTCATTCTGTGAGTTCAAGCCATCTAGAAATACCCAAATGTCCATATTTTTTGAGTATCTGATTAGCATGATGAATTGGGCCTCAATGAATGTGATTTGCATTAATATTTTGAAATGGCTAACACTTGCATTTGATTGATCATGACAAGTAACTTCATTTTACAAAACTATCCCGTGTAGACATTGTGAAATGAGCTCTAATGGTTGAACTTTAGGGAATTCGAGCTTGCTCGGATTATCTGAGATATAGTCTGGTCGGGGAATCTAAGCCTGCTCAAATTACCTGACTTTTGTTCATTTTGTTTTAAAATCTCAATATCCATGATAAAAAAGTTTTCATAATGAAATTATATGATCATCTCATGGAATATTGTTTGACTTGAGTATAATTTTGATTCAATGGCATTATTATTGCATACATTGGTACTTCATGGAATTAATATAATGTGTTGTATTATTATTTTCCATTTTGGTGAATTTGGTCTTTTCTAACAAATGCGAGAAGAATTGAGTCTCGAAAAGGCATCTAAGTCAAAGGTTTCTTTGGTACAAGAGGGGGTCAAAAGAAGAGCGAAAAGGATGAATTATGATTTCAAGGGAATATGGCCAGAGTCCAAGATTGCCTATGCTTGGTCAAAGATTGTGGATACAAACATAGGACATGTGGATCACAATGAATTTCAATGAAGAATGTATGGAAATTCACCAACTCAGCTCACTCAGATCCTGACTCATATTGGCTCAAGCAGTAGGGTTCCCACCAACACAACTTTGTATAGAGCTGGTTTTAGAGTGTGCAAAGCACTATGACTCTAGAACAAGGATTATAATTAGGCCACAAGGTATAGTCATGGAAAATATTACTGAAGATTCCATTGCAGGGATTTTCAATATAGCCTCACATCACAAGCTAATTGAGGATATTAACATTGGAGAAGCAATGAAGTTTTATGATGAAGAGCCCAATAGGGAATTGGAAATCATGAACAACTCCTAGATATTGAAGCTAAAACCACACTACTCTAAGTTTCCCAAACAATTGCATAGGAGTGATTTCAAGATGGAGTATCATGATATTATCACTCTCTTGGGAAGAGCAATGGGAGTAGAAGAAGCTCACATTTTCTAGAATTGGATGTTCTACCCCATCACACAAATTGTGGTTGAAAGAATTATCATTGGGCTATAATCATAAGCAACAACTTGGATTCGCAACTGAGAAGTGTACAAGAGACCAATAGATTCACCATAACTTTATATCTTTTCTACATGTTGGAAAGAAAGACTAAGTATAAAGGTCTCAATTGCAAAGGGACTATAAAAAAAGTCAAGATATGTGACATATATCTAGAGTTGTAGCATAAAACAAGCAACTATGGGAGAGCCAACAAGGATTTCTTTATGTACATTCCTAGGTTGTTGCAGGATGCTCTCCATATGAAGATTTCTTCTGATGCCATGGACTTTGTTAAATAGTATGGTCAATGGTTTATTCAATTTCAAAGGTTTACATACATCTAGATACAAGGATACCCTGTTGTTCCACTTAGACTACCAATGTATCCAAAAAATAAGCTCATAATGCTAGAATCGACAAGGAAATAGAGGAGAAGGAAAAGCTACATAAGAAATTGAATGATGTTTACAAATGTGTCCAAGACCTAATGAAGCCTCTGCAAGCTTGTACTTATGGTAGTTATTCAATTCCTAAGGGATTGTTTCCCAAGGAAGTTGTTTTAGAAATAGAGAAGTTAAAATCTTCTATGCACAATACATATGAATGGCTTCAAGATGTCAGTAAAAGAGGGGACGAATAAATTGGAAATATTTTAGGTATCTTTGCCAAGGCAGCTAAATTCCTTGAAGATACCTCCCAGTTTGCTGCAGACTATGATAAGATTGATGAGTCAATTGTTGAAGAGCTAAAGAAGATCATGTTGGTACCTCAACAAGACTTGAAAAAGATGAACATCATTTCCTTTGATGAAATTGGTAAGGTAAAGGAGTGGATAGAAGTTTGGAAATATAGAAAATAACTCCTTACTAAGGATTCAAAGAAGATAATGAAGCTACAAGGAAAAATGGAGATATATAATAGTTGCATTAGTTTTCTAGAGATAATATGGGGAAGAGAAAGTTTGGTCAGAAAAACATGAAAATTGGTAGGTTGCTAGCATGGTGGCATGGGATATATGCTCCTTTTGATAGTGCACCAATTGCTAAAGACCATCTGGAGGATGCAACCATCTACATCTCAAAGTTGGACAAATTTTTTGAGTTACAAGTGGAATGGGAACAAGCAATGCCAAAATATGTTGATGAATTAAAAGTTCATAAATTAAGAATTAAATTTATCCAAATTCCCGAGCTAGAAGATGTGAAAGAGATATTGGAGAAAGTAAAAGAATTGTATAACAATTTGGATACCAATAAAGAGGGAGAAAATAGCTAGCTTGCAATCACCTAGGAACTTGTGTAAATCATGTGACTACATTTCTAGAAAGAACAGCCTAAAATTTTGTGCCTTCAAGGAGGAATGTTTCTAGAATGGTCCAAGCCGACCTAGAGTTAGTTACAAGCATTTGATGAAATTTTATTTTATTGAAAAAAATCTTTAGGCCGACCTAATCATGTAAACCCTAATTCTAGGTCGACATAATGTTATTTTCTATAAATTGAGGCTCCAAATTCATTTGTAAGGGTTAGAAATTGTTGGAATAGTGTGAATTGAGCTAGGAGTTAGTATTTTTTGAGAGAAAGCGTTGAAACATTTTGGATACTTGAATTGTTGCAAACTTGGGTGATTCAATATAAGTAAAGACATTGTTCTTTGGTGTTCTTTCTTGTGTTATACACCTTGCATGTTTCATGTTACCCTAGATCTTTGAAAATTTATTTGAAGTAGTGATTGCATGTTAGATTTTAGATTTAGATGTGATGAAATTGTGTTAATGATTTGAGATTTGAGGTGTTTGAGCAATCCTCGATCCATACTTTTAGCAACTTACTGATTGTAAGTTCTGTTAAGTTAGCTTGGGCCTAAAATTTGCATGATAAGTTTAATTGTAGGTATTTATTCATTTCAATTACAAAATAAGGTTAAGTTTTTTTAATGCTTCATGATCTAAAAATATTAATTTCCTTAGAATATTACAATATTTCTGTGAGATTGTAGATTTAATATGGGTTAAATAGGAATTGGTTCTGAAGGATTGGTCCACTTTGGATATTAAATTGTTTACACAATTGGTCTTAGGAATTAGTTAGTTTTAGAAATCTCTCTAAACCCTTTATATTTTGTTATTTTTTTTAAATTATGGGTTATTTTTAGGTTTAAGTGCATCAATATATTGCAAGAAATGATGTATTTGAAGTCTCCAATATTTTTTTTGTAAGGTCCCTTGTGATTACTAGCATTTTCACATTTATCACTGAGTTATTCTTTCATTGTCAAGACTTGACATTAGATACCTTGGGGTTATCTCTTGATGTTTGATAATAGAGATTTACCTTTCAAGAGAGATAGGATATTATATTTTTTCTGAGTTGTTGTTGTGTAGAAAACACCATCAACAAGAATATTTCTTGGATACTCTACTACTAGCAAGGCATACATATGTTTTAACAAAAGGTTGAGAAAGATTATTGAAAGCACTAATGTGAATGTTGATGAAGACATACATAGATCTATTGAGATAAGTGAATTTGAACCTGATGATCCTATCTATGGACATGTACCTAAGGAGAACAAGAAGAAGAAAGAAGAAGAGAAAGAACAAGAAGAACACGAAGAAGAAGAAGAAGAGAATAAAATTAAACCAACTACTAGGACTCCTAAATATGTACAGAAGAATCATTCGGAAGATCTGATAATTGGAGACAAGAGTGAAGGTATGAAGACAAGAAGCAGAGTTGCAGTTGAGGTAAATTTGTGTTTACTTTCTACAATATAACCTAAATCTGTAAAATAAGCATGTGAAGATGAAAGTTGGATGAGAGCTATGAAAGAGGAATTGTAGCAGATAGAAAAGAATCAGACCTGGGAAATAGTCCCTAGGCCTATGAACAAAAATATGATTGGCTCAAAATGGTTGTTCTGGAATAAGCTGAATGAAAATGGAGAGGTAGTAAGGAATGAGGAAAGACTAGTATGCAAAGGATATTCACAATTTGAAGGTATAGATTTTGAAGAAACATTTTCTCTTGTGCCTAAAATGGAAGCTATTAGAATGTTTTTGGCATTTTCTTCCCACAAGGATTTCAAGGTATATTAGATGGATGTTAAGTCATCTTTTATGAATGGTGAGTTGGAGGAAGAAGTGTACATGGAGAAAACTGGAGGTTTTCAGTTGTCTAACAAACCAAACATGGTTTGTAAGTTAAAAAAGACATTGTATGGGCTAAAGCAAGCTCCTAGAGCTTGGTATGCAAGACTGGAAATATATCTAACCAAGAAAGGATTCAAGAAAGGTTCTCCTAATAGAAACCTCTACTTCAAAGTGAAAGGTAATAAGATGTTGATTGTAGTTGTTTTTGTTGATGATATCATTTTTGGTGGAAATGAAGGAATTTGTAAAAAAGTTTGCTAAAGAGATGCAAAAATAATTTGAGATGTCTATCATTGGTGAATTGAATTTATTCCTTGGTCTACAAGTGAATAAAATTGATAAAGGGATATTCATTTCACAATCTAAGTATGTAAAAGAGTTGTTGAAGAAATTTGGGATGGAGGATTCTAAACTAGTTTGTACTCCTATGGTAACTAGATGTAAACTAAGCAAAGATGATGAATCTAGAAAGACTGATCTAAGAAAATATAGATCCATGATTGGTGGAATGTTGTACCTTATTTCAACTAGACCAGATATTATGCATATAGTGTGTTTAGTTGCTTTATTCCAAGAAAATCCTAAAGAGGCACATGTTGTAGCTATAAAGAGGATATTTAGATACCCTAAAGGTACACTGAATTTTGGACTATGGTACCCTAATAGTGATGATTTCACTTTGAGTTCCTATATAGATGTTGATTGGGCTGAATGTATAGATGACTAGAAGAGTACCAGTGGTGGTGCTTTCTTTCTTTGTGGAAACTAGTTTCATGGTTGAGTAAAAAAAAGACTAGTTTCTTTATCTACAACACAGGAAGAATATATTGCTGAAGAATCTTGTTGCACAAAAATTTTGTGGATGAAGCAAACACTAAAATATATTGGTGTGGTATGTGATAAGCCTATTTCTATTTTTTGTGACAATAAAAGATAAACATTTTGACGAACCCAGTTATGAATTCAAGAATGAAGAAAAAATCTATTAAGTATCATTTTCTGAGAGAAAAAATGTTGAAGAATGAGGTTAGATTGGAGTATGTGACAACAAAGGAAAAAATTGCAAATATATTTAAACTAAGGCTCTTCCGAAGGATACTTTTGAGAATCTTAGGGAGATGTTGGGGATCATTGGCCCTACTAACTAGGTGCACATGAAGGTACATTAGTCCAGTGAATTCACAAATTCTTCATTTATCTGGACTGATAAATGGGTCTACTCTGCAAGGGGAGTAGAAAATGTTTTCATTGTTGCAGTATGGGTGTACTCCTAAATTTTCCGATCTTTTCCATTGATGTCAAAGGGGGAGAGATTGGAGTAAGGGAAGCAAAAATTCATGTGAAAAATAGTTATCCTAGTGTTGTGAAGGATTATGTTATCTTTGATGGTTTTTCACATCTTGTGTTTCCATCAATGACAAAGGGGAAGATTGTTGTAGATATGAGAAAGTTTGGTGGTGTTGTCATTAATATTGTCATTAATTTCAACACTGTTTAGTATGTTGCAGATTGTACATGAATAGTTGAGATGCTACTGAGATGTTGTGAGTACATGGAGCTAACCTTTTAGTGTTGTAGATGTGATGGTTTGGTGAGTTTCCAAGTGCCTTTGAGAAAATTAAATAAAGAAGAGAAGTCAGAATGTTGAAAGTGTTCAAATTGTGCTCTAGTATGTGCTCCACATTTCTCTTGTGTTGGTCCTATGCTTGTGTGGATCTAAAGGTTTGTTAATGAGGATTTAGTGGTGATATCTCCTAAGTTTCAGTATCTAGTGTGATGGTGTCTGAGAGTTATGATCACTGGTATGTGAACTACTCTGGTAGAGTTGGTCTTCTATGGATTGGGAGAAATATTTTTCCTCTATAGTCCTCCACTGTTTTGTTTCAAATCTTGTAGATCTGGTATATGCCTTGGGAAGGTCTTTTTCGTGCTCTGGAAAATAATTTTGAAGTTTGGTAATTTGGAAGTCATGTTTCTATATTCCAGTATAGGTTTGCTTAGTTCATATGATTTGGTGAGAGGTATTCAGTGTATGAAGTATATTGTTTTGCTACAAATGTATTTGAAGAACTGTAAGATGAAGTTTTGTGCATATTGAAGCATGTTGATCTATTCATGTGTCATCTTCTTGTTGGGAAGAATGTGCAGCAATTTTCTTTTGTGTTTTCATTAGGTTTATCTGACCTAGTGTTTACACTTCATTCAAAAGAATAAAATTTAATTGAGGAAGCATGTAGAAGGTTCAAGAAAATAATTTTATTGGTCCACTCTTATTCCTTTCCACCACAGGAATTTTGAGTTGCCAACCTAATTTGAATTAAAAAATTGGGTTATTTTGTGGCTAACTATGGTAAATGTTTCTAAGGTTGATAATGGTATAAAAGCAAGTTGAATTATGGATATTTGTATGGAAATGTGATGCAAGGTGATGGAAGTAAGACATAAATCATAAGAGCAGAAGTGTGTGTGTTAGTTGTGTTGAAGATAGTGAGATAAGGGTCTCTATAATCCCACAAATGTGCTTTAATTGTAGTGGTGGATCTTTTTGTTCTCTTTTGTATCTGTAGGTAGTGAGCCTCCCTATTTGAAAATGAGTCTTTTTTGTAGGAAATGGTCCTATATATTTGGACAATGAGTCCTCTTTTGGGTAGTGAGCCCTTGGTAGTGAGCCTTTGTATTGAATTTATAATCTTTATATTGTGAGTTAACCCTCACCGTGTTTTTTCCCTTATTGGGTTTTCCACGTAAAAATCAAGTGTTCATTTTGTTTATTTATTTTCTTTTATTTGTGTTTCATGCTCATATGTAATAATATAATAGTGCGGTTGAAGAATTGATATGTAATAAATTCTTAAGTTTGAACTTGTGTGAAAACTAATTCATCCCCCCTCTAAGTTTTCCTACTCCTATTTAGCAATTGGTATCAAAGTTTTTAGTTCCTTGTGTAGAGCTTAACTGCTTAAGGAAGATATGATTGTGCACAAGTTGGTGATCCCTATGTTTGATGGAACTAACTATAATGATTGGAAGGGACAAATGAGAGGATATATTATCTCTCTTGGTTTCATGACCTAGAAGGCTATTAAGAATAAGTATACACTTGCATCTGGTGGTGTCAATTATGTGGATGACATCTCTACTTATGAATAAAATGAGAAGGTGAAGTATGCAATTTGTAGTGGATTATCTAAAAATGAGCGAGTTAAGGTTAATTCTCTAGATACTACATATGACATCTAGAATAAGTTGGAAGACATGTATGAAGGAAATGAAAAGGTGAAATTGACAAAGAGGTTGGCAGAAAAGCATAGATTTGTGAACCTAAAGATGGAAGATGGTGAAGAATTTACAAGTTTCTTTCAAAGAGTTGAATTGATAGCAAATGAATTTAGAAATCGAGGAAAACTAGTAGATGAAGATATAATCGAGAAGATCCTAATCACTTTACCAGAATGTTACAACGAAAATATCTCTATTATTGAAAAAATGTATGATCCTAAGAAGTACACTCTCGAAGAGTTGTCTGATACCCTACAAGCATTCAAGATAAGGAAGTTTTAGAAAGATGAAAAGACAAAAGAGAAGACATAAAAAACATTTAAGGATTTGAATATTGAAGAACTAGATAGCGATCATGAAGAATTGGAAGAAAACTTCACGAAGAAATTGAAGGTATCATAAAATATAAAGGTATGCTACCCTTTAAATGTTTTAGTTTTGGTAACATTGGCCATTATGCTTCGAGATGTATGAATAGGGCTACACATAAAAATTACAAGGATTATAAGCATAAGGATAGGAAAGATAAGAATTATAAGAAGCTATACTATGTTAAGGAAGAGGCAAGTATCTTTTATGATGAATCTGAAAATGAGGTTGAATATAGTGAATGCTTATTCTTATATTTGGAAAGTAAATCTGTATCCACTAACTCTAGAAAATGTGTAAGTAAGAAGGCTCTGAAGATGAAGAAGAATAGGATAGAAGGTACTTTGGTTACAAATTTTCATGCAAGATAGGATAAAGACCACTGGGTAATTGATAATGGATGTTCAAATCACATGACTAGAGATAAGAGTATGTTCACTAAGCTTGAAAAATATGATGGTGGTTTAGTCACATTCAGTGATGATTCAGGAGCTAAGATATGTTGTAAAGGTTCAATAAGTTTTGATGGAGTGCATAATACTAATGATGTATATTATGTGAAGGGTTTGAGGAATAACCTTTTGAGTGTTGGTCAGATGTGTAGCAATGGCTATAAACTTGTGTTTCAGAACAATACCTGTGAAATTAGAAAAGGATCTAAGAATGGAGATATGATTACTATTGGAAGAAGAACTCATGGAAACATCTATCAGTTGAAGGGAGTGAATGGTCATTTTCTTGTATCTCAAATCAATGAAAGTTGGTTATGGCACCAGAGAATGGGACATGTGAACTTTGATAACCTAGTCAAGATCAGCGCTAAGGAGATTGTTTGAGGATTGCCTAGAATCACAAGACCTGCTAATGCTATGTGCATAAGTTGTCAATTGGGGAAGCAAAAAAGATGTAGCTTTAAAGGAAAATAAAATTATACTACTAGAATGTTGGATTTGATTCACACTAATCTCTATGGTCTAAATAGGATGAGAAGCCTAAATAGAGATAGGTACTTTATGTTTCTTATTGATGATTATACTCATATGACATGGGTTGCTTTTCTCAGAGAAAAGAATCAGGCCCTGGATAGGTTTAAGGTATTCAAAGCAAGAGTGGAAAGTGAATTAAATCTAAAAATCAAGTGTTTAAGATCTGATAGAGGTGGTGAATTCACTTCTAGTGAATTTGATGGATTCTATGAGAAGCATGGCATAAAAAGATAATTTTTTGCTCCAAGAACCCCACAAGAGAATGAAGTAGTTGAAAGGAAAAATAGGATAGTATAGGAAGCTGCTAGAACTGTGATGAAAGATTCCAATGTACTGGATGCATATTGGAGAGAAGCGATACATACTATTTTTTATGTTCTTAATAGAGTTTAGATCAAACACAACACAAATACACCTTTTGAGTTGTGGACTGGTAAGACTCCTACTATGAAATATTTTAACGTATTTGGAAGCATATGCTATATTAAAAGAGATGATGAAAATCTTCAAAATTTTGATGCTAGATGTGATGAAGGAATATTTATTGAATACTCTACTACTAGCAAGGAATATAAAATTTTTAACAAAAAGTTGAGAAATATTATTGAAAGTGCTAATCTGAAAGTTGATGAAGACATACGTAGACCTATTGGGATAAGTGAAGTTGAACCTAGTGAGCCTATCTATGTGCATGTACCTGAGGAGAAGAAGAAGGAAGAAGAAGAAAAAGAAGAAGAAGAATAAGAATAAAATGAGTTGAAACTAGTTATTAGGACTCCTAAATATGTACAAAAGAATCATCTATAATATCAGAGAATTGGAGACAAGAGTGAAGGTGTGAAGACAAGAAGTAAAGTTACAGCTAAGGTAAATTTGTGTTTACTTTCAAAAATAGAACCTAAATATGTAAAGAAAGCATGTGAAGATGAAAGTTGGATGAGAGCTATGAACAAAAATAAAACATGGGAAATAGTCCCCAGGCTTGTGAACAAAAATGTGATTGGCTCAAAATGGGTGTTCTGGAATAAGATGAATGAAAATGGAGAGGTAGTAAGGAATAAGGAAATACTTGTATGAAAAGGATATTCACAAGTTGAAAGTATATATTTTGAAGAAAAATTTGCTACTATGCCTAGAATGGAAGCTATTAGAATGATTTTGGCATTTTCCTCCCACAAGGACTTCAAGGTATATCAGATGGATGTTAATTCATCTTTTCTAAATGGTGAGTTGGAGGAAGAAGTGTACATGGAGCAACCTGAAGGGTTTTAGTTGTCTAACAAACCAGACATGGTTTGTAAGTTAAAGAAGGCATTATATAGGATGGAGCAAGCTCCTAGAGCTTGGTATGCAAGACTAGATAGACATTTGACAAAGCAAGGATTCAACAAAGGATCTACTGACAACAATCTCAACTTAAAAGTGCAAGGTAATAAGATGTTGATTGTAGTTCTTTATGTTGATGGTATCATTTTTGGTGGAAATGAAGGAATGCGTAAAAAATTTATTGAAGAGATGCAACAAGAATTTGAGATTTTTATGATTGGTGAATTGAATTTCTTCCTTGGTCTACAAGTGAATCAAACTGATAAAGGGATATTCATTTCACAATCTAAGTATGTAAAAGAGTTGTTGGAGAATTTTGGGATGGAGGATTCTAAACTAGTTCATACTCTTATGGTAACCAAATGTAAACTGAGCAAAGATGATGAATATGGAAAGACTGATTAGAGAAAATATAGATCCATGATTGGCAGACTGTTGTACCTTACTACTACCAGACCAGATATTATGCATATAGTTTGTTTAGTTGTTAGATTCCAAGCAGATCCTAAAGAGGCATATGTTGTAGCTATAAAGAGGATATTTAGATACCTTAAAGGTACACTGAATTTTGGACTATGGTGTACCCTAATAGTGATGATTTCACTTCAAGTGCCTATATAAATGCTGATTGGGATGGATGTATAGATGACTGGAAGAGTACTAGTGGTGGTGATTTCTTTCTTGGTAGAAGATTAATTTCATGGTTGAGTAAAAAACAAGACTCAATTTCTTTATCTATAGCAGAGGCAGAATATATTGTTGTAGCATCCTTTTGCACACAATTTTTGTGGATGAAGCAAAATTTGAAAGACATTGGTGTGGTATGCGATGATCCTATTTCTATTTTCTATGACAATACAAGTGAAATAAACATTTCGAAGAACCTAGATATGCATTCAAGAATGAAGTACATATCTATCAAGTATCATTTTCTGAGAGAAAAAGTGTTGGAGAATGAGGTCAGACTAAAGTATGTGAAAACAAACGAACACATTGCAAATATATTTACTAGGGATCTTTTCAAGGATAGTTTTGAGAATCATTGGGATATGTTGGGGATAATTGGCCCTACTAACTAGGTGCACATGAAGGTAAATTAGTCCAGTGAATTCATAGATTCTTCATTTATCTGGATTGATAAATGTGTCTACTCTATAGGGGGAGTAGAAAAGGTTTACATTGTTGTAGTATGGGTGTACTCCTAAGGGGGAAGTAATTAGAGTTATCGATATTTTCCATTGATGTCAAAGGGGGAGAGATTAGAGTAAGGGAAGAGAAAATTCATGTGAAAAATAGTTCTCCTAGTTTTGTGAAGGATGATGTTGTATTTGATGGTTTTTCACATCATGTGTTTCCATCCATGACAAATGGGAGATTGTTGTAGGTATGAGCAAGTTTGGTGGTGTTGTCATTAATATGGTCATTGATGTCAACATTGTTTAGTATGTTGCAAATTGTACATGAATAGTTAAGATACTGCTAAGAGTTTGTGAGTACATGGAGCTATCTTTTTAGTGCTGTAAATGTGGCGGTTTGGTGAGTTTCCATGTGATTTTGATAAAATTAAATAAAGAAGTCATAATGTTGGAAGTGTTTAGATTGTGCTCTGGTATGTGCTCCAAATTTCTCCTGTGTTGGTCCTATTCTTGTGTAGATCTGGAGGCTTGTTAATGAGGATTTAGTGGTGATATCTCCTAAGTTTTAGTATCTGGTGTGATGGTGTGTCTGAGTTATGATCACATATATGTGAATTGCTCTGGTAGAGTTGGTCTTCTATGGACTGGGAGAAATATTTGTTCTTTGTAGTCCTCCACTATTTTTTTTTAGATCTTGTGGATTTAAGATATGTCTTGTGAAGGTATTTTCCATGCTCTAGTGAAGAAGTTTGAAGTTTGGTAATCTGGAAGTCATGTTTCTATATTCCATTACAAGTTTGCATAGTTTGAATGATCTGGTGAGAGGTATTCAGTGTATGAAGTATATTTTTTTTGTTGTGGATGTATTTGAAGAAGTCTAAGATGAAGTCCCATTTATATTGAAGCATGTTGAGGTGTATGTGTGTCATTTTCTTGTTGGGAAGCTTGTGCATCAATTTTCCTTTCTGTTTTAGTTAGGTTTGGCTAACCTAGTGTTTACACTTCATTTGAAGAATAAAATTGAATTGAGGAAGCATGTAGAAGGTTCAAGAAAATAATTTTATTGGTTCACTCTTATTCCTTTCCACTATAGGAATTTTGAGTTGTCAACCTGATTTGAATTTATAAAATGGGTTATTTTGTGGGCGATTTTGGTAAATGTTTCCAAGGTTGAGAATGGTATAAAAGCAAGTTGAATTGTTAAGAGTTGTATGATAGTGTGATACAAAGTGATGGAAGTAAGCCACAAATCATAAGAGCAAAAGTGTGTGTGTGATTTGTGTTGAAGACAATGAGATAAGGGTTTCTGTAATCCTGTTAATTTGATTTAATTACAGTGGTAGATCTTTTTGTTCTCTTTTGTATCTGTGGGTAGTGGGCCCCCCTATTGGACAGTGAGTCCTTTTTGTAGGCAGTGAGCCTTTGTATTTGGATAGTGAGTCCTATTTTGGGTAGTGAGCCCTTGGTGGTGAGTCTTTTTATTCAATTTATAATCTTTATATTGTGAGTTAACCCTCATCATGGTATTTCACTTATTGGGTTTTCCACATAAAAATCTAGTTTTCATTGTGTTGATTTACTTTGTGTTATTTGTGTTTCATGCTCATACTTAATAAAAAAATAGTGTGGTTGAAGAATTGATAAGTGATAAAGTTTTAAGTTTGAATTTGTGTGACAACTAATTCACCCCCCCTCTTAGTTGTCCTGCACCTATTTAATAGGATAGAACTAGAAGCCAAAGATTGATACCAATCTTGATCTTTTTGTTGGAAAATAAAGGGAAAACAACTAAGATGGGGGGTGAATTAGTTATCATTGAATTTCAAACTTATTCAACTTATTAACCTTAATTTAAAATCTGATCATTAATCATGAAAACATAAATGAACAACACATCAAAAGCACACATAACACCAAGATTTTACATGGAAACCCTATTAGGGGAAAAACCACAGTGGAGGTCAATCAACAAGATTATACCCTATTAAAAGTATAAGGAAATATAAATGGGGAAAGTAAATGCATTCAAGAACACTGCCTAGAGCTCACTGCTCAAATACAATAAGGCCTACTACCCAAGGAAGACACAATATCTTACAGAAAGATTTAGATTAAAACTATCTAGATTTGAACTGAGAAAATAGCATTTGCTAATGCCTGGTTATAGTTTTTGTTAAGCACATGAACACTTCACTCCTCTTCACTCTTCTTCACTCTCAACTCTTCCCTCGAATGATCTAAACTTTATTCACACACATCACTCATACATTTTTCATTTACACCACACTTGCACACTTTGCCTTCTATGATTCGAACAAACAATCTCTCTTATATATTTGCAACAAGAAATTACATTGCAATAATTCGGCCACAAAAAGATAATAAAATAATTTCAAATAGTCGCCCCAAAACAAATAAAGATTATTTATGTGAATAAACCAAGGTTGTCCATGACATAGTGAAGACCAAAAACAACATCTCCAACACAAAAAAAACTTCAATTAATTACTCCTCGAAGATCCACAACATGCTTCAACATGTTTTTTTCCAAGAACATGAAAAAAATGAACACACAAGAGAAAATTTTATATCACGAGCACAATTGTCAATGCAAACATACCACAAAGATAGAGAACAAACTAGAAACATCCACAAGAATCATGAAACACTAGAGAAGCACCCATGACAACTAAACTTACTAAAATAACATGATCTTCAATTAGGAACATCAACTGAAGTGACAAAAAAATTGTCAGAATGAAGATGCCCATAACTTGATCAACTCTTCATGCAGATCTCTTAAAATTGACATGGATAAAATAGATATAATCAACAAGAAACCCTTTATTCCACAACCTCAGAATAGTAACGTACTAAACACACCAATAGAAATATCTTCACTCCACCACTAACAACCTGTAGACTTCTTATTACAATTTTATCAATATCCTCGACATATACAACTTCTAATGAAAGAATGCTAATAGTGTTGACATCAATGACAACCACATATCAGCAACACAACCACAACATCAAACACTTTTCCTTTGAAAGAGGTGGCCAATAGCCTAAGAGCAATGTTTCCCTCCACTATGTTATGTACCCCAAATACCTCTGCTATATCTTGGAGTGTTTGAAGGGGGTTTTGAAGTCTTCTCTAGACAATTTTGGAATAGCCTTGAGGGTGTTAGCAGGTATGGAAGGCCACACATCTGGGGGCATGGGTGGTTTTAGTGGACTACCACTATCCCAAGTCACAAAATTTATAGGAGTAGGGGCAACTACATGAGCCATAGAGAATAGATTCCTATGAATCAAGTATATTGGTATTCTGATTTGGAAAATCTGGCCTCCTGGTGGGGTAGATAAGGTTCTAGATTCTAGGCTCTCACTTCTTATTCTATTACACCTTACAGGTGATATAGAATCTATAAGTGTTCTTCTCCTAGATACCAAGGTGGGTAACAAAGAGTACTAGAAATGGCCTCTTGAGGATGCTCTTTTTTGGATTCTGGGAAAAAAAATTCTAGCTTCTTTCCTTGGCCTTATTTAAGAAATATTTTGGACTTCCAATCAGATATTTGAAAAGCTTCGAGTCCCACTAGGCATGCCAGAAAAAGAAATGTGGATCATCAAATCTTGCACCTCTCCGACAACCTTATGGGAAATTTAGCGAGTGGGGGAACAATTTGTGCCTCACTGAATACTTCTAGTATTTTTATAGAAATTTGGCTCTTCTTCGAGTTTGGAGAAAAAGGTAGAAGAAAATGTAAACATAAAATAGGAAAATGGTGCTGCGCCAAATTTTTTACAACATTTTAAATCCAATTCCTTTTCTATGAATAATATATTAGACACAGAATGCCACAACCCTTCATTGTTGGCAAGAGAGCAAGCAACAAAGGCTAAATTTAAGCACAGTGTAGTCTTTCAAATCTCCCCACAGGAAATTTTCACTAAGGTCCAATCAAGCATAAAAGTTCCAAAAGTTAACAGAAAAACATTAAGAAATTACATAAAACCTTCCTCCTTTTACAACATAATATGAAGAAAAAATAACCCTTAAACAAACTAGAGAAGTTCAATGGACATAATCCAATTTCCATAGGTCATTAGTGTACCATATAAGCCTACAACATGGAAATCAACTTCTCAAACTATTCAAATTAAGCTAAACATAGTGTTTCATTCTAAACAAAAGCATAAAGAAGGAAACTTGAAAAAGGTCATAACATGCACAGTTTCAAAGATTTCTTCCAAACAGTTCATGCTTAAATATCAAATGAACTTAAAACAAAGGTTGGATGCCAATTCAATAATAGTTTAAGTAAAAACAATATAACATGCTAGAGAAGCAATTTTCTACTAGATTTTTCTTCTCAAAATATCTCTATAACTAAAGAAAAAGAAAAAGAACTACTTTTTCCAAAGGGGAGCTTTTTTTTTTTCTTATGTCGCCTCTTAGCATTTATAGCTGAAAAAGGGAGAACTATCGCCAATGTCCCAGAAGTAAATACTACAAGATGCCAACATTTGATAGCTCATGATCTGATCTTAGATCTCTAGTTAGGTCACAACAATATTTTCTCATTAATTCTCAACTACCTCATTTATGTCCTTTTCGATATTTAGCGAAGATTCCTATCTGAAAGCAATCAAATCCTAGAAAACAACATGGAAAAAATTTGGTTCACCAATCACATAGGTTGATGGAACTGACTGAAAGTTTCCATTCTAAAAACAAGAAAGACCCAACATGCTCGAACAAACTCCAAAAGAGATCTTTTCTTAAAAGTGTAAACTTCCTGCAGTGAAGAGATGACATGTCGAGTAGGAAGGGATTCTCAATTTTAAGAAAATTTCCTTTGAGAAAATCTCCACCAAGCTAACATGTTTCCTAGCTCTCTTCCAAAATGAAGACGATAAATGAAAGTCATACAACCACCACATGGCACATTGCACACCTTTCCAAACAAATTTTTCTTTGAGTGCAGACACATCCAAAGCCGAAAAAGTATAAAAGCCAAAAATAAAAATAAAATATTAAGGGAAAATTACTTCACACTAAGTTCTTCTAGTAAGGATAATAAAACATGCATACAAATGTTTCCCATTTGGATATTTGAAAAGAGATATCCCTCGAGTATTAAGGAAGAAAACATAGATCTAACTCATTTTTATTCTTAACCAATTTAGAAGAAGAAAGTTAGCAGTAATGGTTGTTGACCTCCTTATGATGTAAAAACCTTGGAACAAAATGAGCCCAAGGAATTCAAACCTTTAGAATTATATCCATCCTTTTACTAGACTACTAATCCATGTGTTTCATTTTTCCAAGTTCTATAGTAAATTTTCTATCAATGTCACCAACCAAATTTCCTTTCAGCTGCACAAAAGCTCCAATGAGTTTTTGGTCATTCAAGTAGAATATTGCTAAAAGTTTCCTTGTTTGTCATAGTAATTCACTTGCTATTAAACTTTAGACCGTTCTTCCTCCTATTCAATGTACACAAAATTCATCAATGGATTTTCTTATGAGAGAATACATGGTAAAAATCAAATTGAAAGTTGAAACAAATGAAATGTGCCCCCAGTCTTTCATAGGCATACTCTATCGTGTCTTCTTCTAAGATGATTTGTCATCTATTTGAACCACATGAATCTCTCTCCTACAACCTAACCTTATAATGTATTGTTGCATTGCAGTTAGGTTAAAACATATAATATTTCTATAAATATATAATAATATATATATTATTATTTTAATAGAAAGAAGTGATTTGTTTGATAAAATTCCTCTACGAAATGGGGTCTCATGGTGATGTACATCACCATGGGACCCTGTTTCTTTGACGAATTTTATCAAATAGCTCACTACCTTGTCTATGCTACCACACTAGCAATGTAGTGAGCTTGTCAATTCTCACTATATTTTCAATACTCATCACCAGAAGACCCCATTTCTTTGAGGAATTTTATCAAACAACTTGTGCAGTTTTCTCACACATGCCTCGTTGAAGGCAAGGACCCTCTTTCACTTTGTTTTTGGTGTCTTGGCCCTTTCGTCTTGAGGTTTCATCTTGCTTTGGCATGTACTTAAATATATTTTTTTTATGGCCTAAGTAATTCCCATAAGTTATTCATTGAAAATCTTAAGCTCTGGGTAAATTTTGGATTTTTACCCTGATTTGGGACTTTCCACTCCATCTGGATTTTCCTGGATCCTGCTTAGACTCTGGCTGAGCACCGTTGTTAAGAGATTTTTGGTCTTTGTGGAATTCTTCCTACTCTGGATTTTTCTGAATTTCGTCCTGTCATCGGGATCCCAGATTTTCCTGCCTATCTTGTTGATTGCATTTAATGACCTTCGTACGAGCTTTAAATGGTGTATTTAATTTATTTTTGAGGTCTTTTATGCCATTATGCTTTATTTTTTATCATCTTTTGAGCTGAGGAGCTTGTGCATTCTGGTGAGTGTTTGATTGGATTTGGGGCATTGAGTTTGGATTGTGGATTTGAGTGGCGATTTCCTGTGTATTCCTGCCATTGTTCTTTGTGGACGCCATTGAATTCACATTTGTTGTTCTGAGATCGATTCCCACTTCACAATGCTATGTATTTGTTTGCCTTGCTTCTAATTGATGATTGTGGATAGGGAATTGGTTTTGTAGAGATTTTGGGGCTCGAATTCTTGAATCTTTAATCACTTCATGGCTAGGGTTGCATAGCATTGCTTTAGTTATCATCTCCCAAGCAAGCTTTAAGGTCCTTTGTCCATTTTAATTTTGATGTATCTTTCTTGAGAGTTGTGAGTAATCCCCTAGTGATCGAATTAGTGGTTGAAATATTTAAGTTCAGAGCTTGTCTATGCGTTAATGGTAGATCTATAAGGTTTGACTTAGGGTATCATCGTTTATCTTTAGTCTACTCTCGAATTAGCTTGGGGTGCTAAGAGAATCCATAGAAAACCTGTATTAAACTTGACCTAAGCTTAAATTTTTGAAATTCATGATCAATCTTGTGTTCTAAGTGAAATCGTGGTTTTATGTCGCAATGCGGGTTTCATCCTCAGTCCAGGATTTTCTGTCTCTGCGGATTTTTCCAACTTCCTCTGTTTTCCCGATTCCCCTTGATTTTCTGGGAATCTGCATGCTTTCATAGTTTTACCTTATCTACGTATTTCCGTTGACCCTGAATTTTCCCAAAATCTTGTGCCGCCTAGATTTTCTGAGGTTTATCAAATGTATCTACCTTCACAGAAATCTGTCTTTGGCAGATTTTCCTGAACTTTGGTGAAATCTAATGAAATATGGAGTAGCATGATGTGTTAGGGATTTTAGTGCATTTCATGATTAATTATCTTATGATCTCCTATGTGGTTTATTGATTTATAATGATTAGGTTTAATTGTCAGTAAGTGTTTCATAAATATTTCGTCAGAATTCATCTGGCCCAAAATTTCCCAAAATTCCTCTTTGGCTCAGATTCTATGAATGGTCCTAAAACCCAAAGTTCATCTAGATCATTTTGTATGAGTTTTAATAACACCTTGATTGTATGAGGTTCTTTCTAACAGTGTTTTGATTCATTAACATGGCCTTCCTATGATTTTTTGTTATGATTTCCTTGTTGGGTGCAAATTGAATCTAGCAAGACAATGGAATGATCCTCAGTATCTGAAGCAGAAAGAATTAAGGTGGACATCAAGAGAAAGATCCTTGAGAGTAAAATCACATCAATTTGGTTTGAGGTAATTGATACCAATGTCATACTATGGGATTATGAGGAGTTCAAAGGAAGAGTGGTAGTGTAGGATCCTCCTCTGGTGACAAAAAGGATGTTGGAATTAGGGTTGGCACATGTGGTTGGTTTTCCTTCCATAGTGCAGTGTTATGAGTTGGTCCTCGAATTTGCAAGACACTATGACCAGAATACATAGAGGATCATTGGTCCACAAGGGAGATTGGTGGCGAATCTCAACCCTATTTCCATTGCTCAAACTTTCGATATGCCATATAGGTCTCATGTGGTAGCATTTAATATGGAGACATCTAAGGGGTTCTATGAAGAACAAACTGTGAAATCACAACATCTCATCAATTCTTGGCTGGAGAAGCCAAAGTCTCAATATTCCAAGTTACCTAAACAACTATTCAGGACAAAATTTAAGGAGTATTATGATGTCATTACAATGCTTAGTAGGGTGGTTGGTTTGAGGAATGTGGGTGTGTTTGAAAATTGGATGTGCCACGCTATTGTGAGGATGGAGCAAGATCTGATTGATTATCATTGGGTTGGTGTGATTAGCAGAGTAATTCATGAGCAATTGTCCAATGTGTTACAAACAAATACCTTCACAATGACTTCGTACTTGGTCTATGCACTTGCGAGATTTCACCCCTACAAGGGATTGAGTACAAGGGGAACCTTTGGATAGGATATCATCTATGAGGTCTTCCCTCAATTGCATTTAGGAAGTTCAAGATATAAGAGGGTGAATGATGCATTCACCATGCATATCACTAGAATGCTTCAAGGAGAAAAGCATGCAAGGATTTCAAACCAGGCCAAAGAGCTAATTAAGAAATATGGTGCTTGGTTTATTTAGTTCCCAACCTTCTCATACATTTGGATTGATGGCTGACATAGGGCTCCATATAGACTTCCAAGGTACCCTACTAATCAAATCATACTCCTGGAAGTAACTAGGAAAATTTGTGACTTTGATTCCATTGTCAAGAGAGACAAGCATAAGATTGGCTTTGGTGGGGACTTCCCAATCAGGATTGGCACTGGGGAGGCATGTCCTTCCATTATTTCTACCCAGGCCTCAGATGAAGAAATGAGTACCCTTGGCTTGTCTTTTCATTCCAAGAGATCAAGGTTTGATATTACAGGTGAAGCCCAAGGGAAGGCCAGTAGAGAGTATAGCCACAAGGTTGATTTTGAAGACTATTGGATCAATTGTAGTGATGAGTTTGAAGTCAGGAAGAAGAAATTTTCTCAGCTCCGGGTTGAGTTAGTTCGATTGTACAATGTGAAGGAAGTCCTAGATCAATTGGAGGATGATGGAAACTTGATTCAAGATCATGCTTATGAGGTGGTAAAGGACAGGCCAATTGGTGATGTGGATTTGTTAGAAGAAGAAAAGATAGAATTAAAACAACTAATGGATCCAGTTATCAAGTTTACTAGGATGTGGCTAAGGCACAAGCTGTGGGAGTTGGACAATGAGGGAGTGAAATGCACCTACCATTTGATGGGAGATTTGGATCCTTACTCCACTTCTGAAGAATCAACTGAGCAGGACCCTAAGGGCAAGGGTAAGTTGGATTCTCCTTTCAAAATCAAGATAAAAGGTGTTCAAGAGGAGGAAGTCCAAGAGACTGAAAAACAAAGAAAGCCAAAGGCTAAGAAGAGGACAAAGACTAAGAGTCTGAGTAGAAAGAAATAGAGAGGCAGGGTCCTGAAGTTGATGTTCTTGTGCCCAAAAGGAGAAGAGTCATAAAATTGTCAGAGAAGGCAAGCTCCAAAGTAGTAGAGGAAGAAGTTACCCCACCAGTGGTGAATGTTGAAAGCTTAGAGGAGAAGGCACAAGTATACACAAGGAGGTCTAGAACTCCTCCTCCCAAGGATAGTGTGCCTAAAGCAGTCCTCCCTCCAGTTATTGCTCATAAGGAGCAACATGATGGTATTCCTTCTGCCCGTGAAGCTCAAAGCAAACTAGGTGAGTCAGAAAACATTGGGGAACATCCAGATACTAAAGGGGAGGAATTTCATGAAGGTGACATTTATAGCACAAAGGCAGAAATTGATAAGGTAGTGAAGTCTCCTTTGGTTGCATACATAGAGTCACCTATTGGAGCTAAAGATGTTAAATCACCTCCAGTATAAGAATAAGTCATGAAGGTTCCATCACCTGTACATAAAGAGTAACGTGCTAAAGAAAAGGAAAGCAAGATGTATGAAACTCCTGAAAAATAGAATTTGAGTGAAGATGTGCCTAAAGACTGGCAGGAGGAGAAAAAAAGTGAAGTGCAATTGGAATCCACTATCCTTGATTGGTTGGACAAGGAAATAAGGAGAAAACAGGTTGTTGTGGAAGATACTACACCAAATTGGGATGAGCTATTAACCAAGATCAGGAAGGATAAAGGTACAAAGAAGGCTAGGGTGATTTCAACGATTGAAAGAGATGAAGCTAGCAACAGGGTTTTCCACATTGCAACTCTTGCTCCAGATAAGAGTAGAGGTGAGGTGACTGGAAAAGATTATAATGTTTAGACTTTCAATCTAGGGCCTAATTTTGTTGAGCAAATATTGAATATTACGAGGGTTCTAGTGTGGTCATTTTAGGTAGATTGAGGAAGGAAATAAAGACCAAGCAGGAGTTAAAGAAGGAAAATGAGAATCTCAAGAAATTCTTGGAGTATTTGATGAAACCATTGCAATCTATTAACCCTTCAGTTTCTGTTGCGAATCCTTTGCCTCAGGAGACTATCATCGAGCTTGCAAAAATGAAGGCCTCCACTCTTGCCACTGCAAATTGGATGAAGGGGGTGCAAACCAAAGGAAATGAGGCTATTAAGGAGATTTTGTCAGGGAAGGATGCTATGAGAGCAATTGATTGGTTGAAGGGAGTGTTGACACAGGATAAGGAGGACACAAATCTCCTGCTGCAGAAAACCAAAACCATCATGGATTACACCAAGGATAGGATAGTAAGTGATAAAATTCTCCCTTCCTCCAGGGCTATTGAACCTTGGGAGTGGTTTGAAGCATTGCAAATCAGGCAGAAGGTGTTGAAGAAGATTTATAAATAGAGGAGGCAGATTGATGATACCCTAGCTGGTGTGTATAATGGTTCCATCACTTTCTTTGAGATTATGACATGGAGAAGAAATATTTCCCCCAAATATTTGAGTTTGGAGCAGTTGAGAAAATGGTGGCATGATGTTTATGCTCCAACCAATGATGATTTTATTTTTGAGCACCAGTTAGATGATGCGACCACCTATATTACTGTCATTTATAAATACTTAACCTATAGGGTTGATTGAGATAAGTCGGTAAAGTAGTCCAGGGAAGAAATTGCATCAATTGAGAGACGACTTAGGGTTTTTCCTCTACCACCTGTGGCCGACTTGGATAGGGTGCTTTTGAAAATTCATGAAATGATGGATCGGAATAAGGACAAAGGGGAAGGTAGTTAATGATTGGCTACATCGAGATTTATGCTTCCCTATTATTTTTCCATGCATTGGTCCGAGCTACATTGAAAATCCCAAGCCGACCTGGAGGAAGTTCATGCATTTAATGCATATTTTATTTCATTTTGAATTTCTCTTGGCCGACTTGTTGTGCCTAATTATTATTGTAAAAACTTATCTAGGCCGACATTTTTGGGGGGTTCTATAAATTGGCATTTTTCCTTATTTGTAAGGGTTAAGAAAATTTGGATATAGAAAAATAGAGAGATAGTTGAAGTGAATTAAGTAGAGCAAGAGTTAGTAAGTAGTTGTTCTCAAGCAAATATTGTAACATAAACTAGAATTGTTGCTACAATAGATAATTTAATGCAAGTAATGACATTGTGATTTGGTGCCATATTTGTGTTCTATTTATCTTGCATGGTTCTTGTTATTCTATCTTTAGAATTGCTTTGAAGAAATCTGATATTTAGGTGTTTATAGTTAGATTTGATTCAATAATGTTTATGGCTTGATATCTGAAGTGTTGTAGCAATCCCTAGTCCATACTTTTCGCAACCAACTGATTGTTAGTTGCTTTGCAAAGTTAGCCTAGACTTTATACTTAATAAGCTTAGTTCGATTGTGAGGGTTTATTTATTTTAACCTTAATAAGGTTGTTTGAATGACTGTTCATGATATGAAAATCTTAACACCTTAGAAGATTGCACTGTTTCTATAAGATTGCAGATTCATCTAGGTTAAGTAGAAATTGGTTTTGAGGGATTGGTCCATTTCAAGTGCTTGGTCATTTGCATTGTTGATCTTAGGTTTAGTATTAAGTCTAGAAATCTCTTCGAAACCCTTATCTTTTGTTCTTTCTTTGATTATTGAGTTAAATTTAGGATTGAAGTATCATTTCATTGTTAAATTTAATAAATTGAGATTCAGTATTTTGCTTGTAGTAAGGTCCCATTGTGATTACCAACATTTTCACATTTATCACTAAGTTTTTTATGCATTGTCAACACTTGACATTAGTGACCTTGGAGTTATCTCTTAAGGCTTGCTGATAGAGATTTACCTTTCAAGAGAGATAGGATTTCATATTATGTCTGAGTTGTTGTGCAGAAAACATCATCAACACAACTCACTACCTTGTCATGGCTACAGTATTGATAATGTAGTGAGATTGTCAAATTGTCAATGTGGTAGCATAGAAAAGGTAGTCAGCTATTTGAAAAAATTCCTCAAAGAAATGGGGTCTGTTGGCAATTACATCACCAGGAGACCCCATTTCTTTGAGGGATTTTTTCAAATAGATCACTACCTTTTCTATGCTACCGTACTAACAATGTAGTGAGCTTGTCAATGCTCGCTACCTTTTCTATGCTACACATTGAACCAAAACATGTAATCTACCCAATATTCATATGTAAAATTTGAACCAAAATATAAAATCTACCCAAAATTCATATGTAAACTTCGAACTAAAATGTATGTACAAACTTGGAACCAAAAAATATGTAAACTTGAAATATAGAAACAAAAGGTCTAAATATCAACTAATGTTGATGTGAATACTCTAAATTTTAATACAAATTAATCCAATGAACCATCTAGGTATTCTCTACTCTTTATTGTGTCAAGTATTTCCTCATGTTCAGACTCACACACCTTCCATAAGGTCTTGTTCAAAGGTCTACCCCCATATTTGATCAAATGAACATTGGATGCCACAACAAGGTTCGAGTAATGAAGATTCTTCCAATATAAAATTTCAAAGTCCTAAAATAGCCAAACAGTAACACTCTTATGTGGGTACCTTCTAAGCCATGTTCTAGTAACAACCATTGAGCCTATAGGGTATTTGATATTTTGTCCACCTATAACTAGGGCCTCCAATTTCTTTTTGGTCTCAACACAATGACACAAGTAATAATGTGTTCCCTCTTTGTTGTCTTCATATGCAATAACTACATAAACATGCCCTACAATTATATGTGCAACAAATTAGATGAAATTAGTCAACATTACAAATACACTACAAAGTAAGATAACAATAGGAATTTCAAAAACTAGTAGATATATTACCTAGTTGAACTAGATCTGATATGTGGTCAATGTCAATCGATGATTCCATCTATGTCATTTCCAATGTCATTGGAGGTTGATATATGTAAAGTTGGATAAGATAACCACTATTCATCAACCCACTCCTTTGACTTAAACTCATTGCAAGCTTGAATTGTACATGAATAACAAAAGCATGCCATCTTCTGCATATGGATAATCCATGAACCTAAATTTGAGCTAAGGAAAGAGTGTAGATTACTTGATCATATCAATGTACAAGAATCCTCATATGGTGCAATGTTAGTATCATCTATCGACCAAAAAATCTAAGAACTAAAGACTTACCTTTATTACTTAGACCCATCAAATCATTACACCACTCGATGATTGATTTTGCATCTATCAACTTTTCATTGTCTTTATACTTTAAATCTTCTCATGCTAATGCTCTTTTGATACATGCTCCTACACCATCATGCTTCCCTTTCCATGCTCGACCCCACAAAAGTTCCACATATGTTGAACACCTATATTAACATGTATCTTGCACAACCAATAGAACATTTAGGAGTTCTTGTATTGTGATGAATAGTTATCTGACCATATTATATGTTGAATGCACATTATACCCCTCCTAGATAAATCATTGTAGAATAACTAAAAGCAACCTTGCATGAACTCTATAGAATGTATGTGATCATCAATAATGTAAAAATGGAACTCCCTTAATATCTATTGGTGTAATTAATTATTAATTACACTTTGCATAAGTTTACTTAGGCATATTTAATTCCTAAGTTATAGGTTTTATCTTTATCTTGTTGAGCTATCTTGTTGCTCAAGATAAGATTAGGTTTATGCATCTTTACTTTTATAAAGAAAATTATCTCTTGTAATTATTTGTACTTTCGAATATATCAATTTGCACATTTTTTGCAAATCTCTTGCTTTTTTGTTTTTCTCTTCTATGGAAGGTCTATTCTGGTTTGCAAATCTGATCTTGATTTCTAACATGGTATCAAAGCCTCGATTTGCAGCCCCTTCTCAACTTTTTTAGAGGAACACAGTGCAAAGCTCTTTCAAGGTCCCTCGAGGGTTTCAACCTTGAGCATCTTTATGTAGCGTCTTGGATCAGATCAGGGTTTTCCGTTGGATTTAGAGTGCTAGAAAAAGTCAGAAATGGCTTTTATTTCATTGGTTTTCATCACTGTTTTCCAGATCTATGAGGGTTTCAAGCTCGGTGATTTATCTGATAGATCTGGGGGTCACCTGATTTTCAAAGCACTTTGGGCCCAAACGAACCTCGCCGTTGGATTCACAGCGCCCAAAAACCCTTATTTCCATATAAAGTTTGTCTAATTTGGACACAGTCGTCCGAAGAGGAAAATTTGTTTTGCCCAAGGGTCGTACGACCCCCAGGCACCATTTACGAGGCATCAATTTCAAAAAAAAAATCAAAAAAATCAAAATTTTCTAACGAAAATTTGTGCGGCCAATGTATTTGGTCGTGCTACCCACACACCACCAGGTGGCCACCGGTCTGCCACTGCTATCGGTGGCACTGCCCATCTTCTTTGCCTGTTAGCACTAGCCCCTGTAGGCTCCAATCTAGCTCTTGCAGTCATGTGGGGGGACCGAGCACTATGCACCCAGCCCCTGACCAATTTTCTAGCTCCCTACGTGGTCCCATGGGTGACCAGTGCTCAGCCCCAGCCCCCGCCAGATCTACAGCCCCAGCCTTGGTCATATCAGTGATCGAGGGCTTTGGCCTAGCTCCTTGCGCACCAGGCCCTGGTCTTCCATGCGACCAAGGGCCTTTTTTTTTAGCCCCTAAGGGCTTATGGGGGCCAAATCAGAGCTTTTTGGAAAAATTTCACTGAAATGGGCATATCTTGCATATACGACGTCCTTTTTTTGCAAACGAGATATCATCGAAAAGTTGTTTCGACACTCTATGCAATGGTGTAGGTGTGGTTTTCTAGTTTTTCTTTTTTGATATCTTTTTCGGCCTCAGAAGTCAGATGTTGCTGTTTTCACTCCAGGATGCATATCTTTTGACTTACTTATCCATTTTTCATGATTTTCATGGCGTCAGAAAGCTATTTTCGTCCTCTATGCAGATCTGAGGTCATTTACAAAAAATGTGTAACTTATTTTAGGCATGCATTCATTCTTGTTTCATGCTCTAGGTTTGCATTTTCTCTTATGCTTCTGTAGTTTTGCATTCTCTCCTTCTGCAATCATTGGGTATTGTAATAACAAACTGATATAAAGTTCCATTAAGGGGGTTCTTGCATCCATCTTTAGTATTGGTGACAACTTGCATGAGTTTGTCTGGTTTTCTATTGTTTCCCTTAGCTTCTTTCTTGCTTAGCTAGACACATCGTTGGTTTGCTTTGGTTCACAATTCACATTGGGATTTTATAGTTCTTGATCTGCATTGGTTCAACTCTTTCTCATTTGAGGGCCATGTTTTATGATTAATGTTCCAGAATCTTGATGGTACTCATCCTATGGGAATTTTTAGTTTCAGTTTGGCATTGGCTTCGAGAGACACAACTTCGAGATTTTTCATCATTCTGGGTCCATTCATCCTTTCATCTATTGTTGCTTACAAATCCCAGGGTTGATCCAGTATGTGAGTTTCCAGTGTTCCTTGGCATCGGGTCTACTGTTGCATTTGTGATTCCATTTTTGGTTTCAGTTGCAGACAGAATTATCTTTCCTTGCTTGCCAAATTTGGGGTTCCAATGTTGCTTCATCAGAGTTCTTCCAGTGCTTCTTCATAGCAGTTCATCTCTCTGGGGGGTTTCTCACTGGGATTTCTCTCTCTTTGCATTTGTACATGAGTATCAGGCCTTATTACCGAGACTCATATTTGCATAATAATCTGCTTCTCCCTAAGTTGCACTTATGGGGGGTGTTGGTGTAATTAATTATTAATTACACTTTGCATAAGTTTACTTAGGCATATTTAATTCCTAAGTTATAGGTTTTATCCTTATCTTGTTGAGCTACCTTGTTGCTCAAGATAAGATTAGGTTTATGCATCTTTTCTTTTATAAAGCAAATTATCTCTTGTAATTATTTGTACTTTCGAATATATCAATTTGCACATCTTTTGCAAATCTCTTGCTTTTTTATTTTTCTCTTCTGTTGAAGGTCTATTCTAGTTTGCAAATCTGATCTTGGTTTCTAACAATATCTTCCTATTATCCAAGTTGTATCATGAATTGCATGAATGAATCCTATATGCATAAATATAGAAACCTATGTGGAGTTGTAATATTGTGATTTCACCTCATCCTATGGCTATAGAGTGTAGTTCTCTATAAATTCAACCATTGAAAAAATGCTACCAACTAGAAAGGTTTCCTTACATAACTTGAATTGTAATTCCAACCATCGATCTCTATAGGTATGCCTTGCATATCATACACTATGCCATCATGAAATATAGACATAAATTGATACACTAGAATCTTTTGAATAACCAAATCATACTTTTTTTCTTGATTACCATCTTTTTTATTATAGGCTACTATTTTATACTTTCTTAACTCTACTAGTTCCTTTCCAAACACATGTGTTCTTTCCATATGTTCACATATTTGCATATGTTTCAAGCCACCACAATGCTAACATGTGCCATCCAAGCATAGTTTCCTATCAAATATTTGACCTTCCTCTCTTTCACATAATTTTTTTTATAAGAAGTATCTTGAGGATGTTGGTGGGGTATGGATGCTACAATCCTCCAAAAAATTGTTAGTATGAAAATCTAAACATATAAATTTATAAACATCAAAATAGTTAGAAAAATAAATATTTAAGCTACAAAATAAGTAGTGTGTGTGTGATTTACCTTGATATAAAAAGGTTTAAGCATTTTAAAATATCTTTGAAATTTTTTAATTTAAGGATAATCCTCTAGAAATTTACAAAAAATTGTGTTTTATTCAATCCAAAAAATGATTTGAATGTGGCTCATGGTTTTGACTATCAATTCTTTCTCTTATCACATCCCTTTGATTTAGAGACACCCTTGTTTTATTCTTCAAATAGTCTTGAATAAGAAATATTAATGCTTCAACTACTAGTTTATATTTTCATGGGAGGCTCCCTAAGGATTCCCATAATTCAGTGGAATTGGTGTCCTTAATTCTTTGGTACCTTTAAATGGCTTTTGATAAAAAAATTTCTATTAATTCTCAATTGTTGAATCATCTTTCTAATGAGACAAGCTTTCCTGGTTTGATTACTTACTAAAGTAGATGTAATGACACGTCGTGTGACATTACTATATTTTAAGTGTGAGGTCTTACCCACACTCTATACATCCATTATATTCTTCAAAATATAATTTTTTCACTTTAAGCATCTAATTTTCTCAATCCAAGAATCTTCATGATGAACCTATACTTTATACTTTGCATCATTTCAACAAATAGTTGGCATCATGTGGTTTCATTTAACTTTTCAAAGAACAATCTACAAATGTTATGAGCATATCTTTTACAAGTGCATTGTGGAATCTTACCTTCCATTAGCTTCAAAATATTCTCATCAATATTAATCAAAAACTTTGGATTTATATGCAAAATTCTAAGTGGTATTCTCATAGGTAAATTGATCTCAACATTAGGAATTTCTCAATATTTAAATGAGATAGGCTAGATGGCATACCTTCAATTGAGGATGGAATAGATGACATACCTTGAGGTTGAGATGGGAATGATCATGTACCTCCTTCCTCAAATGTGAGTGATGATGTACTCTCAACTTGAGATGTTGTAGATAGTGTCCCTCCATATTCACTTGCGGTAGAGGGTGTTTCTCCAACTATGGTATTCAAATCCCTCTTAGCATGAAGGTTTCACATTTGTTCCCTTTGTGCCACAAATTCCATTGGTTGAGGTTCCTCTTTAATTTGCATGTATTCATCAATCATTTCCAATTTCTTCTTCTCATGATTTTCCCTCATCCATGTTCCTTTCTTTCAATTATTAGCTTCTATCTCTTTCTATGTTGGTTAGATCCTTGATCATTTCCTCAAAATGATGGACAATTTTATCTATATCATGATAAAGAGACAAATATTAGTTCCTAAGAAATGAATCCATACAAATAAATGAAATATATGTCATTCAAAACTTCATACAAAATACTTACAATCATCCTATAAAAGAGTATTTCTAGAATAGACAAAGCTCATATGATTTTTTGGATGGAATTCCTTAAAGAAATGTGGTCTCATGGAATGCCATTGTTGCATGATAGGAACATAATGGAAGCATGGAAAAGGAATGTGAATTGTTTTTCAAAATTTTTTAGTAGATATGTATCCAAATGTGGTAGCATTAACAAGGTAGTGGGCTATTTGAAAATATGCCTCATAGAAATGGGGTCTCTCGGCACGATACATCACCGGGAAACCCCATTTCTATGAGGCATTTTTTCAACTAGCTTTTCAAAGCTCACATGAATTTTTTGATGGAATTCCTTAAAGAAATGTGGTCTCATGGAATTCCATGATTGGATGATAGAAAAAAAATGGAAGCATGGACAAGGAATGTGAATTATTTTTCAAAAAATTTGGTAGCATAGACAAGCTAGTCAACTCACTAGCTTGTCAAAGCTCACATAATTTTTTTTATGGAATTCATTAAAGAAATTTGGTCTTGTGTAATGCCATGATTGCATGATAGGCACAAAATGGAAGCATGGAAAAGGAATGTGAATTGTTTATCAAAATGTTTTGGTAGAAATGTATGCAAAATTTGGTAGCATTAACAAGCTAGTGAGCTCACTAGCTTGTCAATGAGGTGGAATTGAGAATGAAGTGGTCTGTTTGAAAAAATGCCTCATAGAAATGGGGTCTTGTGGTGATGATTGATAAGCTAGTGAGCTCACTATCTTGTTAAAGATTACATGAATTTTTTGATGGAATTTCATGAGTAAATGTGGTCTTGTGGAATGCAATGATTGCATGATATGCACAAAATGGAAGCATGTAAAAGGAATGTGAACTTTTTTTCAAAATGTTTAGGTATATATGTATGAAAAATGTGGTAGCATTGACAAGCTAGTGAGCTCACTAGATTGTCAAAGCTCACATGAATTTTTTGATGAAATTCCTTAAATAAATGTGGTCTCATGGAATGCAATGATTGAATGATAGGAAAACAATGGAAATAGGGATAAGGCATGTGAATTGTTTTTCAAAGTGTATTGGTAGAAATGTATGCAAAATGTGGTAGCATTGACAAGGTAGTGGGCTATTTGAAAAAAATCCTTGTAGAAATTGGGTCTCCTGGTGATGTACATCATCAAGAGACCCTATTTATATGAGTAATTTTTTCAAACAACCCAATACCTTGTCAATGTCATTGTTGGCCTCCTACAATAGTTTAATAACTAAGCCCTTATAGCCATGATTCAGAGATTTGACATCTAATCTTAATAGCTATTTTAATCATCATGAAGGACCGAGGGACATGAACTTGAAATGGGTCAGCATAGTATGTGCACTATGAACTCAAAGTAGCCATTTCATTCTATAACTAAGGAGCACACAATATTGAAAGTAAATTTCTTAGAAGGGGATACCATAAATGCCAATTATCAATCAAAAACTACATCAAAGTAAAATGCATAACATGAATGAAAATCTGAGCAAAAAAAAAGGAACTACTCTATCTACTTTGGTTGCACGAACAATCACAAAATGGACTTCTAGTGGCTACATGAACAGTCAATGCCAGATTTCTAACTAATTACTAAACAACAAGTAGTAATAAACTAATAATAAACTAAGAAGATAGATTACTCACCAAGTGGGGCCCCATAGATAAGTATCCTCTAAAACTAATGAGAATTCACATGCTCAAACTCAGAACTTTATTTTATTAACTATAAATCATGAGTACAAAAGAGTAATATATTTGTATTACTGAAAAATTGAGAGTACAATATAAAATTGTGCAACCTCTCCTCTTTAGGAAGGAGCATCAAATCTTTATTTATACCATCAAATAAACAAGGCATTCAACTCCATAACTAGGAGGATGCCATTTAGGGAAAGTGGAGAAAATGGAGTGATGGTGGTTACACATGCATGGAATATGGTTAGAAATGTAGATCCAACATAGATTTAGCACAACAATAACACCCACACATGCTCAATCTTTAAATTCCACTACAAGGTGGTTACATTTGGTTCCATGAGGAATCTTCTATCGTCGACCTCCTTGGCCTTGAGTGATTCCTTTGCTGGAAATTATGGTGTATTCCCAGCTGGTGATGTCATCCTCAACTTAGCATCTTTAAATTGAATTTGCATGGAAATGTCAATATGCATAATAATTTCCCATCTATAACCACCTTAAGGAACACTCATTAACCACATGCAAAATTAATATAGATAATCCACATAATATGAAAATGTCATTAAAAATTGTAGAGATAGGATTTAAGCCCAATGTCTATTTTTTGAGAGAAACATTATAAAAATATCAACATTAATCATCAAAGTCCATGAAAAATTCCAGAAAATAATCTATAGATTCTACCCAAAATTGGACCAAAAACTAGGCTCATCACTCCCCCCAACCTAACATTTTGTTGGTCCTCTAGTAGGGAAAGAGTTTTTCTTCTGCTTAGTCAAAGCTCTGAAATTTGCAACTGATAATTTTCCAACATTAGTGGTTATGATCCATGAATTAGGGTCCCAATAGAATCCTCCTAATCTATCAAATCTTTTCCATCTCTATTTCTCTGCAGCAATGTCATACTAGTAGAATTTTAAGTTTGGCACAAACCACATGAGAATGGGTGGCTAGAAAGTCATGGGAAGCCAAGATCACCCATTTTTTCTCCCAATTTGAATATACCTATCAATATTTTTTAGTGCTACAACATAATTGTGGATGAAATGAGGCTCAACCTACTTCAGCTCATGAGTTAGGCTATTCCATCTTTGTGATAGAAATCTTCTCATAGTTTCCTCCTTTGTTGTTGTATTTACCTCATACTCAGTTTAAATTTCCTCAATCCAAGGAATAATCATGTTTCCATAACTAGGTTTGAGTAGCATTCTGTGTCATTCTCTGTAAATATCCCTTGGGTTGCTTTATTCAACCCTAATGGGCAAAGGGATATTAGACTCCAATTGCTTATAAGCCCCCTGTTGTTGTCTCCAAATAATCTCATTTTGTACCCAAGACATAAATGCCATTAATTGGAAATCCCCAAAATACAATAGTGGATTCCAGTCATGGTCTTGAGTTACAACATAATTATGCAAATAAAACTCACAGAAATTTCTTCATTTTAGGTGAGGAAATCCTGTAAGCATTGAAAAATTCAACAGGGGTGTTAATAGAAGGATTCCAACCTAAGGAAATCCTTGATAGCTTAAAAAAGAGATAATTTTCTTTTAGGAGCAAAGCATAATCCCTTGGAGGGATCCTACATTCTAAAATATGTGGTACCAAGGTTGCCATATCATCCACCCTCTGCTTCAAGGTGGCAATTTCTGCATCCTTATCCTTAATTTGCTCATCCCTCTTTTGAATTTCCTTCTTCAATTTATGTTTTTCCTTTTTCCATTCCTCCTCCCTCCTTTGTATTTCTTTCCATAAATTCAAAATTTCCATATGTATTGTAAAATCAGGAGGATTATGAATTTCTACTAGTCTTTTTGTTTATGGGGGCTCCTCATATAGCACTATCTACATCGACTTCGTCTATCTAGTTATCTCTATCTATTTTTGTAGGACTTCTTACTACAGGACTTCCTACTCATACTACAAGAAATCCTAATTTTCCTCAAACTCTTTTGCAATGTTAGCAAGATTGACTAGTGCTATTGTTACTACTCTCTCAAATATTTTTTCTTCTTTGAAATTCTCCTACCCCATTGGATTTTTAAAGGACTCATGTGATGCCTCACCAGTCTTAGGGCTTTCATGTGGAGGTATACCAAATGCTGGCCTAGCTGGTCTTGACTTCCTAGGAGGTCTCCCATATTTTTCTTTGGATGTACGATGAATAGTGTCAACCTTCCTCTTCTTAGAACTTGACATCTTTCTTTCTACAAGCTTCCTTTTGGCCTCTCCTTTTCTTATTTCTACTCCTCTCTTTTGTGCCCTATTTTTCATTAGGGTGTTAAGTGTAATGTCGTCATCAAAATCTGATGAAGATATTTATTTTTATGAGTTCTTTGTTCTAGAAGAACTATTTTCTATGGTTTATTCTACTACAAGAGGATTCACACTAGAGCTAGCACCAGAGGTTGAAGCACCAAGAGTGGATTCAGTTGTGCTCAATCTCCTACTAGACCTACGACATTGAGGTAAAGCTCTAGGTTGCAACTGCTCAAGTCTAATTTGATCAACATTTATAAATTCTTCCCATGTCATTCTAGATGCATCATGCAGAGACTTCTCAACTAGCAATTTAATTAGACAATGGTGGGAAAAAAAATTATCCGTACCTTTGTGGGTCTCAGCTACCATGATTGAGAGAAGATTGTATAGCACATTAGGCACATTCATCCTCCTTTTGTGCCTCATGTAATTCAAAAGCTTGAAGTGAATAGAATGAAAATTTGATAGGAGACCCTCACAGGTGATGTATTTGATAACATAAATGACTATCTGCTTCCATTGCTTGGGTAGAGACATTCTCTTTGCACCCTATTTATCAATGTTCAATGGAGGGTCGTTTGGCTCTGTAAATTCGACCCTAGCTGATCTAGCGTCTCTGGAAGGAGGGTAATTTTTACCATTTGCAGGTAACCTTGTGACCTCTACAATTATTTCCTCAATTGCCACAACTTCCAACACTTTTATGGTGGCTTTTCCTTTAGAAAATGTCTAGGAGAATTCAAGGGAAATGCTTTCATCAAAGCCATCTAGCTTCAGGAAGTAATCTAACCATCCACAATTTCTAAATTCGGTTAGGAATTATGCATCTTGTAATAAAGAATCATGCACCATGGGTTCATTTCGAATTAACTCGTGTCCCATTGTCTGGAATCAAAAAAATGCTCTGCAATTTCTTTCATGCAATTCCTATCTGAAAATCAAGTTCACTTTCCTACAATACCTACTAAATTTCTTGTGCCAATATCAACTGAATTTCCTTTTCTTTTATTTCACCTTTATCCTTGCAACTCAAGATTACAACATAGTCAATAATAATAAAAAAGGAGTGATAAAGGAGAATTATGATGGGAAGAAATGGAAGATGTAGTTAATGTCACTTCACACATGCAAGCAATCCTCTCACTCGGATCTCAAATCAATTCATTTTAAATTTTCTAACATAGCCTAGCATAAATTGACACATGGGAAATATATTTGCATCTTTTTCTTTTCCCACCCCAACCTAAATTTGGACATGTTTCTGCATATGCAAAATGGGAGTGGTGATTTGATAGGGAATAATGACATATTATGTGAAAGTCTATACTAACATATGTGATTAAATGAATGCACTTAAAGTATGATTAAAAGGTAGTAATTAATGCACATATACCTGAATGTGTGGAGGATTTGTTGCAAATATTGTGGAGAAAGTACCGCTCACCTTTTAGAGAAATAATTTGAGTAATTAATGAAGATGAAGTGGAATGAGGTGAGGTGGAATGAAGTGATGGAAGAGAGAGAAAGGTGGTGATGGATGGGTGAATAAATGGACTTCCATGTAAGTGAAAGCCTTTATTATGAGAAGATGTAACTTAATTATCTATAAGGAGGGGCACTAGGTCCACTTCCTTTGGCTATAGGAAGCTCAGGTGTTTAATGTTGGGTGAATTGCTAATGAAACTCTTCTTTGGAAGCTAGCTTGTGATATAATATGAGGAAATGACCATTGACAAGTAATTTGAATCTAATAGATTCAATGGTAGTAAGCTAAAAAAATCCATTAGGAAAGACATCAGTGACTTCATATGGTCCTAGCCACCTTGTCTGCAATTTTCCTACATTGTCCTGATATCTTGAGTCATAGAGAAGGGCCCAATCTCCTAGTTGGAATTTCTTGTCCTTGATAAATTTGTCATGCCACTTGATTCTCTAATTCTACACGACCTCTATATGTTGTAGGACTACTCTTATTATCTCATCCAAAGCATTTAGCTACATGATTCTTTCTCTTTGTGCCTTAGAAATATCCATCCCCGAACCTACTATAGTTCAAAGAGTCTTATATTCAAATTCAATGGGAATCATAGATTTATTTCCATAAAACTCAAATGGATTGAAGCATGTAGTTGTTTTCTAGGTTGTCCTATAGGCCCAAACAGCTTCTGGTAATCTATTTTCCCAATCCTTTCTATGAATAGCTACCGTTTTGGTCAGAATGACTTCAATTTCTCTATTGGTCACCTTAACTTGGCCATTAGCCTTGGGATGATAAGGAGTAGACTTCCTATGCCTTATCTTGTACTCATTAACTAGTGTCCAAACAAGAGTTGATGTGAATTGAGCTCCTTGATAAGTCACTATTTCTCCTAGAACTCCATATCTTGTAAAAATCTCCTCATAAATAAATTCTGCAATTTTGTTATCTCTCGCATTCTTCATGGCCTTAACTTTTACCCACTTTTTCGCATAATCAATGCATACCAATATATAAGAACTACCATTTGATGGAGGGTCAATGGGTCCCACAAAATAAAATTACCACTTGTCAAAAGAAGTGATTACTACTTGAGGGAAAAGTGAAATCTCATCAAATCTAGTTGGTCTTCCCATTCTTTGACATCTATCACATTTTCTAGTATACCTTCGTGCATCCTTCTGGAGTGTTGGCTAGTAATATCTTGTGTTCAAAACCTTTATTTCTATCCTCTTGGCTGAAAATTTTCCTCCACATGGTTCATTGTAACATGCATGAAAAATGTCATATGTCTCATCTTCTCTCACACATCTCCTCATGACATGGTCTAGTCCAGTATAAAACAAACATCCAACAATCTAAGAGAAAGGGAAATATTTTTTAATGAGTTCCCTTTTCTATTTTGGAGAGAAGTGAGAAGGAACTCTACATGTGACCAAATAATCAGCTATGTCAACATACTAGGGTGTTTGTATACTAAGGGATAATATATTCTCATTAGGAAAAGAGTCATCTATGGGTTGATTGTCCTTTGATGTAGTCAGCCTTGAAAGAAAATATGCAACAACATTGGCTTTCCCTAGCTTATCCACAATGGTTATATCAAACTTCTGCATCAAAAATAACCATCTTTCCAATCTACCTATGATCTGGTAGCCTGCTATGTAATGTTTGAATTTGTTCAATGCATAGATTACTGCCAACATTTCTTTCTCTATCATAGTATAATTGAATTTAGCTCCTTGTAAGCTTTTGTTGACAAAGTAAATGGTGTTTTCAACAGCTCCTTCTTTCTATCCTAAAACTAATCCTATCACATAATTTGATGCACCAGTATGGATGTGGAAAGAAAGCTCCCAATTAGGTCCTTTGAGCATAGGAGCGTGAGTCAAAGCTTCCTTTAAGTCAGAAAATGCTTTTTCATAGGCTTCAGACCACTGAAATTCAACATCTTTAGTAGGAAGAGTATACAATGGTGCTACTACCTTGTTGAAATCCTTGATGAAATGACCATAATATCTTGCATGACCCAAGAAAATTCTAACATCCTTTTTTTTTGCAAGTGTGGGAATATTTGTAATTACCTCAATCTTTGCAGGATCTACATGAATTCCCTTGTGGGAGATGTAGTGGAAAATAACTACACCTTCTTGCATCATCATGAAGCATTTTTCACTGTTTAAGGACAAGTTTTATCTTCACATCTCTATAAAACTCTCCTAAAATTTTTCAATTCTTGATTAAAATCAACACCATAAGTGGTAAAGTCATCCATATCAATTTCCATGCAATCATGAGAAATGTTTGAGAATATGCTAATGACTACCCTCTGAAAAGTTGCAAGTACATTGCATAAGCCAAATGGGAGCACCGAATAGGCATAGGTCCCCCATGGACAAGTAAATGTAGTCTTCTCCTATTCCTTAGGTGTAGTTTGGATCTAGTTGTATCCAGTGAATCCATCTAGAAAAGAAAAGTATTGTTTTCCTGCAAGTGTGTCCAAAACTTGATCAATGAAGGGTAAGGGAAAGTGGTCCTTCTTTCTGGAAGCATTAAGTTCCCTATAATCAATACAAACTCATAATTTCCCTCCTTGCTTGGGCACAATCACTAATGGAGACACCCAATGACTATCTGAAATGGTGTAGATAAATCCTACATCTAGTAATTTTTGTAGTTCCCCTTTCACAATTTCTCTTAGTGCAGGGTTAATTCTTCTATGTGGCTACATTACTAGGGTGCAATCATCTCTGATGTAAATTCTGTGTGTACAAATTTTAGGATCCATTCCCTTCATATCATGATAATCCCACACAAATGCACGTTGATGGGTCTTTAATAGGTTTTCCAATAACAATTGTTGTTCTTTATTTAATTTACTATTAACATCCAGATATTTTCCTTCTAACACTTGTACTTGCGTAGTTAACTCTATCATGGTTGATTCATTAACACATGGTACCTTTAGTTCATATGAAAACAATGTATGGGACATACCTATTTCTATAGGAACAATGGCTATAGGAAGAACATCTACAGGAACAGTGGCTGCAAGAAGAATGTCTGAAGGAATAGTGGCTATAGGATGAGAAAAAAGAAGTGTCTTGAATGGAGTAGAAAAATGAGAAGATGATGCTTCCTCCAATTTACAATGGTTATGAATTATCTTAGCCAATACTTCATCCCCATATTGGAGCTGCATGAAAGAGCTTCTTCCTAGCATCATAAGCTATTCCACAAAATTAACTTCCTCAGCCTCTTCACCAACATATGACCATACGAGATTATCTGCATCATGAGATGGATGAGAAGGCTGATAAAGAACAAAATTTTTAGTGCTCCTCCCATCTAAAATGGTCATTTCACCTGACCAAAATCCAATGTATGCATCTACAGTTTCCAACCAAGGTCTTCCAAGAATAATGGGATACCTTCCTAGTGTAGCTTTAGGAGAAAGAATCATAAAGTCTATTGGGTATTCCCAAGAGTCTAAAACTAACACAAGATCCTCCACTACACCATCAGGCTTAACAGTAGAGCTATCAACAAGTTGCAGGACAATAGGAGCATATCGCATGCTTACATTGTTTAGTTGCTACAAGATGTCTTTGGTCATTACATTTATTTCTTCCCCTAAATCAATCAGAGAATTATTTACTTGGACCCCATTTATAATAATTGTTACCATAGGACTACCTAGGTCATTATACTTGGGAATAGTTACTTTTCATAACATGATTTTGGCTAGTTGTCCCACCATATGAATTGTAGTTGGGTCCTTTTTCCTACCTAGCTTCTTGAGGCATGCTTCCTTTATTTCCTTATCATAGATTGGGACATCCTTTATGGCCTGAAATAGAGGTATCTGGACACATATATATTTTAGTTGATCCAAGATATCAAAATTTGTATCCTCCTTTTCTTCCTTCTTCTTGGAAACTTCCAATCTCTAAGGAAATGGTGGTTCTTGTTAAGTCTTCCTGATTTGGACTGCTTCAGTATTTTTAGGTACGCCTAGCTGAATGGGATCATTCAAAGGTTCCTCTTCCTCTTCCATAGGAATTTCAGTGATAATGGGCTTGGAAGGGGCTAGTAAAATAGTTCTTGAATGCAAGTGGATGTCACTTACACTCACAACATGTGCAAGGAATTGATTTGAATCAGTAGAGCATGTAGGTTGCTATTGTTGTTTGTTATTTAGATTGGGTGTGGGATGAGCTAGTAGTTGAGTAGGTTTAGGTGAATTTGAGCTTGGAGTAGTAGGTGGAGGAATTATAGTAGGATTTTGGGGCTAAGAAGGTGGTTTCATGTAACTAGTTGTCTGGGTAGGCCATTGCTATCCTCCTCTCCATTGATTTTTTTGTTGCCAATTTCCTAGAGTTGGCTACCAATGCCCTTGCAATTGCTGTCAATTCCCCTAAGGTTGTTTCCATTGGGGTGGATAAATCTGATGACTGGGCCAATCATTTGAAGGGTTTATCCAAGGACATGGTGGATATCCTCCATAACTTGAAGGATATGGGGGCTACCATTGGTTACCAGATGAATAAGAATTAAAATATGCCCCATCATAGGATAGTGGATCTAGTGGCATACCTTGTCTTGGATCCCAAGGCTTCCTTTGTGCAACATAGTATACTTTCTCTTATTCAATCTGGATTAGCTTGAACTCAAGTGGAATCTTCTTGCTTTCAAGATTAGCTACCATCTTAGATCTATAGTCCTTCTTCTTTTGTCTGCAGTGGGGGAAATACTCTTTCAATATTGCCTCTGCCTCCTTTTGTTTCTTCTTGTCCTGAAGTGTATCTAGCTGAGTAGCTAGATTATTTATAATGTCTTGCTTGAATTCTACCAACAAATGAGTAATCTCCATTCTTTAAACTCCATTGGTAGTTTACTTTCCCATGGAAGATTGATAAGCTCCCCCCTTCTTTGAAGCTTCCCCAGAGTAGTTCTAGCATATTTTCTTGATGTCTTCCCAAGGAATTTGGGAGCAATCTCCTCCTCCCATGAGGTCCAAGGAATCAATGCAACTATCATTGATTCCTCTCAGGAAAAGAAAATTTTGTGAGTCTTCACTAAGGGTATGGTGTGGAGATTGTTTTATAAAAAACAAAAACCTTGCAATACAATCTTCCAGGCTCTCATCTTCTTTTTGTTGCATCCTGAAAATGTCACCTCCTCTCATGTCACTTCCCATGCAATATTCCTTGTATTTCTAAAGGAATTTTGTCTTCATGTCTTCCAAAGTTTCCAAAGTATCTCTACCTAGGCTCATGAACCATCTTAATTCAACCTCTTTCAAAGTGGTAGGAAATAGCTTAGGCCTATGTGAATCAGTAGTATAATCATAACTCCTACAGAGTATGTCAAACTCAAATAAAAATGTATCAAGATCTTCTGTGACAAGTCCATAAAACTTGGGGAGTGCTAAGGTAGGAATGTTCTTGATGTTGTCAACTTTATTTTTGATGAGCAATGGGGAAAGGGAAAGCTAGTGGGTTAGGTTTGTTCCTATTTACATCACCCATTCCTGCTTAATGTAGTTCTAAAGAAAAGGGGTTCTCAAGCTAATTTTGATCTTTAGAGGAGACTTACAAGCTATTGAAATCAGTAAATGCATCAACAAAGGGGTGTGTATCTTCTTCTTCTTCTTCTCTTGGTATTTTGTGATATTCAACTAGCTAGAATGGATTAGGATTGTTAGAAAGGAATCTCCCATAAGCATCCCTTCTCCTTCCTTTATGCATGCAGTATCACTCACTATCAGCCAACTCACACAAAGAATTGGTAAAGAATAAAGGGGGTCATTACTTCCTAAATGAGGATATACTAAGAAAAAATTCCAGAAACATTACAACAAGAAAAACTACCAATGACTCCAAAAGACTCCCTAGTTTGACACCATCCCTGGAAATGGTTCCAAAAATGTTGGCCTCCTACAATGGTTTAATAACTAATCCATTATAACCATGATTAAAATATTGGAAATCTAACTTGAATAGCTATTTAAATCATCATGAAGGTGCATTTAACTTGTCAACCCAAGGACATGAACTTGAAATGGGTTAGAATAGTATGTGCACTAGAAACTTAAAGTAGCCATTTCATTCTATAGCTAAGGAACACACATTACTAAAAGTAAATTTCTTAGAAGGGGATACCATAAATACCAATTATCAATCAATGACTACATCAAACTAAAATTCATAATTGGAATGAAAATATGAGTATCAAATAGGGAATTACTTTGTCTGCTTCGGCTGCAAGAACAATCATAGAATGGACTTCTAGTGGTTGTAGGAACAGTCGATGCCAAATTTCTAACTAATTACTAAACAACAAGTAATACTAAACTAAGAAGATGGACTACTCACCAAGTGGGCCCCCTTGGTTAAGTATCCTTTAAATCTAATGAGAACTTAGATGCTTGAACTTAGAACTTTATTTAATTAATTGTAAATCATGAGTACAAAAGAGTAATGTATCTGTATTACTGAAAAATTGAAAGTACAATATCAAATCATGTAACCTCTTCCTCTTGAGGAAGGAGCATCAAATATTTATTTATACTATCATCTAAACAAGGCTATCAACTCCATGACTGAGAGGACACCATTTAGGGAAAGTGAAGAAAATGGAGCAATGGTAATTATGTGTGCATAGAATCTAGTCAAACATGTAGGTCCAACATAGATTTAGCACAACAATAAAGTATGTGCATGCTCAATCATTAAATTCTTCTACAAGTAATTTACATTTGGTTGCATGATGAATCTTTTGTCGTCAACCTCCTTGACCTTGAGTGATTCCTTTGCTAGACTTATATTGCATGCCTAGCTGGCAATGTCTTCCTCAACTTAGCATCTTTAAATTGAATCTGCATGGTAATGTCAGTACGCATAATAACTACACATCTATAGCCACCTTAAGGAACACTCATTAACCACATGAAAAATTAATATAGATAATCCACATAATATGTAAATGTCATTAAAACTTGCAGAGATAGGATTTAAGCCCAATGTCTATGGTTTGAGGGAAACATTATGAAAATATCAACATTAATCATCAAATTCCATGACAAATTCCAAAAAATAAACTATAGATTCTACCTAGAATTGGACCAAAAACTAGGCTTATCAACCATTGCATTGAAAAGCTAGTGAGATTCACTAGCTTGTCAATGTGGTGGAATTGACACGGTAGTGGGATGTTAAAAAAAATGCCTCATAAAAATGGGGTATCCTAGATCACTAGGAGAACACATTTATATGAGATAATTTTCTGAACAACACACTACCTTGTCAATTCAACCGCATTGACAACCTAATGAGACCTACCCTCACTAGCTTGTCAATAAATGAGACATGTATGCAAAATATATACAAAATGTGGTAACATAGACAAAGCTCACATGAATATTTTGATGTAATTCCTTAAATAAATGTGGTCTCATGGAATTCCATGATTGTAAGATAAGCACAAAATGGATTTTTTAAAAGACATTACAAACTTTCAAGAGCAATCAATGGATAAGTCCAAATTCCAAAAGTTTTGGTCAACATCCTACCTTTGGAACAAGGTATCCAGGCAATCACCTATTTGAAAAAATACCTCAAAGAAATATGGTCTCATGGTGATGTGCATCACCATGAGATCATATTTATTTGAGGAATTTTTTCAAATACTTGATTTCCTTGTCTATGTTGTTTGATAAAATTCTTTGGTAGACATGCATGGAAAATTTGGTAGAATAGACAAAGCAATCAGTTGCTTTGGTAGAAATATTTGACAAAATTCCTTAATGAGATATGTCCTCATGGACTACAATGGTTACAGGATATGCATAAAATGGATTTTTTGAAAATCATTTAGAAAATTTGAAGAAAATGCAATTTTTAGATGTAAAACCGAATTCTACTGCATTTTCCAATATCCCCCATGCTTATTCCAAAATGGAAGCTTTGGACAGGTATATGCACATCCATAGAAAAGGATTGAGAAATAACGTATTATATTACTATAACTATTCTTATATATATGTGTATACAAAATGTGGAAGCATACACAAGGTAGGTCAATTGTTTAACAAAATGCCTCAAAGAAATGTGGTTTAAAATGTAATTGGAAAATGTAAAGAATTGTGTATTTTTAATTGTGCCAAGAGGGGCTAAGTATATAATGACAAAAAAACAATTATGAACATTGAATATGCATAATAACAATATATGTGCATAAAAAATGTGGAAGCATAAACATGGTAGGTCAATTGTTTACCAAAATTCCTTAAAGAGATGTGGTTTAAATGTAATTGGCAAATGTAAAGAATTGTGTAGTTTAAATTGTGCCAAGAGGGGCTAAGTATATAATGATAAAAAAAAATTATGAACATAGAATGTGAATAATAACAAAATAAAATAATTTATTAAGCATGTATGATAAGGGATGATAAAGAAACATAATAGAATTAAGGAAAATGTGTAAATACTTGACATACCTAAAACACAGAGATTCAACTGGAGGAGTTCTACCCAATTTTGTTGTTTCTTTTTCATCTTGCATCAAACTTCTCAAAAATTTGAGTTCTTCACAAGCTTGTTTCCTTTTCAATGTTCAACTATATATCACTCTTTAATATAATTATACTAACAATACAAATAACCAATGTATAATGCTAAATTTCTATAGTTTAATCACAATTAACATTGAAACACTACAAAAATTGATACTTGAATTGATATATATCAATTTTTTTTGTGAAAACTCTATTATTTTATCTTTCCTAAGTTGTAAAACCATAGAAAGGTGGTGTAAATTCCATGCAAAGGTGGTAGAATGTGAAAAAATTGCATGTGCACTTCCCAATAGCATTAAAAAGCTTCTTTTTGTCAGAACACATGCATAACAAGGAGAATAATAGAGCATGCGGGCATAGTTCACGGGTGTGCTAAATTTTTTACAATTTTTAGATCAATCCAAAATGTGCTCACATTATAATGCATTTGTATTATAATTTTCTCACATTATAATGTGTTATCCTTATAATGTGCTTGCATTATAACATGAGCATGTTTTGGCTTGCTATACAAAATGACTAACTAAAATTATTCAAAACATCCTCGCTTTATGAAAATATTGATTTTCTAAATATTTACTTTGTCTATTTATCTCTTTCTTTAGCCATTTATCTTTATTTATCCATTTATCTCTCCTTATCCATATAGGTCTCTCACTTAACCCTAAACCCTCAACCTTGGACACTATGCCTTAAACCCTAAACCATCAACCTTGGACACTATGTCTTAAACCCTAATCCATCAACCCTATACCCTTAAACACTTAATACCTTGACACTTAAACCATAAGCCCTAATATCTCTATCCCTCCCTCTCTCAAGTCTCTCCAACCATCAACTCTGTACCCTCAATTCTAAACCCTCAACCCTATACCCTTAATTCTCAACCCTCCACCCTATACATTGGATCCTCAACCCTCATTTATCTTTCTCCTTCCCTCCTCTTCTCTTCTTTTTCTCTATCTCACTTATCCCTCCATCCCTCCCTCCCTCCATCCATCCTTATTTACCAAAATCCCTCAACCCTAGACCCTAAACCCTTAAAACCTTAACCCTAAACACTCAAACCTTGAACCCATAAACCCTCTACCCTCTACCTTCAACCCAATAACCTAAACCCTCAAATATAATACATCAAACCTATACCCTCAACCCTTAAACTCTCTACCCTAGACCCTCAACCCATAATCACTCAATCCTAGTCCCTCAACCCTTAAACCCTAAACCCTCAACCCTTAATCCATCAACCCTCAATCCATAAACCCTCAACCCTCAACAATTAATCCCTCAATCCAATACCCTAAAATCTCAACCTTATACCCTAAATTCTAAACCCTCTACCCTATGCATTAGAGCCTCAACCCTCATCTATCTTTCTCCTTCCCTCCTCTTCTCTCCTTATCTATATTTCACTTATCCCTCCATCTCTCCTTCCCTCTATCCCCCCCTCTCTACCCTAATCCCTCAGCCATATACCTTTAACCATTAAATTCTTAAAACCTCAACCCTCTACCATCTATCCTCAATCTAATACACTAAACCATCAAACCTCTATCCTCAAACCTTAAAATTTATACCCTAAACCATCAACCCTCAACCTTTAATCCATCAACCCTAATTACTCAACCCTTAAACCATCAACCCTCAACCCTTACACCCTCAACCCTCAACCTTCAAACCTTAAACCCTCAACCATAAACCCTCAATTCTCAACTATCTACCCTCAATCAAATACCCTCAAACCTCAACCCAAATCCCTCAAACTTAAGCACTAAACCATTAAACCCTTAAAAAATATACCCTAAATCCTCAATCATTAATCCCTAAACCCTAATCCCTCAACCCCTAACCCTTAACCCCTAAACCCTCAACCCTAATCCCTCAAATCTTAAACCTTAAACCATAAACCCTCAACCTTATACATTGGACCCTCAACCATAATCTCTCAACCCTATACCCTCAACCCTAGACCCTCAATTTTAAACCCTCATCTATCTTTCTCCTACCCTTCTATTTTCTCCTCTATATCTTATTTCTCTATCCATATCTCCATACCTCACTCTCTACCCTAGAAAATCAACCCCATACCATCAATTATTAACCCTCCACCATATAAATTGGATCCTCAATCCTAATATATATTTCTTCTTCCTTTTTCTTATGACCTTCTATATCAATTCTCCCTCCATATCTCACTCCCTCCCTCCCTCCCTCCCTCTCTATCTACCCTAATCCCTCAACCCTATAAACTAAACCCTTAAACCCTAAACCCTAAACCATAACCCTTCAACCCTTAAACCCTAAACCCTAAATCCTATACCCTCAACCCTTAATACCTCAACCCTAATCCCTTAACCCTTAAACCCTAGACCCTCAACCCTTAATCCATAAACCCTCAATCCCTAAACCCTCAACCCTCAATCCCTCAACTCAATACCCTAAACCCTTAACCCTATACCTCTCAATTATCAACCATAAACCCTATGCATTGGATCCTCAACCCTCATCTATATTTCTCCTTCCCTCCTCTTCTCTCCTCTCTATATAACTTACCCCTCCATCTCTCCCTCCCTCCATCCCTCCATCTCTACCCTAATGCCTCAACCTTACACCCTTGAACCCTCAACGCTAAACCCTCAACATTCAACCCTTAAACCCTCTACCCTCAACCCAGTACCCTAAACCCTCAATCCTATAACATTAACCACTTAAATATTTACCCTAAACTGATTCAATGCATGGTTCCAAAATTAAAAATTTCCCAACAATAGGTTTCACTCTTCTCAATTCACCATCCTTCAAGGAAAATTTCCTTCAAAAATAAACTATTGGTTTACAAACTCATAGAACCATAACCAGGTTACTCATTACCTTCAAACTCCTTAGTAACACTAACTCAACCAAAAAAAAAACCTACCTAAGTCCACCCTTTCATATTTTGACAATTCCTTCATTAAGACCAAATTCCTAGTAGCCATGCAATTATAAATTTTCAAACATAAATCCTAATCTAGACCAAAAATATAGAATATGAGGGACCCTATGAACACCCATAAATGGGTTTTAAAACATATGGAAAGTGTAGTATAAGTTGTTTGTAACTTAAGCCTTAAAATTTGACTGTACTAGGCTCTTGACTAGCCTAATTAGGCTTGGCTGCAATAGGGGTTATTGATTCCCTTACTTCTAGACTCAAATATTCTTAAAAAACACTTTACTCATTCCCAAGGAGGCATTCCCTTCCTAATTTTACCACCCAAAGTCCCATTACATGGGTATTTTAATAAACCCTATACTCTTGGCTTCTTAATTACTCAAACACTATTTTTACAAACTAGGGCCTCTTAGAATCTACCCAAATCCACATCTTTTGAACCTACAACTTAGGAATCCCTTAGAAAACATATAAAAATATCTATACACCAATTTTTATGAGAATTTAATTGTTATAATAGGAGAAATGCAATTTTAAAAGCTGACTACGACCTTAGTTTAGGGTTTTGACCCGCCTGTCAAGAACTAACAATAACTTTCACTAAACCTCATCAAATACCACGATACCAACTTTGCAAGGAAGGTGATTGGAAAAAATATCAATTATAATCAATTTGAGAAGAATTATTCCCTGTGCTGGGCTGTATAGTGCCCGCAAATAGTAATTTTCTATAAAATCATGTAAGAAATAGTGATTTTCATTATTCAAATACATAACTACAGTCAACCACACTTCTTGAAATGTACATTAGGCCTTTTAAAGGCATCACCAACATGTCTAGATTCAGTTTCTAACTAATTCCCAATGAAATAAAACTAACTTGCCACTTCACCTTCCCAATTTTGCTCTTTTTTTTAATTTTACATTGACAACATTTACATTGTTTGCAATATTTTGCATGTTTAACCCTATAATCACCTATTGATATCTAATACATCATAAAATGGTCAGACCTTATTATTTTAAAAAATAGAATCAAATACTCCCTAAGGATTTAAACTATAGCAAACTTATTTGAAAAGAAATGGTGCTCCTCTACCATACTCCTGACCTTGAAATATTTCCAAGTCTCTTGGAAAATGGTTTGAAACTTGTCCTCTCCTAAAATATTCTTCACTTTTGGTTTGAGTTTGTCTATGCCAATTTGTCTCCTCTTTGTCTTTCCTTCTTGAATCTGCTCCTTCGTACTCTAATGTGTCACAATCTTAATCTCAACTATTTGTCCTTCTTCTTCCATCTATTGCATCATGTCCATTAATTTATTCCTCAAAAGTGTTATCACAACAAAGAAGTGGTATATTGTCTCTACCACATGTACCTTCAAATATTTTTGTATCTTGAATATGGATTCATCATTTCCCCCCAAAATCAATTCATCCTTTACCTCTGTTTCACTTTCACATTCATGCTTGGGAATGGCTACAATTTCTTCTTCATCCACCTTCATGAATTCTTCTTCCACATCTTAAAATTCTTCTTCTTCCTCTATTATCTTCATTTGTTTCCACCTTTGAACTATCTTCTTAATGGGACATACAAATTTTCTCTTAACTGATAGGTTCCAACTAAATGCTCTTTTGAGCAACGACTCCATCTCTTCTTTACGCCTTCTTATCATCTCTTCCATAGCTTGCCTTATTTCTCTTATCTCTTTCTCAATCTCTCTTTGTCTGATCTTTTCCTTTTTCCTCTTCCTCTCTTTTTTTTCTTCTTTTTTAACTCTACTTCCTGCAAATTCCTTCTCAGCAAATCCATTTTCTCTTTACTCAAGTAAGTCTCTCCTTGCTTCCTCTTCACTTTTACTCACCTAGGTCTCTTCTCTTTTCCTCTACCTAGTCTCTTGGCCATCAGGTTCACACAAACACACAACCACAAAAAAACTCCAAACTATCTCTCTTCCTAGACCTTTCTAAGCTCTAATACCAAATTGATGCAATGTAGGGGTCCAAAATTACAAATTTCTCAAAAATAGGTTTCACTCTTCTCAATACACTATCCTTCAAGGAAACTTTCCTTCACAAAGAAAATTTTGGTTTACAAACCCACAGACCCATAACTAGGTTACTCATCACCTTTAAACTCCTTAGGAACACTAACTCAATCCAAAAAAAAACCTACATAAGTCTTCCCTTTCATATTTTTACCATTCCTTCATTGAGACAAAATTCCTAGTAGCCATGTAATTATATATTTTCGAACATAAATCTTTATCCAAACCCAAAATAAAAAATATTAGGGACCCTTTGGAAAATGATAAATGGGTTGTAAAACATATGAAAATTGTAGTATAATTTGTTTGTAACTTAAGCCTTAAAATATGACTGTATCGGGCTCTTGACTGACCTAATTAGGCTTGGTTGCCATGGGGGTTATTGATTCCCTTACTTCCATACTCACATATTCTTAAACAACACTTTAATCATTCCCAATCAGGTCTCCCCTTCCTAGTTTGACCACCAAAAGTCCCATTACATGGGTATTTTAATAAACCCTATACTCTTGGCTTCTTAATTACTCAAACATTGTTTTTATAGACTAGGGCTTCTTAGAATCTGCCCAAATCTACATCTTCTAAACCTGCAACTTAGGAATCCCTTAGAACACATATAAAAATATCTATACACCAATTTTTAGTAGAATTCAATGATTAGAATAGGAGAAATACAAATTTAAAAGATGATTGTGACCCTAGTTTAGGGTTTTGACCCGCCTGTTAAGAACTAGCAATAACTTTCACTAAACCTCATAAAATAGCATAAGACCAAATTTGCATGGAAGATAATTGGGAAAAATATAACTTACAATCAAGTTGAGAAGAATTTCTACTCGTACAGGGTTGTACCATGCCTAAGAATATTATTTTTTTGTAAAATAATGCAAGAAATAGTGGTTTTCATTATTCAAATACAAAACTACAATCAGCCACACTTCTTAAAAGATAAATAAGGAATTTTAAAGGAATTTCCAACATTTCTATTCAGTTTCTAACTGATTCCCAATGAAAGAAAACTAACTTGCCTCTTTACCTTCCTAATTTTGCTCTTTTTTCAATTTTACATTGACAACTTTTACATTGTTTGCAATAATTTTCATATTTAAACCCTAATCACCTAGTGACCTCTAATACATCATAAAATGGTCATATTGACCTTATTATTTGAACAAAAGTACTCAAATACTCCTTACTACTTTAAACTAGACAAAACTTATTTGAAAAGAAATGGTGCTCCTACACCATAAACCCTCAACCCTCAACCCTCAATCCATAAAACCTAATCCCTCATATCTAAACCCTTAAATAACAAACCCTTAATACGTATACCCTCAACCCTCAACCCTAATCCCTCAAAACTAATTCATGAACTCTTAAAGCTTCCACCCTAAGACCTCAACCCTCAACCCTTAATCCTTAAACTCGAATCCCTCAACCCTCAAAACTTAAACCCTAAACCATCAACCCTTAACCCCTCAATCTTAATCCATCACCCCTAAAACATTAAATCCTAATAACTCAACCCTTAAACCCTCAAACCTTCAAACCTTAATCCCTCAACCCTAATCCCTCAACCCTCTACCCTCTACCCAATACCCTAAACCCTCAACCCTATAGGTCCTAAACCCTATACCCTCAATTCTCAACCATCTACAATATACATTAGATCCTCAACCCTAAAATCTATCTATCCTTCCCTCCTCTTATCTCCTTCTCTCTATCTCGATTCTCCCTCCATCTCTCCCTCCATCTCTACCCTAATCCCTCAACCCTGTACCCTAAACTCTCAAACCATTAAACCCTCAAACCTAAAACCTCAATGCTCTACCCTCTATCTAATACCCTAAACCCTCAACCATAATCCATAAAAAAAATCCCCCAACCCTTAAACCCTTAAATCATCTACCCTAAACTCTCAACCCGCAGCGCTTAATACCTCAACCCTAATCCCTTAACACTCAAACCTTAAACCCAAAACCCTCAACCCTTAGTCCCTCAACACCAATCTCTCAACCCTCAAACCTTAAACCCTAAACCCTCAATCTGTATACCCTCTACTATATAAATTGGACCCTTAATCATAATCCCTCAACCTTATACCCTCAACCCTCTACCCTCAACTCTATACCATAAAACCCCAACCCTATACGCTCAACCCTATACCCTAAATCTTAATCCCTCAACCCTCAAACCTTAAACCCTAATTGCTCAACCCTTAAACCCTTACAACCTCAACAATGAGCTCTTATACCCTCAACCCTTAACCCCTTAATCCCTCAACCTGTATAAGAGAAAATTTGCACGCTATGTGCAATTCCCCCTTTTTCCTTTATCCACCTTAGAAAACCAAGTTCAGAGGATTAATTATACTTAAACCCACTATTGGTAGTCCACTTGGCACCTATTTTGTGTGTCGGTGGGGGATTTTCTATTGGGGATTCTTGTGCATCGCGCAGACATTCGCGCAATGAACTTACGTCCTTGGTAGATTCCTATAGTTGAAACTTTAGAGGCATTACACTTCTCATTGGAAATGAAGTTGTAATGCCTCCTTCAACCAACCAACCCAAATATGGTTATTTTCTTCCCTCATTCTTCATATTCAGTCCTTGAACTTGCATTAAAAAATGCTTAGTCACATCAAGCTTCCATTCTTGCATTCTCACATTCACTCTCAAGGTCATTTTCACTCACTCCAAGTATCCAAGCATTCCATTGCAACAAAATCTCCATTCCATCACTTTGGTAGAGCATGTCTAGGACCACACCATTGCATTAGAGGCTTGAGTTCCTCTCATTTATCCCCCAAGCATCCTTGAGTGATCTTGGTGGAGGTGGTAAGCTTCCCTCTCCTCTCCTCTATCACTTGGTTGAGCAACATATTACTACTTTGTAGTGTTTTTATTCTCTTCACTTTATTGCTTCTTGTAGACACGTAAAATATACTAATTGATCTCATGCACTTGATCCCGATTAACTAACGTTGTTTCATCCTGAATCACCTCTTCAAATTATCATTACTATTCATCCCTTAATTAAATAAATAATCATTTATATAATTAAGTCATCATCTCTTTTTAATTAAATAAATCAATTTTATTTAATTAATTTTGTAATCCCCCTTTTAATTAAATAATACATTTTATTTAATTAAATCTCTAAAGTCATTCTATTCAATTAAATCAATCTTTATCCAACATCATCCCTCTTTAGTTAAATAAATCAAAATATTTATTTAATTAAATCTAAATCATTATTCCTCTCTTTTTTATTTAAATTAATCTAAAAATCTAAATCAAATTGTCAAATCAGCTAAATATCCCCTTAAATTGATCAAATCCTGATTAATTTAATCCTAATCATTCAAATCCTCTAGATTTTGCAACTTGCACAATTAAATCATTTATTTGATTTAATAATTCCCTATTTACTTTCAAAATGGCATCAAAAAGGGAATATTCTTCCAAGTTTGAAATCTCCCCCCCAAATTGACATGTCCTTCCAACAAGGCAATAACTCCATCTTACATGTCCTTTGTCTTGAGCCAAGTGGAATTTATTTCATTTTCCCTTCCCTCTCACAAGTCATTTCAACAAATTTGAATTTCAAATTTGCGCATTTATTGGCACAATCCTCAAAACTTGCTCAACCCTCATCCTCTCACATGTTGACAAGTGGCATCATATCATTGGTTGAATATTTGGCCCACATTGATCAAATTTGGACATCTCTTCAACTTATCAATCTATAAATAAAGAGCTTATATCCTTATTTCATCATCCACATTCCAAGCAAAGTTACCATGCTAAAATACTTAGCAATTCTCATCCATCATTTGAATTCTTAGTTAGGATTTTTTGCAGATTTGGCTTGGAGCTCTCACATTCATCATCAAAGTGGATCAACATTCCTCAAAAATCATCAACTTGCATCTTAGGGATTGGGAAAGGGCCAATCTTCACATCAAATTGGCACCACTTCCCCCATGGTATTAAGAGTTTGCTTGCTTAATTAGGATTCAATCTTGTTTTTGTGATTTCATTGTATTTTTCATCATTTCCTTCCTAATTTGAGCTATGTTAGTGAATCTCATGGGGAATCCATGTTTAGTCTTGCATTTCCTTGTTTAACTTGTTTAATCATGTTGTTTTGTAGGTACCTAGATTGAGGGTTCACACTTCTTTATCTTGTTTCCTTGGGATTCCATGGAGGTGGAAACACCTAAACAGGGGTCTAACTAAGGCTATATAGCCACCCAAAATTTTCCCTCTTTCCGTGTTTAGGTGAGTGTGCTTCTTGGAAGATCAATAGGTGAATGAATTTCTTGGTGAGATCTTGCTTGCCCTTGTCACCCTTACATTTCTACATTACAACATTAGAGAATATATTGTTTATTTGTTAGTGTCATTCTGACCTTTTAGTTGAGTAGCTAGGATGTTAGTCATTTTTGTGAGTTCAACCTTGTCTCTATTTTTGTTGGACCATATCGAATACAATGCACTTTCGATATTCCAGTGCACCACGCTATCATCTAGAGTCCATGTTGATGTCCTCAGGAAGAGAGCTCCCTGAGGTGTAGATTTGAACCTAAAAACTAACTTGCCTAGCCCCAATCTTAAAAATCGGGATTGTAGATTGGTTGTAGGATGTCATAATCCTCATCATTCTCATCTCATACCCAACATGTTACACATAGTTGAGGTAAGTTAGGGAAGCCTCTCTCATCTTGACCCTCCATGACCTAGGGTCTTGCACACGGTGGTCCCCCTCTCTTACATTTTTGGTGAACCTGATGTGAACCAATGTTTGTTCATCCATTGGTGTTGAAACTTCCCTTGGATACTTCGTGATTATTTTTTTCTTAAGTGTTGTGAAGGTTTATGAGCATCAAAACCGAGTCCAAAACTTCTAAGAATATTGTGAGGAGAAGTGTATGACACCTCCCAATGGATAGGATGAAGGTCTCACTTGGTATTTCTATAGGTCTTTTCTCTTGTCCTGCCACTATTTTTTCCACACAAGAGTATTTATCAAGGAATGAGATGGGATTCACTAACGAAACTGACTACATTCCCACTCCTCTTGCATGTCCCACACCATCGTCGGTGGATGAGCATGAGGTTGTTCAAATCCCTACTAAATATATTTTCTCCCTCGCTAAAGGGTTGGATGACCCTGAAAACCATTTGGAAAGAAATTCAAAGATGGATAGAGTCACTCAGGTTGTTAGTGAATTAAGACATATGATGGGTAAAGATAAAATAGGCATCAAGCTTCTAATTAGTCTCTTTCGTATCACTGAAGCATGCACTCCTTTGAGCAACTCTATCTTTGTACAAGGAGTCACCTTCGAAGAGCATGAGGGGAAATTAGGGGTATCAATGCCTCTAACTTCTATCTACATGGCCAATGTCATCCCTTCCATTAGTATCCATTCCATCCCTAATCAATAGGAAACTATCAAGGTGAATAAGGTCTCATTGGGCTTCAACTTTACCCCTTTTTTCACCTCTGGTGGTGGATGTTTTGACAAAATAGGTGGTGGAGGCTTTGGTAGTGGTAGCGGATTCGGTAGTGGAGGTGGTGTTGGTGGAGGTAGTTCTGACCAAGGTCATGGCAGTGGTTCTAGTGGAGGCCCTACTAGTGGCGGTGGCTTTGGTAGTGGCTTTGGTTGAAGTCACACCAGTGACAGTTCTGGAGGTGGACTTGGCGGTGGCTCTAGAGGAGGTTCCTCTGGCCCTCTATCTTCTAATGACCCTATTCTGAATACTTTGCTTTAGAACATGGGTAAGATATAAAGTTAGTTAGCAAGACTTTTCTAGGCCTTGACCCATCCTATCTTCTATCCTTTCTTCTGACATAGCCCATTGTCGGTTTACATTTTAAACACTCCCTTCCCTTAAGGAATGGATATCTCTAAATTTGAGAATTTTAGTGGTAAGGGAGACCCACAGATGCATGTGTTTTCTATCAATGCTCTCTGCACTGACTTCTTCCATGATGATGTCTTGATGGTGAAGTTGTTCCCATGATCCCTCAAGGACACATCACTCGAGTAGTATTGTTCCTTACCTAAAAATTCTATTTTCTCATTTCATAAACTTGTAAATTAGCTTTTTGGAAAATTCCAAGCAAACATCAGGCCAAAGATGACCTTTTCGAATCTCGTCCGGTGTAAGCAAGGAGACAATGAAAATATTACTGATTTCATAGCACATTATCAAGTGCTTTTTTCACAAATCTCATATCAACTACTTGATTTAGACGTATAGAAAATATTCATAGGGAACTTAAAAAGGCCTTGGAAAGAAAAGTTTGCTCTAATGAAATATCCTTCTTTCATGCATCTATGTATAGCTTTACGAGACTAGCAACAGACAGTTGCTCAGTTTAGGGGGTCCTCCTCGTGCTCCCATTTTGAAGGAAAATCCATCATATCAATCTCTAGGAAAGGAAAAGTTGTTGCAAATGTAGTAGCCGTTGTCAATGACAACTACCTCAAATGCAACCAAAAATTCATGAAGTTGTCTAAATCTTATACTTCCAACTTGTAGAATTTGTTGAAGGATAAGTTCATAACTTTCCCAATCCCTAAGCCTATTAAGGAACCTTACCCTAATTGGTATGATGGGAATGCTTATTGTCAATACCATCGTGTTAATGGAAATGATGCCGAACGTTGTATGCAGTTGCATCATGAAATAAAAGACCGCATTGAGGATGGTACCATTTGTCTTGATGGGAATAAATGAAACACTAACAAATTAGTGGAAAAGGAAAACAATGAATTGCAAATATACACGGACTTGTTTCTATCGCATTTTTCTAACATGATTGTTGATTGTACTAATTTTGTTACCCAACCCAAGGCCTATGTAAACATGGTCATAGTAACTTCCACCATTCAAACCCACACCCAATTTGTCGGATGTTACATTTACATCACAATATTTTCCCTTGAACAACAAATCTTCCCCTCTCTACATTCCCACTCATTTCAATCGTAACATGGTGATAGGAGTCTTGATAGACCCTGCGAGTCATGTGAATGTTATTACTGAAGAAACATAAGTATTAAATTTACTACAAAAAGAAAAGTATGAAGAAACAAAACCTACCATTCGTACTCATGATGGTATGAGTCTTAAACCCTATGGATCGATTTCTTTTTCTATCCTAGTTGGACCTAGGGCCATTCACACAATCTTTGACATCATTCTGGAGTCAGAACTATTCAGAGTGAAGCTAGGTATTCCATGGTTAGTTTCCATGAACATGATCGCCTTTTTCATCCACAAAAATTTAAAATTTTCCCACGAGGGTGTCGTGCATGTAGTGCATGGAACTAGATATCATCCCTTGGTATCTAATCATGTATATTCATTAGATCACTTCTGGCCCTCCACAATCGATCTACTTCCTCCAAGAATGGAGCTAATTTACAAGAACTATATGAAGTATAAAATTGGGGTCAAAGGGGAGCCAAAGCTAATCCTTCTTGTGACAAAGCAACCGGTTGCCTCCTCTTCTTAGGAAGTGAAGAAGAAGCCCATGCTGATTGTTATTCCTTCCCTGAAAGGGAAGGAGAATTCCACACCAACACCCTCTCCTTCCCATGAAGGCAAAGAGAAGGTTATACTATACACTCCCTCTTCCCCAAAGAAAGAGAATCCTATGACAATTCCCTCTCCTTCTCACAAAGGTAAAGAAAAAACAACTCTTTCTCAGACTACCTCATCCTCTCCCCTTTCTTGGGAAGAGTACTGGATGAGCAGACCTAGTGGCTACCCACTAAATTTGATGATCCCTCCTTGGCATAGGCCCAAGATTAGGATTGTAGATCTCCCTAATGAATTTCCTAGACCATGGTATTACTTATATGGCAAAAAGAAAGGTTCTCGTAGAGAATTCAATCTGTGGCCTCCTACCACTCCTGCTTCTAAGGTAGTGAGTAGAAAGAGGCCTACTATTGAGGCTCTTGAGTCAACCCCTCCTATCGTCCCTCAACCTACATCCCATGCTCCCATATAGGAACTTATTCCTCCACCTGAAATGGACATAGTGGACATTCCTACTGTCGAGAAAGAACCTCCTGTCCCTTTGCAAGCTTCATATTCTAACTCTAAGAAGAATAGAAATTACCTTACACATGAGTGCAAGCAATGGTGAAAGTCTCTCTTGGCTGAGAAGGCCACCTTGCAGCAAGAGGAAGTAATGACTGCTCCTATATTAGGATTGCCTATAGTATCTTTTTCCTCCCTTCCTTCTATTTCTCTCTAGTCTAGTCTGCTCTCCACTTCAATTACAAGCATGAATGCACTTAACCCTAAACGAGTAGCAATTCCTTGGTCTATTCTGGTTGTTCTTCTACATGCTTCAAGTATTCCACCCTCTTAGGAATCAAGGCATAACACATGTTCTCATGTCTCAATCCATCTAGGAATCTCCTTCCATCAACCAAACAAATTCTAGCACTTGTACAAACCTCAAATATAGGAATATCTTCCAATGGCAAGAAATTCTGCTTCATCCCATTTGCAACAATGGTGTATATATTATTTTTTCCATCATGAATGTCTTGTCTATCATACTACCAAGGTCTTCCCAACAAAACATGGCATACATCCATAGGCATGATATCACACAAAACTTCATCATGATAATTTCCTATCTTCAATTTCACCAAACATTGTTCACTTACGAGTATCTTATGCTCATCTTGAATCCATGCTATCTAATAGGGATTCAAGTGTTTCAATATTTCCAACTTCAATTTGGTCACCATCTCTTCAAAAACTAGGTTCTTAGAACTTCCACTGTCAATGATGACTTTGCAACATTTTCTAGCTACCTTGCATTTGGTCCAAAAAAAATTCTTTCTCTATAATGGCTCCTTTTCCAACTCGCTTTGACACAATACTCTTCTATTCACCAACACTTCTCCTTCTTTTGGTTTGTTAGATGATATGGAATGATCCTCCTCAACAAAGGTTGTTCTTCTATTGGTTTTTGTCTTTTTTTTTGTTTCCCCCTGATTACATTCAAATGCTCTATGTCCTCCACCACACTTAAAGCAAGCTCCCTTGAATACTCTTTTCTCTTGTCCCCTATCATCTTTTCTATAACCCTCATTCTAGTAACCACTATATCCTCCTCTTTGGTAAGAATTTCCATCATCTCTATAGTATGAATTTTCATTCTTTTTGACTTCCTTATCTTTATTTTGATCTGTAAAATTTCCTCTTCCTCCTCCACTAAAAATTCTTCCTCTCTGAAATCTTCCACCTCTTCCTCTCTATCTCTTCTCATGTCTTTCATTTAGCTTCTCTTTTGATTTTAGGGCACACTGATATGCTTCTTCCACACTTTGCAACTTAATCAAACATCCTGTATAGATGACCTCAAACCATTCACATATCTAGCTACTTGCTCAATCTCCTCCTCTAAATGTCTAGATCTAATATTCAACTTATAGAACTCCTTAGATACTCTATCACACTTGATTCCTTCTACTTCAAATTTTGCAACTTCTGAGAAAAAAATTATCTGATAATTTGTAGGCATAAAATTTGTTTTCAACTTATTCACCATCTAATCCTAGATGATTTTATCTTTTTCTTTCATCTTCTTTGTCTATCTGTCTGTAAATGTTCCCACCAAAGCGATACATGTCCTTTCAACTTTGAGCAAGAAAATTTCACCTTCTTATCTTCAATGGTGCCTTCAAAATTAAAATATGTTTCCATCTTTGTTATCAAATCAAGCAATTCTATTGAATCCAACTTACCATTATAATCCAATGGATTGAAATGTGGTTTTGTATTCACTCTAGTTAGGGCTCTTATGAACCTCTCTTCTCCTTGATCCAGGCCAGGTTGATCTTCTCTTCCTCTTTCTTCCTATACCTCTACCTCTTCATCACTCACATAATCAATTGGTCGACCTCTTCTCTAGGTCATTTCAACTACATCTAATCTGGTAGAAATTCCTCTCAACATCTCCATTAAAGCTTGTTCTACATTTGCATGTGCTCCATTTCCTCTAATATTTCTTCTTCATACCATATTTACACAATTCCTCTATAGCTGTAGGTTATATCTTCAATTCGCCACCCCACAACAAATATTCAATAGGACTTCACAAATTCTTACAACCTCACATAGATCGAATCTCACTCTGATACTAATCTGGTGTAGCCACAATAGGAGGGTCCTCAAATAGAACAATTTGGACTGTGTATCAAGAGTAACACAACATAAGAAACACATAATATGGAGGAAAATGCAAATGAAAACATACTCATTAACAGAAAATTCAATTACAAATAGCTGGAAACATCCGAGCTTATAGATTCGTATCATAGGCCTAAGATAGCATGTTCAAAAATACATCATTCTAATGTGCTCCTATATGCCAGCTGAAATCTTATAATTTGGATCAAGAACTTATAGACTTATTATTCGCTATTTTCTTAATGATCTATTACAATATTTATATCACTTTTGCGGGTCTAGAAACATCCACAATGGCTAAAGATTATTACAATCTCCAATGAAAGAAAATGTAATGTGTGCATGAATAGGTTGGCCTCAAAATTGAATTACTCCTTGGTGAATGCATTGGATGAATTTTAGACATAAAATTAAGGTTGGGGACAGCCCATGAACAATTTAAATTACACCAACAAGGTCTACAAGTTATGGGAAAGATCCACAAACCATCAAACTAGTTGTTGCCTTGAAAATTATTCTGGTGCCAATTCAAGAAACTGCCATCAAATCCAAAAGTGATAAATTATTATAAAAAGATCCAATCATGCTCAAATCTTGGAATAAGGAAAATGAACATTTCCATAATGAAAATGTAGATCCATAGGATCTGGTGGGAAAATATGACAGATCCACCAACATGAACTAAGCAAGAATAGAATAAGAACAAAAACTAAAAGAAAATATTTTTGGTTGCAATATTTCCAAGAACCAAGGGGGATCCTACATCAATTTTCCATTTATGGAAAATGAGTCCCACTATTAGGCCTAAATGGAGTTTTCTAAATTTTTTGATACCCATTGTATGAAACGGGCTTTGGAACAATTTCCCAGATCTGAGACTAATTCACCTAGAATGATAAATGAGTCCAAGTAGGCCAAATTTTCAATATTAGTATCATTTCAGATGTCATTTCTAGTCTCCATTAATATCTCAAGTGTACACTTTCAATTTCATCCATTTCTATTATAGTTTACTATTCATTTCTATGTATTTTTGCATATCACAATGTGTTTTCAAACACTCTACATTTCCTTAGTTTCCATTCATTAATAAATATATTTAACTAGTTTGGTGCATTTAGGACATTCCATTTAGACATATTTCTATCATAATTTCATTATTTTGAGTGAACCACCATAGTTTTTGAGTTTATCTCTCTCCTTTTAGGTGAAAAACCCTAAGAGAGCAAGAGAGTCATAGCAACACAAAAATTGTTGGTTCACTTTGGTATGGTTAGTATGATGAGAAGCTGACATAGAGGCATGAATTTATCTTTTTTACAGTGAGAATCCAAAATAGAGGCATGAATTTCTCACTAAGCCACCCCTTTATTGGAAGACTCACCTAGTGGATAGCCTAAAGATCTGCTACCTCAGAGTGAGTGCAAAATCAATAGCTTAGATGTGTTCTACAACACGTTGGAAAATATAGGCTTGATCTTTATTGGTATTTGATGTTTTATGATTGTGTATCCTTGTTATTAATGCATAAATAAGTGTCATGAATGTCTAATTTAGTGTGATTTTCACATGGGGTCATACACTCACTAAAGTGAGGGGAAAATGTAGTAATAGAAAAATTATCCATTTTCCTTAATTTGGGAATAATAAATATTAAAATGAGCTCTCTTTTTTTATCATTAAATAGCTACTAAGGGCAGCACCCATTATATTAATTTCAAAAAAAAAAAGATCAGTTATTATAGAGACATCCCTAATGTTCAAATACAACATCACCTATCCTTTGCATGCACCTATGGAAACTATGCACAATGGCACATTTTGGCTATATTCCATACCTATCCATTGCAAACACTTCAAATCAGAGGTCCCCTTTACTGCTATGAGACCAAAATGAGCTTAATTATGCCTTGATTTAGTGTTGTAATTTTTCTTACACATTCACATTAAGCTTAGGGCCCTTTTTAATAAAATGGACTTAATTGTGCCTTGGTTTAGTGTTGTAATGTGTTTTACACACTCACATTAAGTTTAGGGCCATTTTTAATAAATCTACTTAATTGTGCCTTATTTAGGCTGTTTTAAAGTGTATCTTTAAACTTTCACATTAATCTAGAGCTTTATTAATTTATTGAGACTAATTTTATTTAATTGTCCCCTTTAATTCAAATCCAAGTCTAATTAAATGCAAATTCTGAGAGATAAAACTCAACATTCATAAATTCCATAACACAACACTTAATTTTGGAATGTGTGTTTCCTAGGTAGTTGATTTAGGACCCATTTTTCATAGGGTGAATGGGTCCTCCCTAGGTCCTAGGACCCTATTTTCACATGACATTTCACCTTGTCTGAAATGTTTCGTAGATGAGTGACCTAGGACCCATTTTCCCTATTGTGAATGGGTCCTCACTTAGACCTAGAACACCTCTTTGGAATATGTTTTTGGTGGTATTTTAGTGATTTTAAATCAATATTTCAATGTTGGATTGTGATATTTGAATTTTGGGAATTAATGTTAAGATATGTATAAATAAGAGGTCATTTCACTATGTTTCACCTAGAAGGTTTCAAGCAAGCTAAGGATTTTCACAAGAGAATTATAGGAGCATTCAAGAGCATTTTCAAGGCATTCAAGGGAATATTTGTAGAATATTATTACAAAAATCAAGATTCCATGTCATCATGTCAAAGATTTACAACATCACACATGTTGTTTGAGATAATATGTTGATGTAGTTTTCAAGATCAGTCAAGCATATTCAAGGCATTATTTCACATAAAGTTTCATGATCAAGATCTACATTCATTAAGGCCACTTAATTCAAGTTTGTATATTTTTGATCCAAGGTTGCTATTAAGGATTGGTGAGTTGTGACATTGCATTTTGTTCATTCATCATTCCTTTATGCTTTTATTCATTTCAAGGTTTAATTACCAAAATGGGGTTGACCAAGGAAAACCCCTATTTCCTAACAAAATAAAAAAATTCTCTTGTTTGATGTGTGATTGCAAGTTTTAGGTTGAAGATATATTAGATAAAAAAATTGAAGAAAGTTGTAAAGTTGTCAAAGTTGCAGCTTTCTTGCAATTTCACTAAAATTGACCTATAGAATTCAGTTCTAGTTTTTCCACAGTGAAAATTTGTGAGCTATGAGTGTAGACTCAAATGAACATAACCCATAAAGTATTTTCTAGGATCCCTAGCTAGAGCCCATTTTCCATAGGGTGAATAAGTCCTTAGTGGGGACTAAAAAATAACTTTTGGTGAAAGATACACAACATTTGACCCTTTTCAGATATTCCTTTTGACTAGAATTGGGTTACGTTTGATTTTTGTTACTCATTTACATAATATAACACACATATTGAATGAAATAGTAGAGAAAAATAGGTTCATCATAGTGTATTCCATTTTGGTGAACCTTCCATTTTTTCTTCATTTCACCATGCATAACAATACATATAAATATAAATTAATTTAAATAGATTAGGAAAAAAATGAATTTCAAAAATGTAAAATCTATAACCCAAAATAATGAAACTTCATAGATAAGAATAATCATGTATATTTAAAAAAAAAATCTACATATTGAAACAGTGTGAATCTACAAAATTCAAGTACAAGAATCTACAACCATTAGTGAGTATATGCATATAGAGGGACTAAGTTGCCAAGGAGCTTCCATATCACCATAAGGCCAACTCCACAACCATCATGGAACTATGGGATAATCATCTAATTATTCCACATAACCAAGGGATAAAACCATGAACCTAACATATACAATCCATATAATAACTATCTTATGAATTTATCCCATGTTATCGAGGAGGTAAAATTAAGTACCCAGAATAAATTCCTATCCCATGCACATGACAACATGATGAAGGGACATAGCCAACATGAAAGAGGGTAGTTATATATTACTAAATATCATATCTTTGTTCCACAACAATGCAACATGCAAAAACATTACCAAATCCATGATATTCCACCTAAGGCATTCAATACCCAACATTATTTCCACCCTTAAATACAAGACTATTTAACTCCCATGACTCAAATTTGCATATGTAACTCAAAAAAACTCCCGTGTAAAGAACTCATTACATTTTACACCCACTAATGAAATAATTTCTTAAAAATATACTATGTAACACCCTTGTTAATGTCTCTTTACCACAATTTTCTAGGTCACCAAAAAATAATAAAATAATTATATATGTCCCCACCCCCATATGGGCACCCCATTTTTCTCACACCATGATTATTCAAGATGTATGTAAATTATTTACCCATCTACAAGCAATTAAATTTTCATAGATCTTAAGATATACATGTTGAATCATACACCTAATCTTAACACACCCAACTCAAGGATAATCAAAAAATAACATTCAAAACCATTACAAATGTTAATACAATCATTCATATTAGAACCATATTCATGATATAGACCTTTAGTTTATTTATCAAATTATAGGAGAAAAAATAATATTAAATAAAAATATAGAAATTATTTCTCCTATAATTTTTCAAAGAAATTATAAATTGAATCTATCGAGAAAATGGCTTAAATCACTAATTGATAAATATTCTTTAAATTATTGATAATTTATTCTATAGACATGATAAAATGTGTTGAACACTATAAAAAATACCATAGGCCTCTTTGATTAGCAATCTCCTTTAGGCAATGCTCAATACAAAATATTTTATGGGTAGTCTTCATCTAGTTTAAGTCATTTATTTAAACTAGTAATATTAGAGAGAACTACCACTTCCCATGTATGTGAGATAAATGCAATAAGATAAATGGATAAGTTACAAGACTTATGCATCTAATACTTTATTAATAATGTTTAATAAAAATTTAAATAGTTTGAAAGAAGGGCCTAACACTATATGATCACATATTGTAGGATACATTACCTTATATGAACCCCCATTATAGCTTTATATGTCTAGATATTTAGTTTACATGTATGTGCATGAATGCTAAATACTTTATGATGCATGATTATTCTAGGATTTTCATGCACCTAAACTGGGTGGGAAATTATAATGGTGATTTTTTCTTAACCATGATATTTCCCATTCCTTTTTATCAAAAAAAAAAAAAATTCTTAATGCATTTATATATTGAAACTTGTTGTAATCTTGTGTGAAATTAGGGCATTTCCCCTATGTTGTTACTTTTTCATATATGCACATTCCCACATCCTTTATCTATACCTTATCCATTTTTTCTTGCATTTTCTTGTACTCTTAATTTACCATGCATATCCATGCATTGATCTCCAAACATGGCATTCCTACCTTGATGATACCATATTTTTTTCCTAATGGCAAAGGGATAGTTTTCCTCTATTTTTAACATAACCTTTGAACCATAACACAAAATTATAAATTTTTCTATTCTTTGGAAGTGGAACAATGAGATATAATATAGAGTGTTCTCATAATTCAACAAGTTGAGTCCGCACGCATAAAATCAACCATACACTTGCAATTTTGACTTCTAAAGTTTTAAAGTTCAACTTTATTTTTTGTGAATTCATACCTATTCTCTTCTCACTTACAACTAATTAAAAATATATTTGTACAACCTATTGGAATATATGTATTTAAATTAATTCATTTCCATTCATTTGATAATTTAAAATTTTATTTTAATATCATTCACATTTAGAGAAGGGAACACCTTGACCTATGTTCTAAAACAATCTAGATCTACATATTCATCTTAGAAGCATATGAATGCTAAAGAATGTTGTCTTCATTCTTTTACCTAAGCTTCTTGGAGTTTAACCTCAAAGAGTGTGTGTCCTTCCAACACACCAAACAAAACAAAAAAAAGTCCACATATTGTAAACAATTTTTGTAATCTATTAATACAAAAAAAAAAAGAGTGTGTATTTGATACAAATCTATGGACTTGACCCTTTGTAGAGGTAACAACAATTTCTAATCCCAAACCAAATTATAAATTATCATGATTATTTTTTAGTACCAAAATATTTAGACTTCAACATCATACATATTACTTTTATTCTTTAGTCACAAAGCTAATGCATTTATTTTCTAATTAATATTAAATTATTGCTTATATATATACCAGCAGTCTATCACTATATAAATCTAATATTATTGTTGCTTATATCTATACTAGCACTCTATCATTATATAAATTTAAAGTAATTACTAATTATATGCATCAATTTGATTAATTTTTTATTAAATAAAAAAATTACACACAAAAATAGAAATAAAATTATATTAGAATATATAAAAACATATTTATTATTTTAAAAAATTATAGATTATAATCTAAAAATATAAATAAAAACAAAAATTTGTTAAATAAAAATATATATTAATATCTATTAATAAACTTATAATTAGAGGTTTTAAAAATTAGATATTCTAATCTAAAAATAAGTGCCACTAGTCATTATGACAAACAAATATAGATAATAATTGAAATAGACAAGAAGATTTTTCCTTTTTGTTGTTTTGATTTTTCTTTAGCACGTTTGGTTTTTGTGGGATACGTGATTTTTTTTCCTTTTTCTTTTACTAGATTTTTTTTTATTTGCCTTGGAAAACAAGGAAACGATTAGGTTAATTGATTTCTATAAGAGGCCTTTGGGGAGCATTATATGCAAATGTGACTAGATTTTCCATTGGGTTCAAATAGTTCTCTCATAAGCTAAACTATTCGCTTAGATTGTTGTAGTTGACAATACACAACATTACATATAAATTGGAGGATGTGTTATTTTTTTGGGACATTTGTTTTATTATTAATTTATTATTTGAGAGAGTAAACATTGCTAACTAGTTGATGGGTAAGCAATTGAAGTCTTTATCTAAGAGCCAAAAGTATATGGAAGAAAATACTGTGATTATTATGAACAATGTCAAAAAGAATTGTAGAGGAGAGAAGGGTAGGAGAGATATTTTAGGGCTTCTAGAGGACATTGTTATCGAGTGCTTGTTGAGGGAGCCATTAACTTGCCATACTAATCTTAGAGCTGTGTGAAAAATCTTGAGGAATGTGATGAGAAATCCTCTCTTTTATCAAGATAAAGAGAGGTTTGGCAAGGAAGAGGGTTGGTTGGTTATGGTGGAGTTGTTACCCTATATATATGACCCGCTTGTTTGCAGAATAATTATGTACCACCCCCTAGCAACTCTTGTCAAAGAATCCCTTGCATCCCCACTGAATTTTTATCACACTCCTGGGTGATCCCACAATAGTGGTTTACAATTTATGGCCAAACTAGACATTGAAATTATTATTTTTATCTAAATCTTCACATTCAAGCACCTATAGCAGCTAAACTGTGAGGAATTTGAAGATGATACAAACTAGAGTCCTGTCACATTATGTTTGTAGATTCTAAAAATATTTTTTTCAAAATTTTTGGAATCACATTACACTTCTTTTTCCATCTCCCACGAAAACTAGTTCTTTTCAGAAAACAACATTTTTAAAAAGTGACGCACACCGTATAACGCATAACTTTTTTTCTATGAAGGATAAAATTAGAACTTCTTTCAAATTTAGATTTTCAACTCTGATATCTAGTGCTTCCACTTGGTTAGATAGTATTTTATTGAATATTTTTTTCTTCAATCAAGTTTCGAAGTCAAACCAATTACAATTCAGACATAGCGTCACCGTATAACGCATAGCTCTTTTTGTATATATTGAATTTTTTTAAAAAAATTTGGAACAAGGACTTCAATATCTGGTAAACTCATATTTTTCAAAAAAAAATTGATAATCTGCTATTTTTCCACATGTGTAGAACAAAGACTTTCATTTTTTTATGAAATCCCCTACTATTCTAAGGGGCATTTCGAAGAGAATATCGAACGCCCTTTCTTAGTTGTATGTGAACCATGAAGAATAACCAACAGTGCCTGCCCTACGGCGTCGAAGTCTCTAGTTGCCTTGTTGTCTTACTTCCCCTCTCTATAATGGGGGTTCGCCCGAAGGGGCTCACTGCCCCACCTATCCCGGGGGGTAGGAACCCCCCCGCCCAGGGTAGGGCCCCCTACTATCTATAGGGATTCCCCCCACCCCTTTATAGCTAGAGTAGGGGGCCCCCACTATAGATAGGCAGAGGTAGGGTTCATCGTCCCCTAGGTGGTCAAGCACCTAAATGAAATGCTATATCCCCCTACCGGTCGAACCCCTGCTCCTGTCTTGTTCAGGGAAGGTTCGGATTCTTCAATTTCATGTCGGGGGGATGTGACCTATGTCAGGTCCATAAGATACCACAACTTTTGGTGTTCTATGATTGACCTCCAAGTAATGAGTAGGTAGTTCTCTTCTTCGGATTCTTCTATTCCTTCTAATTCTCCTCTCCCTGGCAAACCAATAGGCTGAATCGCGACACAAATTGTCTTTGTTCTTTACAATGATACTTGACAGATGCAGACAAGTGGGTTCGAAAGTTCTTCCCCCGTTCCTTCTCTTGAATAAGAAATCAGAATAAGACATATAATCCTTTCAATACATAAGTTATACCCTCAGAGGTTTTCTCCTGCATGGAACAGCACCACTGGGGAGAGCGCAACCGTTGCGAAAACAAAGATTTGAGTAAGAGGCGGCACCCCTGTCTCTTCTCCAGTGGGGGGAACCATCCTTTTTTTGTTATTATCCACCTTCTTTGGGGGTGATTATGACATTTTCCCACGATTTGATCGACAAATCCTTCAATATAAAAATATTTCCTCACTTTTCTCCCCACGGTTGTTATTACAAAATTCTCTCCAATAGGGATTGGATCACCACGGGACGCTTGAAAATGCGTCATGTTGGCCATTTCATTATTCACACGAATCTTTCGGTGACTTATAAGCTGCCTCACTTGAAGAGGAGTTTCACGGAAATGGAGACGAACCGAGATGACATCCGATCTTGTTTCTGGATTGAGTAGAAAGGGTATGTATGAAGCTCATTTTGTCCCTCCATGCATCTTTGCGATAGGTAGATTTCCATAAAAGGGGGACAACTTCCGTATGGCTTGTGGTTTAAGATAACTGTTCAAATTCTATCTCAGATATGGAGTCTTCCCAATATATCTTCTCTTGCTCTTCAATCTTCGGGGAATGCGGCGTTGTATCCTTGTCAGTCTCTTGTTCCGAACATTTCCCAGAAGTAGACAACGAGTTTTAGATCTTAATGCAGGCAACATCTTTTGCTAGTGGTCCCCCCCCGGCTGGGATTGTGAAGGGGTTCGCTCAATTCCTAGCTTATATTAATAAAGTACTAATAGCTTAGCTTCACTTTAGCGGCCCTATAGTTCCCCCCCAAGGCAGACCCCACCACCAGGGCTTCGCCCACCACAAACCCCACTGACCATGCCCGAAGGGACCGACCATGCCTGAAGGGACCGACCATACTCGCCTTAGGTCGGTCCAACCCCACCCCCCACCCCCCCATTATAGTTGTTGTTCCATATGGTCGATGCCGAAGGCTGAACTGTAATGGGGGGGCAGGTCGGGCAACCCCACCCCCCCACCCCCCCATTCCCCACCCTATTCTATGGCCAATATGGTCGGTGCCGAAGGCACGCCTTTGTAGGCTGGGGGGGAATCATAGTTGCGGTAGTGTTCAGATAGTTATACATATGGGTCGTCCTGCCAACCCCAACTATCTATATACGGTGATGGTGCTCTCTCCCGACGGCCTACTATACTAAAGAGATGCCCTTGGTCCCAACCTTTCCCTAATGCGGATAAGAAATTCCTATTAATGAATAAATCCTATAGCCGCCCCCCATAGATATATAGGCCTATCCCTATCGCCTATCGGCCCTCCCCTCTCCCCTTGCCCTCCCCAGATGACTATGAAGAAAGCAAGAACCAGATGATATGATTCTTCTCTTCCCGTCAACCCTGCCCTACCGCATTAGTATAGAACAGCTAATAGCTAAACGGGGATTCCTTTCAATTTATAGGGGAGCAGTTAGAGAAGAGTATAGTTTCAAGTATCTGATCCAATCGAGATGCTGACCAACTTCTATGTTTAATAAAACTAAAAAAACAAATAAATAATAAAACCAAAACATATTAAAATTATATTTGTTGGATAGATCATTCTGAGGACTACCTAATTCTAGTTAGGTTTGTGAAGACTCCATTTTCATCCTCAACCCGAGCTTCGAAGAATAAAAAATTAGGTTTTTTTGTGTTTCAAGGGGAGAATGAGGAATAAGGGGGATTCATATGAACCCCTAGGGGTTCGTTCAAACCAGAGTTCATTCGAACCTTGGTTCATTCGAACCCCCCTCAATATGCATTTTTCTTTTTTTTTTGGGGCGGGAAATGTGGGCCCAGTAATTAATGGGCTCGCTCAAACCCTACTTCACTCGAACCCCTTTTGGGTTCGATCAATCTTATAGGGTCATTCGAACCCCTAAAACCAATTTTTTTTCCATGGGGTCAATTTTTCTCAGTTTTCCTTCCTCCATCAAATTGTAAACCACTATTGTGGCTTCACCCTACTTTAAGAATGGGCCCAAATAATAAAACAACAGTAAACAGTGCAAAATAAAACATAAAAAAATTGTGAAATGGCTCAAAGAAATTGTACTGAACTAGCTTGCTTACATACAATCAAACAACTTACCTCAACAATAGTGTTGTTCACAATGGATAGCCTCATATTTATACTTGAGGCCTCTAAGATCTAAAAACTTCTAATGTTCTAGATATCTCTAAACCTGGAATGTTCTTTTTCCTTGAACAAATTCTAGTAGCTTCTAGTTTCTAGAATGTTCTATCCCTTATAGAAGATTCTAGTTCTTCTAGAAACATCTTCTAACTTTTCTATATAATCTTATTCCTTAACACCCCCCCTTAATATTGGATAGAATATTACAAACAAGATACACAAAAGAGGGGAACATTATACTACCATCCCCCCTTAATGTTAACCTCTAGCATACTAAGCATTTTTCACAATTTCAAGAATTTGGCTCCAATCATACTCTTAGTAAATACATCATCTAAATTTTTTCTTCACTTGGACAATATTGTAGATTGACAAGATTTGCTTCAAAAATATCTCATATGTAGTAAACATCAAGCTCAATATGTTTTGTTTTAGCATGAAAAACTAGATTATTGGCAACCTGTATATGGTACTTTGATTGTCACAATACAAAGTAGTAGCAAAACTTTGGGAAAAACCAAGCTCAAATAGAATATTTTGAATCCAAACCATTTAATTTCCTACTTCTTTGTTTGCTCTATATTCTACTTCACATGAAGACAATGATGTAGCTATTTACTTTTTGCTGCTTCATGTAATAGGGATTGCTCCAAGCTGAAAAACATAACCTCCTATAGATTTTCTATCATCTATATCACCTCCCCAGTCTGAATCTATAAAACCAACCAAAGAAATTGGGGAATTTTTGCCATAATGGATGCCATAGTGTAATGTTCCATGAACATATTACAATATCCTTTTTTGCAGCCAACCAATGACTTTCTTTAGGTTCCTACATAAATCTTGATACTTGATTAACTACATTGAAACAAATGTCTAGTCTACAATGAGTTAGATAAACCAAGATACCCACAAGTTGCATGTATTTAAAGTAGCATCAACCTTCTTGGAAGTACATTCTTTAGTAAGATTGATTCCAGATTGAAAGGGAGTAGAAGTTGGCTTGCATTCTACCATGTTAAACTTTTCTAAAATATCCAAAGCATATTTTGATTGGTAGAGGAATAGTCCATCATGTAGTCTACAAACTTGTAAACCATGAAAATAGTTTAATTCTCTCAAATCACTCATATGAAATTTCCTTTTAAGTTATGATTTTAAATCATTGATTATCCCAATATTCGGTCCAGCAATGAGTAAATCATCTACATAAACTGCAACAAGAATAATCTCATCTTGAACTTTCTTCACATAAATATTTGGATCAAATCTACACCTTTTAAATCCATGAAGCTGAAAGTATCCATCTATCTCTTCATTACATACCCTTGGTTCTTGTTTTAGACCATAATGTTATTTCTTTAATCTACAAACAAGGTGAGAATATTGTTCATCTACAAAACCAGATGGTTGATTCATGTATATTTATTTAGCTAAATCTCCATTTAAGAAAGCATTTCTAACATCCATTTGATGAACATGCCATCCAAGACTTGTTTCCAAAGAAAGAATAATTTTAATTGTGTTCATTTTGATGACATGGGAAAAATTTTCTTCATAATCAACACCTTCCTTTTGATTGAATCCCTTAGCAACCAATCTAGCTTTGTATTTTTCTATGGCTCCATTAGATTTGAATTTTGTTTTGTAAACTTATTTGCAACCAATAACATTCTTACCTTTGGGAAGGGGCACAAGTTCCCAAGTTTTATTCTTGACTAATGCATCATATTCCTCTTTCATGGCTTGCTCCCATTCTTTCCTCCCTCTATCTCGCTCATATGAGATTGGTTCATTTATTTGTAAGACTTTTGCCATGAGGGCACTACCGTTCCTTCCTTGGAGTTTTGGGATTTGTCTATATATCTCTTCAATACTCTTTTTCTTCTATCTAACTTGAAGTTCTTCTTCATCATCACTACTATTAGTTATATCATCTTCATTAGTAGTAGTGCTCTTATCATCCTCGTTAATAGATTTTCCATTGCTTTGTAAAATATCTGAAATGTGGAAATCATTTGTGGCTGTAAGTTGTGAATGTTCATCAAAATTTGCATCTCTACTAATAAAGATCTTTTTTGTTTCCAAGTCATACAATCTATAATCCTTTGACTCTTTACTATAACCCATAAATAAACACTTATGACTTTTTGGTTCTAGCTTTTTCCTATTTTCTTATGGGATGTGATCCCAAGCAATACACCCAAACACTTTAAATACCCAATATAAGGATTTATTCCAGTCCATGCTTCTTCAGGAGTGATATTTGTGAGGGATTTGGTGGGGATTCTATTCACAATATGTGCAACACAAAAGACAACAGCCAATCCCCAAAATTTATTATGCAAAATTTATTATGCAAAATTTTACAATGCAACATACAACAGGTCATTTCTAAAAGAGTTATATTCATCCATTTAGCTACTTCATTTTGTTGAGGGGTATATGGAATTTTTTTTGTACCTTAATACCATATTTTTCACAAAATGATTCAAATTCATAATTGCAATATTCACCCCCATTGTCTGTCCTTAGGCACTTAATTATTTTTCCACTTTGGTTTTCAACTAATGCTTTAAACCTTTGAAATACCTCAAATACTTTACTTTTCCTTTCAAGAAAATAAACCCATACTCATCTACTATAATCATCAATAAAAGTGAGAAGGTACTTGGAACTTGAGATAGAAGGATATCCTAGTTCACATAAATCACTATGAATGAGTTGTAGTGGAAGAATTTCTCTCCATGCTTTTCCTAAATCAAAAGGATCTTGATGGTGTTTACCTAACACACATCCTTCACATACACCTTCAGATGCTGAATTTTTTTTTAATCCTCTAACCATATTCATTCTAACCATGTATTTTTATTTTCTATAATTTGTATGTCCAAGTCTAGCATGCCACAATTTTGACATATAATCACTTTGAGCAACAAAAGCATGGGAGAGTGTGTATTCATCATCCATGAATCCAACAAATTTAAAGAGACTTTCTTTATGGTCAATTATACCAATCACAATAAAACTTTGTGGGTCTCTTCTATCTCTTACAATAACTTGATCAGTAGTGTAAGAGAGGGGGACTACCGCATGCAAGACCCCATGTCACGGAGTGTCAAGATGCGAGAGGCTACCCTAACTTACCTCAACTAAGTAGAATGTTTAAGGTATGAGGATGAGCATGACAAGGACTATGAGGTCCTACAATCACTTTACAATCCTGAGTTTTGAGGTGGAGATACGTGAGTCATTTTTTAGGTTCAACTTTGTGCCTCAGGGTGCTCTTTACCCAAGGATGCAAGCATGGTATTTGGATGATAGCGCATCGCGCTAGCATCTTGAAAGTGTGTTGTCATCTGTACGGATAGACAATAGCAAAGACAAGGTTAAACCTGCTAAAATGAATAATTGCCTAGTTGACTAAGGGGCTAGAATTATATAAGTAAATAAACTAAGTATTCTCTAATATTGTAAAGTAAATAAGCAAGAGTAAAGAAGATGGGAAGGATCTCACCAAGAAACTCATTCGCCAGTTGACCTTCTGAGAAGTGCACATACCTACACATAGAAAGAGGGAAAATGTTGGGTGGATGAATAGGGTTTTGTCTTAGTCAGACCCCCATTTAAGTGTTTCCACTTCCATGGACATTCAAGGAAACGAGATAAAGAAATAGTGTAATAAAGAGGATAAAAACACTACAAAGAAGTACTATGCTACTCAACCAAGTGATAGAGGAGAGGAGAGGGAAGCTTACCACCTCCACCAAGAGAACTCAAGGCTACTTGGGGGAGAAATGGGAGGAACTCAAGCCTCTGCTACAATGGCGTGGTCCCAAACGTGATCTACCAAAGTGACAGAGTGAAGCTTTGGCTACAATGGAATGCTTGAATGCTTGAAATGGGAGAGAGTGGATACAAAAGTGTGAGTATGGAAGCTTGAAGTGTGCAATAGATCAGAAGAATTTGTGAAGAGTTGTGAAGAGAGTTGGATTGAATGTTGAAGGGGTGAATTTGAAGAGAGGATGAAGAAATATGGCCATATTTGGGTCAGTTCACCAAAGGGGGCATTACAACTTCATTTCCAATGAGAAGTGTAATGCCTCTATAGGTTCAGCCGCATGAATCTGTCAGGGATGTAAGTGCACTGCGCAAATGTTTGTGTGTCATGCAAGCATCCCCAAAAGAAATACCTCCACCAATGCTAAAAAAATCTAGCAAGTGGACTGCCAATAGCAGGCTTAGGTGGAATTAAGCATCTAAACTTGGTTTTCTAAAGGGGATTTGCACATGGGGTGCAAATTCACTCTTATACATTTTTCCCCCACTCATCAATATTCATGGGGTGTGAATATTGATGAGTGCTTGGTAAAGTAGATCAAGAAGAGTATAAGGTTAGAAACGTATACCTGAACAATCAAGGAAGCAGTACTCGGTCTGGTGTACCTAAAGGTGAAGGAAAAGAGAAAGGACTCCATAGCTGCTCTAAACCATGAAGTTGGAAAAATGAAGCATCTTATAGGCCCATAGACCTACAAGGAGGCAACACCCAAGATCTCTCACATGAAGGAAGCCCCAAGGAAGCACCCTGCAGGCTCTCAGTCCCATAGGCAAGGTATTCTCCATGAACTCAAGCATGAAGAATACCCAAAGAAACATCCTATAGGGAAGGTATTCTCCATGAATTCAAGCATGAAGAACACCCAAAGAAGTACCCTATAGGCTCTCAATCCTATAGGGAAGTTATTCTCCATGAACTCAAGCATGAAGAACACCCAAAGAAGCACCCTACAAGCTCTCAGTCCTATAAGGGAGGTATTCTCCATGAACTCAACCATGAAGAACACCCAAAGAAGTGCCCTACAAGATCTCAGTCCTACAAGGGAGCCACCCCCAAGGTCTCTCACATGGAGGAAGCTCAAAGGAAAGCACCCTACAAGTTCTTTGTCTTGCAGGGAGGTATCCACCAAGATCTCTCACATGGAGGAAACTTGAGAAAGTGGACTTCACAGAGTTAGGAAGTGATGACATGTCTACCCGCAAATAGAGCATTCCAAAAGTGACCACATAGGCAAGTAAGCGTACAGTCATGCAAACTGTCAATTTTTTTTCAAAGGGCTCTGCAAGGAACCCTTCAAAAGGAGAGGGATCCCCTCAAGGGATGCACTATTTGAAAGGTAAGGTCTAGTCAGGCTACCCCAAAGCTAGACGCGAAAGGGAAAATGGAATGAGTCTAATCGGACTGCCCCCAAGCTAGACATGAAAGAATTCCAGTCAAAATAGAGACTTTGAAAGAAGGGTCCCTTGGGAACCTGTCGTGAGGAAAAAGGGGTCCACTCAAGGGACACACAATTCAAAATTAGTCATTCCTGTTAGAGTGATTCATCATCAAGGAATCCTTTCAAAACATGTTCACTTCATCAAGGAATTCAAAAGGAAAGATGTTCCCCCATGCGAGGGGAAATAAATTTGTTCCCACTTCAGAGGAAGGTCTTCAAGTCCTTTCTTTACAAACCTGTGATGAAGGAGACATGTTTTGTTAGGGTTCCAAGCTAAGAATGAGATTCTAAGGAAAAATTTGTGAAGAATTTCGAGAAAAGATTTGTTGTCAAAAAATTCATTTTTTGAAATTTGAAGTGTTGAAGAAGAGAATTGTCACACATAGGAGGGACAACTCAAGCAAAGAAGAGAAAGATGAAGAGAAAGAAAAAGGGAAAACAAAATAAAAAACAAAGGACACAGGGGGATCTAGTTTAGTGGCGTTAGATCTGTCTGAGCTCATATAATAATAGGTAATTGTAATGCAAGGTGAAAGATCATCAATCCCCAACTAGGATATGTGCAGGATCATGATCCAGGCCAAAAAGTGGCAATATGATGGATATGTGTAGGGTATGTGGCTAACTGCTTTATTTTTACCCAAAATTGATGAAACAAAAAGGGTTTTTAAAGGATATTCGCATCTTTCCACCAATATAAATTATTCTTTTCTTTGAATTTAATAAATTATTATTATTCATTTTCTATTTGAATTACGACTAAAGTCCTGATTGATAAGTTGATTGAAAAACACTTATAGCTTTCAAGCGGTATCACATTTTTTGAATCCAAAACATGCATCACATTCTATGATTTGCATACTATAGGATCAAAAAAATAAAAATTGAATTTCATGAAGTTTTAACCAAGTTAAGGTAGTCAGACATACGAGTTTTTATATTTTTAAAGAGTTGTAATAAAAAATTCATAATTAATTATTTTCTTGGAAAAAAATTATAAAAAAATATGCAACACATCGAGACATGAGTCCTCTAGTTATATATAAAATATTATACAAAAATATTATCATTTTATTATGGTTAGGGTGGTCAGACAAACACCTACTTCTTATTTTTTCCCTCAAATTTAAGTACTACTTAATTGAAATTTCAAATCTTCACCAAATAATTTAAAAAATAAAAATAAACCTAGTAGTTTAGAAACTACATTCAATTTTCTATAGATTCTATTCTTACATATTTTTGAAATAATATAGATAACTTATTCAAAGTTTTACATCAAGTTGTCTAACTCTGATTTTTTTGTTTTTTTTGCCACTTAAGGGCCTACTTTTTCCATGATGACCCTGCACATACCCACCAGATTAGGAATTATGCACAGAAAGCAAAGTAAAAATAAAAAATTGGGTCAACATGGAAGGGAAGCCTAAATTCCCCCAAACTTTGCATTGTCCCCAATTTAATGAAAACCATGCACAAACATGGAAGAATGATGATACAAATAGAAGAAGGTTTACGACAAAAAATCCACACATGTATCCAAGCACAAATGGGGCTGACAAGTGTCATCCAGGAACACATAGCACAAGCATGGGGTAACACATCACAAAACACACACACACACACAAGATCAAGAAAGCGTCTCCTCATAACATTGATTGGCCAAGAGGTCATTCACTTCCCAATCTAAATCCTCATAAGGGGAAGGAGGAAAAACTTGCAATGGTGGGATGTTAAGAGGAGGAGCATCTAGTCCTCCCACAACAAGTGCTAAGGAAGAGGTCCCCTCAACATCCTCTCCACCGAGCTCCTATGGAGTCAAAGTCAGCAATTTCACGAAGATCACTGATAGGGTCGGAACCTCATCCAATGAGTTAAACATGCACCCTATAAGAGTTCCATGTCTTACTTCAATGGATGGGACATACTATGTTTGAGGTTCATTGCTAAGCTTGCCAAATGACTCAGAAGTGAAAAACTCAGGGGAAGCCAAGACCGGTTCTATTACAAGGATAAAACAAGTCAGCATAGGACCACCTTGTGAAGAAGGTGGGCTCCTCTTATGTCATTCATCACTAGAAGGACCAGCCTCTGCCTCTTTCTTTGTTGGAGGAGATGAACTACCCATAGACGAAGCTAGGGGTGTAGAGGAAGAGAAAGAAAGAACCGCAGTGGATACAACCAAAGTTTTAACCATATCCATAGGCTTCAAAAAGGGATGGATATTTAGAATAGACATCAGCAAAGGTGGCTCCGCTAAAAGAGTGATGAACACCCAAACCTATTTAGGGTTAGGTGCATTCATGCTCGCAATGGAAGTTGGGAGCGAACTAGACTGGAGAGAAGCAAAAGGAAGGGAGGAAGAAGATGCTGCGGGAGGTCCTAAAGTAGGAGTGGTCATTCCTTCCTCCTATTGCAAGGCAACCTGCTCGTCTAGGAGATCATTTCTTCGGTGCTTACATTCACGTGCAAGGTGGTTTCTATGGCTTCTAGAGTTAGAGGCTAGAATTTACGAAGGGACAAGAGGTTGCTGCTCACCCATAGGAACGCCCACTATGACTATTTTAGGTAGAGGAATAAGTTCTTGTATGGGAGGAGGAGCAGTTTGAGGAGCAATAGGATGAGTCAACTCGAGAGCCTCAACAACGAGCCTTTTTCCACTCACTTCCTTAGGAGCAGGAGCAGTGAGAAGCTGTGGATCGAATTCTCTACAAGAACATTTCTTCCTACTATATAAATAGTACCATAGTCTAGGATATTCATTAGGGAGGTCCGTGATCCTAATCTTGGGCCTATGCCAAGGAGGGATCATTAGATTCAATGGGTAGCCACCAAGCTTACTCATCTAGTACTCTTCCCACGAAAGGGGAAAGGATGAGGAGGTCTGGGAAAAATCACTCTTTCTTTACCTTTGCGAGAAGGAGAGGGATCCGACACGTGCTTCTCCTCATTCTTCGGAGAAGAGGGAGAGGTTAGTGTAGCCTTCTCTTTGCCTTTACGGGATAGGGAAGGAGCTAGCATGGACTTCTCCTCTTTCAGAGAAGGAATAGCAATCAGTGCAGGCTTCTTCTTCTCTTCTTGGGAAGAGGAGGCAATCGATTATTCTGTCACGGGAAGGGTCGGCTCTGGCTCCCCTTTTCCCCCAGTTTTATACTTCACATAGTTATTGTAGAGTAGGTCCATTCTTAGAAGAAGTAGACCGACCGGGGAGGACCAGAAGTGATCCAATCAATATCCACCATGGGACACCAAGGGCTGATATCTAGTGTCATGTACTACATTCATGACACCCTCATGGGAAAACTTTAAACATTTGTGAATAACGGAGGTGATCCCTTTCATGGAAGCTAACTCAGGAATGCCCAACTTCACTCTGAATAGATCCAACTCTGGGATAACGTCAAATACTGCGTCAACAATCCTAGGTCCAACCAGGATAGACAAACTAATCGAGCCATATTGTTTAAGACTTGTACCATTGTGCATATAGATGGTAGATTTTGTTTCTTCATATTTCTCCATTTGTAGTGAATTTAATACTAATGTTTCTTCAATAATAACATTCACACGGCTTGCTGGGTCAATCAAGACTCCTATCACAATGTTACAATTGACACGAGCAGGAATGTAGAGAGGTGAAGGTTTTTTGTTTAAGGGAAAATCATGTGATGTAAATGTAACATCCAGCAAACTGGGTGTTCATGGAATAGTGGAAGTTACCATGACCATATTAACATAGGCCTTGAGCTGGGTAACAAAATCAATGGGATCAATAATCATGTTAGCAGAGTGTGACAGAAATGGATCCGTGTATATTTTCAATTCACTATTTTCCTTCGTCACTGATTTGTTAGTGTTCTTTTTATTCCCATAGAGATGAATGGTACCATCCTCGATGCAATCCTGTATCTCATGACGTAGCTGCATACATCATTCGATATCATGTCTATTAACCCAATGGCACTAATAGTAATTTCTCTCATCATACCAATTAGGGTAGGATTCCTTAACAAGCTTAGGGGTCAGTAAAGTTTTGATCTTATCTTTCAACAATTTTTGTAAGATGGAAGTATATGATTCTAACAACTTCATGAACTTCCAGTTGCATTTGAGGCCATTATCATCAATAGCGACTACTACATTCACAACGGATTTACCTTTCCTAGAGTTTGATACGATGGAATTTCCCTCATAATATGAACATGAAGGGATCCCCTAAACTGAGCAACTATTTAGTGGTACTCTCACAAAGTTGCACACAAATGCACGAAAGAAGGGTATTTCATCAAGGAAAACTTCTCATGCCAAGGCCTTTGTAAGTTTCCCATGAACACCTTCTACATGTTAGAATCGGGTAGTTGATATGAGATTTGTGAAAGGAGAGCTTGATAACACACTATAAAATCATTAATCTTTTTGTTATCACCTTGTTTACGTTGGACGAGATCCAAAAAAATCATCTTTGGCCCGATGTTTTCTTGGAATTGTCTAAGGAATTGATTTACAAGTTGATTGAATGGGAAGATAGAATTTTCAAGCAAGGAATAGTACCATTCGAGTGTTGTATCCTTGAGAGATCAAGGGAATAGCTTAGCCATCAATGCACCATGATGGAAGAAGTCGATGCAAAGGGTGTTACAAGCAAACACATGTGTCTATGGATCTCCCTTGCCACCAAACTTCTCAAATTTAGGGATCTCCATTCCATGAGGGAAGGGAGTGTTCAATATGGCAACCGAAAATGGGCTATGTTGGAAGAAAGGCTAGAAGATAGGTTGGGAAGAGGCCTGGGAAAGGCTCGCCAACTGGCTCTGCATCTTACCCATATTTTGAAGCAAAGTGTTTAGAATAGGGTTGTTAGAAGATAGAGGCCTAGAGGAACCTCCTCCAGAGTCATCACCAAGTCCGCCTCCAGAACTACCACTAGTATGACTTCCACCAGAGCCACCACCAGAGCCATTGTCATTGGTAGGGCCTTTGTCGAAAACATCACCATGACCTCCACCAGAGCCACTTCCGCCAACACCCCCTTCGCTGCTAAATCCACCACTACTACCAAAGCCTCCACCACTCAGTCTACCCCACTAGAGGTGATAGAAGGGGTAAAGCTAAATCCCAAAGGGACCTTATTCACTTTTATAGTTTTAGATTGTTCAAGGATAGAAGGGATACTAATAGAGGAGACCACATCAGCCATGTAAATGAAAGTGGGAGGCATTGATACCCCTAACTATCCCTCACGCTTTTCGAAGGTGAATCCTTGTGCAAAGCAAGGGTTGCTTGAAGGAGTGCATGCTTTGGAAATACTGAGGAGACTACTTAAAATCTCTACACCTGTTCAATCTTTACCCATCATATGTTTTAATTCAGTAACAACCCTAGTGGCTCTATCCATCTTTAGATTTATTTCCAAATGATTTTCTAGGTCACCTAACCCTTTAGCAAGGGAAGACACATACTCTATAGGAATTTGGATGGCCTCATGCTCATCCACCGATGATGGCATGGGAGACGTAGGAGGAGTGGGAATGTGATCAATTTTTCAATGAATCCCATCTCATTCCTCAATAACTGCTCTTGCACAACCAAACTAATGGTAGGACCAGAGAAAAGGCTTGTAGAGAGACCAAGTGATACCTTTGTCTTATCCACTAAGAGGTTTCATACACTTCTCCTCATGAGATGCCCAAAATTTTTGGATTGGGTTGTGATTCTCATAAATTTTCACAACAATCACGAAGTACCTGAGGGAAGCTTCAATACCAACAGATGAACAGATGTTGGTTCACATTAGGTTCACCAAAAATTTAAGAGAGGGGGACCACCATGTGTAAGGCCCCAGGTCATGGAGGGTCAACATGCGAGAGGTTTCCCTAACTTACCTCAGCTAAGTACAATGTTTAGGTTATGAGGATGAGAATGACACGGACTATGAGGTCCTACAATCACTCTGTAATCCTGAGCTTTAAGATGGGGCTAGGCAAGTCAGTTTTAAAGTTTAGCCCTGTGTCTCAGGGCACTCTCTACTCTAGGACAAAATCACAGTCTTTGGACAATAGCATGGCACACTAGTGTCTCAAAAGTGTGTTGTCATTTGTACAACTAGACAATAGCAGAGACAAGGTTAAACCTACTAAAATGACTAATGGCCTAGCTGACTAACTAAGGGGCTAGAATGATATGAGTAAATAAACAAATTATTCTATAATATTGTAAAGTAAATAAGCAAGAGTAAAGAAGATGAGGAGGATCTCACCAAGAAACTCATTCACTAGCTAATCTTCTGAGAAGTGCACACACCTACACATAGAAAGAGGGAAAATTTTAGGTGGTTGAATAGGGGACTACCTCAATCAGACCCCCATTTAGGTGTTTCCACCTCCATGGACAACCAAGGAAATGAGATAAAGAAATAGTGTAATAAAGAGGATACAAACACTACAAAAAAATACTATGCTACTCAACCAAGTGATAGAGGAGAGTCTAGAGGGAAGCTTACCACCTCCACCAAGAGAACTCAAGGTTGCTTGGGGGAGAAATGAGAGGAACTCAAGCCTCTGCTACAATGGTGTGGTCCCAAACATGCTCTACCAAAGTGATGGAGTGAAGCTTTGGTTGCAATGGAATACTTGAATTCTTGAAGTGAGAGAGAGTGGATGCAAAAGTGTGAGTATGGAAGCTTGAAGTGAGTAATAGCTTAGAAGAAGTTGTGAAGAGTTGTGAAGGGTTGTGAAGAGAGTTGGATTAAATGTTGAAGGGGTGAATTTGAAGAGAGTATGAAGAGAAACAACCATATTTGGGTCAGTTGGCCAAAGGGGGTATTACAACTTCATTTCCAATGAGAAGTGTAACACCTCTGCAAGTTCAACCGTAGGAATCTGCTAGGGACATAAGCGCACTGCACAGATGTCTGTGCACCATGTGGGCATCCCTGACAGAAACATCTCCAACAATGCTCAAAACAAGCACTAAATGGACTACCAACAGTGGGCTTAAGTGGAATTAAGCCTCTGAACTTGGTTTTCTAAGGTGGATAAGGGAAAAAAGAGGATATGCACATGGGGTGAAAATTCACTCTTATACAAGTAGTAACAAAAAACTCATATCCAACTTGAAAAATTCTATATATTGAAATAAGATTCACCCCCAATCCTTCAACTAGATTTTTTTTTTTCAAAGTTCCATTTATTACACTAACAGTCCATGTTCCTAGAACTGGTAGTTTCATTTTATTGCCAATAGTGATTTCTTGATTTGAATTCTTTCCTTCAAGAAAATCAATAAATAAAGATCTATCTCTAGTCATATGAAAAGATGTTCCTAAATCTAGAATTCATTCTTTATTAATATCTGAAGCAAAGTATCCTCCCTTTACTATAGATGTATTTTCAATTTCAGAAGTTACCTCTATACTTGATTTTACTTACAAATGGCTACAAAATTTTTTTTATCTATCTTTCCTTCCTTGCACCATTCTTTCTTAGGCTTGTATTGTTGTCTTTCATTGTTCCTCTTCTTGAAAAAAAAAATTCCATATGATTCTCACCTCCACAATAATGGGTTTTCTTTCAAACTATTTTTCTACACCCTCATTTCTAGAAAACTGGTTAGAACCACCATTATTTCAAAATTTATTTTATCCTTTCCAATTATTCTTTCCATCATCATATCTAGAAAATGATTTACCCTTAGCTACATACACATGATTCTTCTTGATATAACCTTCTTTAATAAGTTGAGCCTCTTCATCTCAAACTGACTTGCAAAATTGATCAAAAGTTTGTTGGGGGATATTACGATTTAACTAAATAACCCTTTTTCTTGATTCTTTAAATACCTTGTAAGGTTAGGGAAGGTTACTTTCAACCATTGCAATCAACTAAAAATCCTTTTTTACATATTCAACACCTATTTTATTCAACTGGGAATTTAAATATGTATCTTCATTAAAGTAATCAGCCATTTTTTCAAAATTAGTTGAGCCTATGTTCACCAATTTCTCTTCTATGTTGAACACACTAGCAATATCTGCATCTTTATAATCTTTTTCTCAGTTCTCCCATAGTTATTTTGGATTAAATCAAATCAAATAACCTTCTATTGAGATTGGGACTCAGGGCCTTACCATTAATTCCTCTAGCCTTCTTCAACTTGCATTTCCATAACTCCTTTTCTTTCTTTTGTTGAGGTTATCTAATCTCTTTATTCACTATAATACATAGAACCTTTTCTCTCAACTTAGCATTCTTACCTGCAATCTTCCAATCTGCAAATCCACTTCCATCAAAGATTGGAAAAGTTTCATTTGTAGATCCCATGTTAGGAAAAAAAATCCCTCAAAAAAATAGATCAAACCACTTGAAAGATCATCTTTCTAATCAAATATCAATCCAACAATATATTAACCCTATTAGAAGATTTATAGCTCTGATACCATGTAAGAATAGGCCCAAATAATAAAACAATAGCAAACAGGACAAAACAAAGCATAAAACAATTATGAAATGGCTCAAAGAAATTATATTGAGCTAGTTGGCTTACATACAATCCAACAACTTACCTCAACAATAGTGTTGTTCACAATGGATAGCCTCATATTTATACTTGAGGCCTCTAAGATCTAGAAACTTCTAATGTTCTAGATATCTCTAAAAATGCAATGTTCTTTTTCATTGAATAACTTCTAGTAGCTTCTAGTTTCTAGAAGGTTCTAGACCTGCTAGAAGATTCTAGTTCTTCTAGAAACATCTTGTAACTTTTCTAGAAGATTTTAGTTCTTCTAGAAACATCTTGTAACTTTTCTAGAAGATTTTAGTTCTTCTAGAAACATCTAACTTTTCTAGACAATATTATTCCTTAACAACTAATATACTTATCATTCTTCTCACTATGTTTCCTTTGGTCATAGATTGATCGTGATGGGGATTGAAGATAGGGGCAGTGATGCACCATTGGGAGCCACTTTTGTATATAATTTTTGTTCTTGCAGATGGTAATGAGGCACCAACATGCTTGTGGGTCAAAAAATTTTCTCTTGTGTAGTGGACTCCATTAATGGACTAATTTATAGTGTTGGTGGATTAAACAAGGATTGTAAAAGGGTGTGAAAAGTAGAAGTTTATAATGTAGAGGAAGACCGGTGGAGCCCTCTTCCTTGCATGAGTGAATATCTAGGTGCATGCCATAGTGATTTTATAAATAGAAAGATTTTTGTGGTAAATGATGATATTAACTCACAATGTGCACAGGTATATGATCCCACCACAAGGCTGTGGACAATCGCATATAATAGTTACTCAGAGAGGTAGTTGGTAATCTGGTCCAATCCATGTGTAGTTGCATTTGGGTAGTTGTATTTCTTTGAAAGTTGCGTAGTAAATTATTATTTTTCTAAGGATGAGATATGTGTGCTAGGATTGAATTCAAATGGGTTTAATTTTGTACAGTGTGCTATAGTGTGGGGTGATAAGATGTTTGTGAGTGGAGTTAGTAGTAAGGGCTCAGTATTTTACTTTAATGAACCTACATCAAAAAAGTGGACTGAAATGGAGTGGAGGAAGCCAATGGTCTCATATGCTAGAGGATCTTCTTATACTGTAGAGCACCTAAACAATATATGATATGTAGCTTATTTAAAAGTTTGATTTTTGTCAATGGAGTTATAGTCCATTTATTATAAATAGGTATCCAAAATAGAGATTTTCAGTTGGAAAGAAGTGTACAAAATTGAATAAATAATAAAATATTTTTCACCATTTTCATCTTTAAAGCATTGTATTTTGTTTTTTTAATATATATTATAAGTTTGAGTTTGTAAGTTTTTAAGTGGTTTTTGGTTTACTAGTGAAAATTATTATTTGTAAAGACGTTACATAAAATTAAGTCTTGTTGAGAGTAAGGCCCCCCAAATTACATTGGTGGAATGGATACCCCACGATCTTTGGTTCTTACTCTAGCAAGAGGTTGAATAATCATAAGCTTCCAATACTAATAAGAATTATTATATATGTGTGTGGAAATAAATTGTTTTGTATAGATTAACTTAGTATTAACTAAATACATGTCATAATAAAGTATAAATTAATTTGGACTATATTAAGATCTTAGAATATCTAGTAATCTATGAAATTGTACAATCTATTTTTCTATGATCTTTGTTATTTGGTGGGACATAAAGACTAATAATATTTTAAAATATTCAATACATCATTACATGTAACTGACCTAATTGTATGTTCACCTTAATTGGGCAATGTAGATATGTTCATTTTATGCTCTAAGAAAATTGTTCCCAGAATGACTTCATGACTTATCCTTGTAATCTCTTAATGTATTTAAATCCATGAATGAATGTATTTAAATATCAATGCATAGAAAATAGTCACACAAATATGCATGAAATTGGCCACCAATAATTAACAAAAAAGAGCTATATAATTATTTTATTTTATTTTGTTTAACTTTGGGGCTAATACTAAGCATTGTGAGATTAGCCTAGGACAAGAATTTATGACTATCAAAATATAAAATAGGCACATGGAAATGTGAGTTATAAATATGATGTCAATATGTGGCAACATGTGCAAATAGGATAAGGACTAGGACACATGTATGGAAACACATGTAGGTGAAAGGAAATGGAGATGAATAAGAATTAGGGAAGGAGCTATTCTTAACATAGGAGTTTTATATTTGTTTCTTGCAATTATAATAATTATTTCCATCAAAATGGGGTCAAAACTATACCTACAATTAAAATAAACCTTGCAAAATATTTTTACTTCCTTCTCATCCATTTACAAACATTTAGTTGTTTATTAACAACATTGTTCTCTAATACATCAAAGCTAGATTCCTCATCATGATTTTTGTCACACAAGCCATTATATTCAAGCCAAGATTTTAGAATAAGAAGAATTGGAAACATCATGACAATAAGTACTTAAATTAGATGCATTTAGATTAGAAACCTTATCCTAGTATGTTATTAAATCATGAACAAGGAAATAAAACATTTATTAGAAAAATCACTTGAAAAATCTATCTCTTCCTCAAGTAAAACACACACATTCACCATATTAGTAGCATACTCATCCAAATAAAAATTAGTATCCACACCTTCATCCTCACCAAAATTTTAGTATACAGATACAAGCCATTCATCCTAAGGGACATTTTTTCTTTATTTCTCCACAAACTAATCACTCAATTCATTAAATTCATCCACTCCAACACTTGAAAGAAACAAACTTAAAGCATCAGATGTTTCTCTCATTTCATCTATTAGGTTAACTAGCTTACAAAATTATTGAGAACTTGTGGCTTTGATTTCCTTTGGTATCAAAAACAAGCTCATCTCAATAACCTTTACAAACCTAAAAATCAATTTTTTTAACAAGATGATCCCACAAATAAAAATTAATGTTGGGCAGGGTCTCCCAACACTCACTTCCACACCAACACAAGGAATTGGAAAAGAGCCTCATCAAAGAGTTTTCCCCCTATGTTGTTACTCTTTCATGTATACACATTGCCACATCCTTTATCTATACCTTATCCACGTTTTCTTGCATTTTCTCATACTCTTAATTATTTTGCATATCCATGCATTGAACCCAAAACATGTCATTCCTACCTTGATGATACCATATTTTTTTCCTAATGGCCAAGGGATAGTTTTCCCTTATTTTCAACATAACCTTTGAACCATAACACAAAATTATAAATTCTTGTATTCTTTGGAAGTAGAACAATGAGATATAAAATGGGGTTGCTCTCATAATTTAAAAATTTGATCCCACACTCATAAAATCAACCATACACTTGCAGATTTGACTTCTAAAATTTTAAAGTTTTTTTTTTTTTTTTTTGTGAACTCATCCTCATTATCTTCTCACCTAGAAATAATAGAACATATATTTGTACATATTTTGAAATATATATGCATTTAAGTTCATTCATTTGTATTTTTTTTATCATCTAAGAATTTATTTTAATATCATTTACATTTAGAGAAGGAAACACCTTGACCTATGTTCTAAAATAAATCTAGATCTACATATTCATCTTAGAAGCATATGAATGCTAAAGAATGTTCTCCTCAATATTTTGCCTTAGCTTCTTGGAGTTTAACCTAGCAGAGTGTGTGTCCTTCCAACACTCCAACAATCTCTAAAAAATATTTTAAATACTATCAATCTTTAGATATCAAAAAAATGTAGATGAAGTAGAGGTATACTAGGTGAAACAAAAAGAAAAAGTTTGCATATTGCCAAATCATTATTCAGAGTAAGAGATATTACTTCTGAATGCATGTAAAGATCCTAGGAGTTAGGATTTGATGTTTGCATGCATGAAGTTCAGTTCAGTTCAAATTAGGTTAGTTCTGTTCAGTTCTGTTCAGAATTAGTTTAGTTTAGTTTAGTTCAGTTCAATTATGGTTCAATTATCTTCAGTTAGTTTTAGTTGAATGTTAGTTGACTTCAATTAACTTGGAATGCATGGCTAATAACTTGAGTTGCATGAAATATAATAGGGACTACCTCCAGTTAATAAGGGATGAGCATTCTTGCATGAATGGTGTTGAGAAATGTTTTAATTAACAAGAAATGACTTGGACCCAAGTTGGGTGCTCAAGTTGGCTTCTTGGAATTAACTCCTTTTCATATTGAGACATTTTAAAAGGCTCAATTAAGTGGGAACACTCTTGGGTGCTTACTTTGAGGATGAATCCTTGAAGATATTTACAGAATAGAGGTTGAGTTGCTACTTTAGTTTGGGATGCCCAAATGCATGAAGATGAGGATTTGACATTGTTCTTCATGGCATAACTCTATTTTTATGAGATAGGTGTACCTTTTAGGGATAGGGGTTCAACATTGTAATTGTAAATCAGTTGGAGTTTACAAAGTTCATCAAAACCTATTTATCTCAAGCAAGTTGAAGAGAGTTAAGATCAGTTTTTATTGCAGGTGTGAAGAAGTTTTGGTGAAGGAAAAAGAGGCATTCTCAAGAAAGAATTGGAGTTATTGTAATCTACTTTAGAGATTGAATAATAGAATAATTCTTGGTGGAGTTTTTTCCCCAAAGGGTTTCACCACAGTACATGCTTGTGTAATCTTCCAAATATCTTTTCTACTTCTTCTATCAACTTCTGTCTACATTCTACAAACAGTAAAATGGATTACTCAGATAATCATCCACAAAGAATATGTAACAAAGGAAAAGCTTATTTATATCAAAAATATTAAATTTTTACAAAGTATTAAGCTAAGAAAATGCTCACCTCATTTTTCAACAAGGTTTGCATTGTTCATTCAGACGTGCTTGAAAACCATACAATTTACAAGACTTATTTACTTGACTCAAAACCTAACATAAAGACTCAAAATTTATTTTCTATATGTTATACCTTTGCATTTTTCATATCCAGAATTCAAAAAGAGACCCCCACTAATGACCCTAAATTCCCTTTTATGAGAAACAAGGGAGCGAAACAAGCTTCAGACCAAAAGTACACTTGTCAAATTTTCATTTGACAACCTAAACCGGTCATTCCATGAGGAATGGTTACAAAAAATGAAGGCATATTCTCATATGAGACAAGTGTTTCATTTTAGTCAGTGGAGATTCTCGTGCCTTCAAAAAGGTAGTTTGTTGAAGAGAGTGGTCTTCAAACCGTTGAAGCATCTTTATCTTCCTCTTCAGCAAAAGACAAAAAGGCATTCAAAAGGAAAAGAACCACATGGATCAATATCCATATCAGCTTCCAACACCAGTCCAAGCCACCAATGGTCAACATTTATCTGTCACATTTTGAATTAAGGAGAAACATATCTTTTATACATTATAATTTCTAAGGCTAGACCTGCATTATACTTGACCATGTATATATTTTCTCCATCCTTATGCCTATAACTCCAACTCATCAGTAAATGTCTTCTACCACAATTCATATTTTGTTTTAGAAGGCCAATTGAAACCCAAGAGTTCATCCATCCTCTTTCTATAAGGAGCATATTTAGCCATTACAAAATTGGCTTCTTTGTCATAGTCTTCCAGGAAACTAATGGTGAAAGACAATTTTTCAAGAGTATTTTTCAATACATCAATATCAACATTCTCACATATAAGGGATGCTTGGGCAGCAATAGTCATATCCACTTGATTTTTCCATGCCTATAGAGGTTTTACCTCATCATATGTATGTTGAATATCATGCAATAATACCAATTCTGCCTCATCAAATTTTTCCTTTAACTCTCTTATTTTTTCCTTGAAACCTTTGTTCCTTAATTTCATTAACAAATATGTATGTTGGGACAATCTTTGGATATTTATCCTTCTGATGTGTAGACCCAAATGCTATGAGCTTCAAATGATCAAATGTGAGGATCCATCTGTCGATGATTGGAGTAGCCAAATCCTTATCTCTCTGAGACAACTTTATTGCTTACAAAATTAAAGAATAATTTGAATGAATACTATTCAATTTACTTTGAATCTTATTATTCATATGCTCTAGAATAGTATAAAAAATCTTTGAATTAGTCTCATACATTGTGTCCTGAACATGTGACAACAGTTTCTTGTATACCTCAATTTTTTAGAAGAAATTGTTCCTTTTGTGGGCTCATTTGATGGAGTTGCACCTAATGTGCTTGGATCCTCAACTACAATTGGTTCTTGACCCAAATCATATGTCATTATTGCTAAGGATTTCTCATGTGGAGGAGGAGATTGGGGATGTGCAATTGGGGAAGTAGGTGTTGCATAACTTGAACTTGATGGGCCATGGGTCCTTAGTCTTTTTACCTATTGCTTGAACAATGTCAACTATGTTTCCAACTCAGCAACCCTTTTTCAACTCTTGTTATATTCATCGATGATTTCATTGTTCTTTCTTTTGTACAAGTCTCTCTCTACAGTGACATTGTCCACTATTTCTTTTGTGAATTCAGCAACATTACCTGTCATTTTTTTTGCTTCTAATGTTGGAGTGTCAGAGACTCTTTTAATAATTAATTTCCCACTAAAGTTTGTTGGCTTTACAACTTTTGGATTTCTAGACCCTAGAGATAATTACCAAAGGGACAAGGCATCCCATTCTTCAGTGAAGGTTGACCCTTGCAACGCCAATTTAGCTTCCTCAAGTTTGTTTTAAATAAGGGATTTTCATGCCTCCTTATTGTGTCCAACACAATTGCATCTACAATATCCCATTCTAGCAGCAATAATACCTCACTTTTATGCACTAATTCTCTACCTTCTTTAGGTGTGATATTTTAAAATTCCTTCCTCATCATCTTCCTCACATTTTCCTACAAAACCTTCTCAAGAAATTTGGGATGTAAGATCCTCTCCTTCGTAACATTTTCTACATATTCTTTAGCCTTATAGCTCTCCATACAAAATCCTTGAATGCCTTGGTTTGCACAAATGAATTATCTTCCAAAAAATTTTGTGAGCCTCGTTCCTTAGATCATCAGCATTGCTTATGCCACTAACATCAACTTTTCCTAGTGTGGCGTTGCTATATCTTGTGCTTAATGCAACTTCCCTTGTGGGAGAAGACATTCATTGTTGCACCTCTTCTGGTGTGACAAGGAGTTCATCTTCTTCTTACTTGAGGTAATCAACTACCCCTCCTACCTCAATCCTTCACCTCTTGGGTGGTGGCTACTTAGATGGAGATGGACCTCTTGGAGGTGAATCAAGGTCAATTATGGTAGGGGAAACTTGTCTGGGAGGAGATGGCGCTGACCTCAAAGGAGAAGATATTATTGACCGCTTTGATGTAGTAGAGGTTAGAAGTGTTTGTTTCTTTTTCATTACTTCCTTCTTCCTAGAGTATACCCTAACCTTATGGGATGGTTGGTAAGAGGGTCTCTCCTCTTCTTTTCTTATTGGTTCTTCAACAACCACTACCTTCCCTTTATCTGTTATGGTGTGTTCCTCCCTCAATACAACCACTATGTTCTCAAAATTGTCAAGCACATACATGAACCTATTCAACTAACCCTAAATATTGGGAAGAGGTTCATAGTTGGGATCTGACCTTGTAACTTTATCCACCATTTTATTGAAGGTGAGATATATTTCCTTCCTTTCATCTCAGATTTGAAAATTAAAAACATTCATGATTATATCTTCAGGATAGTAAAATTCATGGATGAAGGAGCCACTTCTAATTCTTGCTTTCAAAGAAGCAATAAAACCTTCTGGGTCATGGTTCCTTGGTACATAGTCTTCAACCTGTAGGGTGCAAGAACCTACTCCAATTCCTTCCATCCTCCTTTAACCATCACAAAATTAGAAAATGTTGTCCACTTGGGAAAGAATGAGCCCTTCTTCATTTGCTCAGGTAAATGCACCATTTCTATTGCCCCCAATTGCCTCATAATTTCAATAAAACCAATCCTTAGTGGCACATCTCTTGGTAATGCATGTGGTTTCACATTTGTGCCATAAAATATAAAGATTGTTGTACTAGGGTATGGAATTATGTCCCCCTAATTGTGAGTTAATTTCAAATCAAACCTCCTTTCCAAGGGCCTCAAAAAATTATGTATCTCCTTAGCAATTCTTGGTGAATCATAAATCAAAAACCTTCTCAATTTGGAGTAAAATACATTGTGGAAAAAAACATAATCAAACTTCATATCATCCTTATCAAGAGTTTGATTCCAACACTGGACTGGTAGTTCAGTATCTTCCTCTACTTTATTTAGTGTCATGTCTTCAGAAAAATGCTTCTCTCCTTTGTATAAGAACATGTGCATAAGGAGAGAGTACCACCAAAACCTCACCCAATCCTTTCCTGCCTTGAGTGCAGATAGACCCTAATGAATGTTTTATGCCATCTATATGAGGCATAATCATATGCTACATTATATGTTGGATGTTGAAGGTTTGATGCCATGTACATGTATCCTATTGGCATGGTGGATGATGGGTCAAAACCAAGAATTTGACACAATGTGAAATTTTTTTCTTGAAGTAGTTTGTAAATTATTTAATGGGGAACTTAGGCTCCTTTTCATCTTTTCCAATTTATATTTATTTCCTAGATTTCCCAACCACTATACTTGTAGTGTGTATTAGCAACATTGTCAACCTAAACATGGCCCTTGTTTTCTCAAATTCTTCCCTAAAGGCTTTGAGGTCAATGGAGATCATGTCGTGACTCCATTCATGCAATTTGAAAACCTTTCCAATCTCCTCTCTAGTTATATTCACCATTTCAACACCATCATATGCCCTGACCACTCTAGAGACGGGATCATACTTCATAGCTATATCCTTCAATAAATCCACATCCAAGTATACAATGGGGACAATTTTCCCATATCTAATCTCTAGGTGTTGCAAACGGGAACTTCATAGTTTATGTTTCCAAACCAATTTTGGAACATTTTCCACCTTGTGTATGGCACATTGGCATCCTTGATATAGCATTTTTTTCAAGTAACCCTTCCTTAATCTTAGGACCTTGAAATAGAGTTGTTCCCTCAGCCTTTTTGTTGGTTGAGGGTTTCAATTGGTCAATGATATCTTGGGAAACAGGTCTTGATGCGATTTCAGAACTAGAAACTTGAGCCTTAGGAGCCACTTGTAATAGGTGAATTATAATCAACCTAGGGTTTCGACACCAAAGAGGTTCAAAACCTAGCCCTTTTTTTTAAACCTAGGGCATGACTTGATAATAAAAATTTCAACAAGTTCAATAGAACCTTAGACCCTAGAAGAAGCTCAAACTACCATAGAACAATTCAAACAGTATGTATAATTAATTTGATAGAATGATATAGAGAACATCTACCCTAATCCAAGGAAATTTAAAGAAATCACAAAGAATGGCACTTTTTTCACTTACTACTTTTACGCTTGAAGAAAACCCTAATTTTGATCACCTTGAACTTTGGAACGCTCACTTTGATCTCCTAGATGCTTTGAAACTTGATTGTAATATTTAATTATGTGAAAAGCAATCTTTGATGTGTCTTTAGATCAGATCTGGGTAGGTTTGGATGTCATTTCTACCATTATTGCTCACTCACATTAAGTAGAATGGCTCCCATAGCCACTTCTTCAATTTTGAATTTCATCTGTTGATTTCTTTGCGAGATGGCATGTTGGACGACCCAAGTTGAGTCAACAAAGTTTGAATTTCTATCGCTTTCCCTCACCTATCTCGTGCCAATAATATTCTGCCACCTAGAGTGTTGAATCATTCATTCTATGGGCTCCACCTTCTTTCCAAGAAATAGGAGAATCCATGTGTTAATCGCCCACTAGCCCTGCTACTTTTCAGAAAATATTATTTTATTCATGCGAGTTAGCGGGGAACGATTGAGATTAAATCTCAACAATTCTTCTCAACCATCGATTCAAAACTTATGGTGTCAAATATGTGAGTGAAAACTGGGTCCCATGGCTTCAATAATACATGTGTCTTCAGCTCGCTAACCCCACTACCTTTTGGAAAACATTATTTTATTCATGTGGGGGTAGTGGGGAACAGCTGGGATCAAATCCTCGGATCCAACCATTGGAAAATCTGCACGTACAAAAAAAATTATTCATAAAAAGGGGACCAAGACCCATGGGATTAAAGACTTGATACTTAAGTCATTTTTTATGGGAAAATATTTCACCTGAATTAAGAAATATTAAAGTGACCGTATAACATTTGATGACTGACAAACCTAGACCAAGGGCTCGGTGACAATACATTTTTTATGGCTTAAGTCATGACTCGACTGACCGGAAACTGAGTATAGCAAGTCAATGAAGGAATAGAATGCCTAGGGAAAAAGATCATCAAATTTGAAACGAGGGATTTTGAACCAAAACCCTAAACCCTACCCTAGGGCATAGATACAAAGGATAATGACAAGGCAAGGAATGAACACAAAATTTTCAAAATTTAGAGGCTCCACCAAGAGGGTGAGTCTTTTGAATCATTTTTAGGAATTAAAGAAGCACTAAAATAGAATCCATATTACACCAAGCTCTTTTAGTTATATTATTTTATTTTTTCCATACTATTGCAATTTCCCTCTAACAAAAGAATTATGAGTGATTTGAAAAATCCATTTCTTTTTAGTAAATTCCTTCAAAATGTTGAACTAAAGTACTGCATCATGGAAAATGTAATATGCCTAGTTAAAACCATCAAAAAATTTAGAACATATCTAGTTGATGTCAATATTGTTTCCTATTTCATGGTCTAGACATTAAAAAAATAATGTATAGAGATTTAAATTTAGAGGGAATACAAATTAATGTGATAAATGAAGAAGGTGACACACACATCTATGTTTTAATATATAATCCCTGGTATGTTAATATCATTTATTATCTTATGAATATAATTTAAATCTCTTGATTTAGAAAAAATAAATAAAATAAAATACTATAAATTTAGTTGCAAAAAAGTATATATACTTGTAGAATACAGTAATATGGATAAATCATGATGGAAAATTGCTTAGATGTGTAAATGCATAATAAGTTCAAAGAAATATAGAGCAATGTCATCAAGGAGAGTGTGGAGGTTATTTTATGGTGAATAAATCTACACATAACTTCCTAAGATCCAATAGTGGTGGTAATCCTTGTTTAAGAATGTTGTTAAGATGGTGAGGAAATGTGATTCTTGTCAAAGGTTCTCAAGGAAAATAGAAGTTTTTGAAGCTTTATCTTTAAGGAGTAAATTGGTGAAGTTCCATTTCAACAACGGGATATTGATTTCATTAGGAAGATCACTAGGAAATCCATTAATGGTTTTAAACGGATATTGATAACAACTAATTTTTTTTATAAAATGAGTGAAAGTAATTTATACCAAGAAAATTGTAAGCTCATTGTGGATTTCTTATTGAATAATATTATTACCAAATTTCGTATGCATCAAAAGATCATAATAGATAATTTTATGATTTTGAGTAAGTGATTTATTAATTTATGCAATATTATGGAATTAATTCTAAATATTCTTCTTTGTAGCTTGACCAATGTGACAAGTAGGCTAAATGTAGTAATAAAAAACTTGAAGAAAATTATCAAAAGTACCTTATGCCAAAATAAGAAGAGTTATTATGAGAAACTCAATCTTGCATTATGGGTTATTAGGTCACCCCTAAAAGACTACAAGAAATAATTCTTTTGAATTAGTGTATGGTGAATATAGCAACTCACATTAATTTAGTATGATAATTTGTAAGTGTGTATAGTAAATAAGATCTTCCAAAGATAGTTCTATCAATAAAAGAATTTATCAATTAATAGAACTAGATGAATTTAAAAGAGTAAATCAAGACCAAAACTCGGATAATCAAGAAAAGTTCAACTATTATTTGAAAAAAGGTAAAAATTTGAGTTTTCTAGCTTGAATATATGGTGCTAATGTGGAATGCTACAGGAAAAGACAAGGAAAGCATCGAAAATGTGATGCTCTATAACATGCTCCATATATTATTGAGAATCATTATGGTTTTGGGGCCTTTTAATCAAGAATTCTAGATGGAAATTTTTAGTGTTATTAACCTATGAATAATGCCTAAACACTACTCCTAAAAACATATAGTTGTTTTGGAGTCTCATTGTAATAATGCTTTAAAATATTATATTTTTTCTCTGTGGCTATGATTATGTGTATGCACATAGTAAAGTGTTTCTTGTGTTAATTATTTTTCTAATGTGTTTTATTTGTGGCTCCTTTTTGTTTTGTTCTACTTGATATCACTTATATTTGTGAAATCATTTACTTTGATTTAACATTTCAAAGATGTTATGTGATCTCACTATGCCTATAAGATTTAATATTTTCTTTTATGGCTCAAAGTTGTGCTATGCTAATTTCCCTTCAATCCCACTTCTTTTCCTTGGGCTTACTAAAAATTTGGTTATATATATGCCTTGCAGAAAATATTCATTAATTTCCATGATATTTGTGTTTGCTACACTTGTAAAAATGCAAGTCCTTACCTTATGGTAGGAAAAAATTGTTTTAGTAATGCAAGTCTCTTGAGGTGTACAACTAATCTCACACTACAATATATAGATAAGATTGAACAAAAATAAAAAATTATATTTTTTATTTAAAAACTTAGTTTGTTACTATGATAATAGAAAATTAAATAAAAATCTATCTAGATAAATTTATCTTCCTATTTGTTTTTGATAAAGTAAGCAACATTTATAGGGTGTTTTACTCTTTACACAGAAATCCCAAAGGGCCAAAACAAAGCATAGTTCAAACCAAAGCAAGAACTAGAAGAAAACTAATAGAAACAGTTGACCGGCGGCTGAAGAAAAATAAAAAAGGACTAGACAACCCTTGAACCAGAGGGAGCCAACCTGACTCCCTGAACCCGAGGTTGTGAAGAGGCAGCAGATTTAGGGAGTCCCTTTTTCTTTCTCAACACAACTAACCAAGATAGCTCAGAATCTAAATCCACCAAGCAAGGCGAAGGGAGCGGATCCACAATGACCACCCCAAGCAAGGAGCCACCACCCAGTGAGGAAAAATACAACAAAGAAGAGGAGACAAGAGCAATCAAAGGACCATTAGAAATTTTCAACGAGGGATGGGAAAGTTCTGACTAGACACTGACAATAGATCAAGGTAGCAAAGGTTCCGCAGAGGGGATAGTCGGAAGAGGATCCTTGAGAGGCTCCAACTCCAAAGGAGAAATAGCCAATGGAGGGTCACCCTCTTTAGAGTAAACATCTAAAACAAGAGATTCAACTGTGAGATGGTCCATGAGAGAATTCTTCCACCAAGTAGCAGCACCCTTGCGACGAGCAAGAGGGAAACTAGAGGCCAAGTGACCAATAGAGAAACAATGCCTACATCGAAAAGGGAGCCCTTCATAGTCTAGAAGTTGCTTCCACAGTATATCCCCCACCGTCAACACCACATCACCATGGTGAGGTTTGGAGATATCCAAATTGATTAAAATACGAGCCACTGTAGTATAGCCAAGATCTTGAGAAGTAGAATCCACCTTCAAGCAAATGAAGTTTTTTTTTTCTCATGAAGCTCGAAAGACCATTTTATTTGTGTGGCACCTTATTAAAGTTATCAGGGGGTATAAATTTGGTATGGTTGAGCGGGAAGGCTAATCTAAGGCATGACTTTCCCCATAGCCACTTGCGTGTGTGTGACTGCACACTAGCCATGAGTCTATGTTTCTCACCTTTTAGGACTTCTCACTCGGTGGATAGCCAAAAGTTCTGTCACCTTAGAGTGAGTATGCAATTTTTGGACAAATAGCCTAGATCTGATCCACATCAGGATGGATAGATGATCGAAGCTTGATCTAGTTATTTTATTTCTTTTCATCTTTGGTAGTGTATGATTGGCCTTGTCGCTGCTCTTTACATCATTTTTATGTGTGTTCCTTTGTGCTTATGTTTGGTTTTCCATGGGATCTTGATCCTAGGGGCTTGATCACCCCTCTTAATTGTTGTTGTCTCATCTTTCTAACATTGGTTCATTGGAATCCCTCTTGGTGCATGTTTTTCTACTTTAGTGTGAGTTTGAAGCAAGTTCATCCTCTCACTAAAGTGGGGGTTAAATGAAGTGTCAAAAAAGGGTCCTTTGACATTTTTTGCACTCATTTGGGTCCTTCTTATGGATTTCGACTTAATGTTGCCTTGATTTAGTGTTGTAATGTGGATAACACATTCGCATCAAGTCTTGGGCCCTTGTGAATTAAAATGATTCAAATGGTACCTTACCTAAGTGTTGTAAAGTGAACATGTAACATACTTTCACACTTTTCTAAGGTCTTGTTTATTAAATAACCTCTTTTCATCAATTACCAAGCCTTATTTCAAAGTGTTGTAAAGTGTTATAACACACTTTCACACTTTCCTAGATTTTTCATTAATAATTGGGCTTTCTTATGCTTTAATTGGGCCCATCTTGCATCCACAGGCCTTATTTGTGTGTATTTTTTGAGAATAATCTTGACAAATATCATTTAAAATGTCAAAATCCAAAAACCCACCTTAAATTCCTAAGGTGGGACTCATTTTCCATTATGGATGAATGAGTCCCCTTAGGTGTGACCCATTTTCCCATGGTGGTGAATGAGTCCCCTTCAACTAAAAATTCAAATTTAATTTAAAATTCTGGTAGGTTTTAATTCTCCAAGATCCAATGTCGGCCTATAGTGTTGTAATTTCAGAAATTATTGCATAATTGAGTATAAATACAAGGTTATTTCTCTCATATCATCCTACCTAATCAAGCATTCATGTGTATAGTTCACAAGAGAATTTGAGTATTCATAAGAGCATTCAAGGAATTTCAAGAGTAGATTATTAAGCATTCAAGAGAATTCTTCAAGTGTCTTTCATCAAGTCAGATATTGTTTTCATCATGTTGTTTTATAACTAACAATTGTGATGTAGGATTTGTGTTTCAAACAAGAATTGCATCAACATCAAGCTAGACTTCAAGTCTACATCCATTGGAGCCATCACTTACATGTTTGCAACATTCTATTACAAGGGTTTGGTGAGTTGCAACATCATTATTTGTTCATTCATCATTCTCAAATTCTATTTCATTTCATTTAATTTCAAGGTTTTAATTACCAACAAGGGGTTTGACCAACGCAAACCCCTATTCACTAACCCCCACAACATTTTTCCCTCTCTTTGTATGTGATTTGCAGGGCTATTTTGCAAATTTATAAGGGATCAAGCTTGGAAAAGTTGTCATCAAGTTGTCAAAGCAATTCAAAGTTATCAAACTTTTCATCAACCCTTGGTGAAGGTCTATGTCATGTCCCCAAAATAGAATACTGAAATTATATAATAATAATAATAAGTAAGCATTGAAATACAAACAAATAAATGAAATATATATTAATATAATTATAGAAGATAATATTATAATTATAATTAATCACTATTTATCTCCTATAAAATAAACATATAAATCTAACTATAATAAATAAATAAATATATAATTCCATAAAATTTAATTTAAAAGGAAAAAATATAACAAAGAAAAAGAAAACTATAAAATAAAATATAAACCATAACATAAAAATATCAAAATATCTCAAAATAAAGTCAAATACGAATTCCTTAGCATAAGCGATTAACATCAGCAAACACTTTAATTAAGGGAGCAATCAAAAGAAGCTAACCCTTGATATTGAATTGGTTCCAAACAAAAGGCAGGGCATGAAAGGTCATGTCCCAGGTAGCAACCATAAATAAGGGTCAAAGTAAGTCTAAAGAAAAAAGAAGGGAAGACATCAAATAGAAGAAAGGAATCTGAGAATATATTTTGAGCAATAAAAGAATATCAAAACATACTCCAGCCAATGTAAGGAAAAATAAGAAAGGATTAGAGGTCTATCTATAGGAGGTAAGAAATAAATATAAATAATATATGTAATATGTAATTGGTAAATGAGTAATAAGCATAGATAAGATGTAAATAAGAATATAAATATAGGTAGTATATAATCACATTTTAATTTATGATAATATGCAATAAGTAAAAATAATAAGTATATGAATATAGATAATATGTATGTTGGGTTAGGGTGAGTATTGTTAAGTCTAGAACTAATTGATACATGTGTGTGTGTGTGTGTGTGTGTGTGTGTGTGTGTGTGTGTGTGTGTGTGTGTGTGTGTGTGTGTGTGTGTGTGTGTGTATTATATTCAGTTAGATAATAGTGATTCATTCGTGACTTAAGGTGACTAGTTTATGATTTCAAGATTATGTCAATTTAAGGTAGATATTAATAATTGGCACTTGATTAATATATTAATATTTAATATTGATAGAGATAATAATGCAGATGTTAATATATGATAATTATGCATAGGTAGGATATGCATATCATGTTATTAATCTCAAAATTAAAGTGGATCCATCTACCTGAAATCCATAATTGAACATAATAGGATGGATAAGTATATTGGTAGATGGAATGGCATGTTAACAATTGATAAGTGTATAGTTAGATATATATTGAAATTCATGGATACATCATAGATGGTGGACATAGACAATACATACTAGATAATGTATATATAATGTATTATTTGTGATTATCCAATAATGAGATTATCCAATAATGATGTTTGCAACAATTATTGAGGCTTATAAATCAGTATGATGCTTTAAAGTAAGTATGAATAAAAGCATTGGTATCTATGTGATCTATACTAACAACATCTGCTGAGTGATTAAGAATAGATCATTGCATGGAAGAAAGGGGACATGTTAGGTTACAAAGAATACATCTTGAGAAAGCCAATATACTGCGTCAATCAGAGGTAAGTACCCTCAACCAACTAAAGAGCATTAAGGATTATATAATTGAATTTGATTTATTAGGGATAATGGGTTAAAGTGTAATAACTTACCCATTTCTTGTTAGACTAAATATTAGTGAATGTAATGAACCACTCCAATCTGTGATGATGGGTGAATTCGGTTAAATGTAATATGATAGCTAATTCATAGAGATTAAATGAAACTTTCTAACGTATGTTATTTTGTAAGCCACAATAATATTTCTTACAACAATTATTGTATCTCATGGAGCTTTTATGAATCTACCCTGAAGGATAGAATTCTAAAGGCTTCAACTCTTTCTTGCTAGCGCTCAAAACGGACTATGTGTTTGTGGAGGGGAAGAGCTGGTAAATCATCCACTGATGGAGGACCCCAAGATGGGTGGAACACCTTGAGGGAGTCCACTTTGAGATGTGTTCACACACCCATTAACACAATAAATCATTGTCCCATGAGTCTAGGAAAGAGGAGACAAGGCAAAATTCTATTCCAATCAGGAGACAAAGTCATAATTGACCATGTTAATTTATGGTTTAGAGGATAATGCCTTTTGATTGAATTATTCCTAAAATGTAATGATCTAATCATGAAAAATAAATTATTTTCATTTTTATGTCTCTAATATGGGGACATTACAGTCTACAAGCTAAATTTTGCAGTTTCGAATCCAAAAACTAGTTGAGAAGAGCAAACCAGACCGACAGGCACAAAATCCACTTCAAAATTTCTAGAAAAGTAGAAGTGGACTGATTCACCACTATTGGTCAATGAGTCCTACTATAAAATCCTAAACAGGTTTTTTGCAGATCTGAGTACCCTTTTGGCTAAAACTTGCTCTTGCACATTTTCTAGAAAACTAGACCGATTCACCTAGTTGAGCATATGAGTGCTAGTTAGCTTCAACATCAGAATTTTCAATGATCCAGGCCTCCATTCTATCTTCTTCAATTTTCTAGGTGCACATTTCTAGTTTCACAGCTTTCTGTTACATTTTACTTGCATTCTTAGGTCATTTAACATTATTTTTCATATCACACTATGTTTTCAAACATTTTGTATTTTCCAAGTTTACACTTGGTGGTGAACCCTCATTTGTTGTTATCATTTCCATAGAACCTTCTCTTTGTTAGATTTCAATCTCCTTTGCATTGAAATCTCAAGGCTTTGTTCTTGAGTGAATAGTGTAATTTTGTCCCCTTTCCTTTAGGTTGCAAAACCTTTGAAGCGAAAGTGAGAGCATAAAATTTTCTTATTCAATAGAAATTATTTATTTTTTAATTTTAGATAATTGTGAATTGAATCTATAGAGAAAATTACACAAATAACTAATTGATAAATAATCTTTAAATTATTGATAATTTATTCTATATACTTGACAAAATGTGTTGAATGCTATAAAAAAAAAACCATAGGCCTCTTCAATTAGCAATCTCCTACAGGCAATGCTCAATATAAAATTTTCAATGGGTAGTCTTCCTCTAGTGTAAGTCATTTCTTTAAAATGGTCTTATTAGAGGGAAATATCACTTCCCATGTATGTGGAATAAATGCACTTAGCTAAATGGGTGATTTACAAGGCTTATGCATCTAGTAATTTATTAATAATGTTTAATGAAAATTTAATTAGTTAAGAAAAAGGGCCTAAAATTATATGATTACATGTATATATTGGCATGGTGTGACAGTTTAAAGGTGGCATTATTGTTCTTGCAATCAAGGTTCAAACCCTATTGGGATGGTATTATTGAGTGGTTTTATTGGAGATGGTGTCCCCTATTTGTAACTTCACCAGTTCATAGCTTCGGGTCAAAAGCATTTACCCCTTAAATTATAAAAACACTATATGATCACATATTTTAGGATACATTACCTTATACAAACCCCTAATATAGCTTTATGTGTCTAGATATTTACTTTACATGTATGTGCATGAATGCTACATACTTTATGATGCATGATTATTCTAGGATTCTTTTGCACCTAAAGTGATGGGGAAATTATATTGGTGAATTTTTCTTAACAATGATATTTCTCATTAAAAAAATTATCCAAATAAAATAATATTTCTTAATACATTATTTATTGAAACATGTTGTACAATCTTGTGTGAAATTAGGGTTTTTCCACTACGTTGTTACTCTTTCATATATGCGCATTCCCACATCCTTTATCTATACCTTATCCACATTTTCTTGCATTTTCTTGTACTCTTAATTTATTATGCATATCCATGCATTGATCCCCAAACATGTCATTCCTACCTTGATGATACCATACTTTTGTCCTCATGGCCAAGGGATAGTTTTCCCTTATTTTTAACATATCCTTTGAACCATAACACAAAATTATAAATTCTTGTATTCTTTGGAAGTAGAATAATGAGATATAAAATGGGGTTGCTCTCATAATTTAACAAGTTGATTCCACACTCATAAAATCAACCATACACTTGCAAATTTGACTTCTAAAATTTTAAAGTTCATTTTCTTTTTTTTAACTCATATGCATTATCTTCTCACCTAGAACTAATCAAACATATATTTGTACAACTTATTGGAATATATATATTCAAATTCATTCATTTACATTTGTTTGATCATATAAGAATTTATTTTAATATCATTTGCATTTAGAGAAGGAAACACCTTGGCCTATATTCTAAAACAAATCTATATCTACATATTCATCTTAGAAGCATATGAATGCTAAGGAATGTTTTCCTTAATCTTTTACCTAAGATTCTTCGAGTTTAACCTAGGAGAGTGTGTCCTTCCAACACACCAACAATCTCTAAAAAATATTTTAAATAGTGTCAATATTTAGATATCAAAAGAATGTAGATGAAGTAGAGGTATACTAGGTGAAACAAAAAGCAAAAGTCTGCATATTGCTAAATCATTTTTGTACATATAGGATATCTTTGTGAGTGTGTACTTAATACAAATCTGTCGACTTGACCCTTCATAGAGGTAAAAATTTCTAATCCCAAACCAAATTACAAATTATCATGATTATTTTTTAGCCCCAAAACATTTAGGCTTCAACATCATACCAATTACCTTCATTCTTTAATCACAAAGCTAATGCTTTATTTTTTAATTAACTTTATGAACAATTAATATTTAATATTAGTATTGCTTATACTTATACTAACACTCTACACTATATAAATCTAAAGTAATTACTACTTATATGCATGGATTTGATTAATTTTTTATTACATAAAAAAATTACATACAAAAATAAAAATAAAATTATATTAAGAAATTTAAATATATATTTATGGATTTAAAAAATTAAGATTATAGTCTAAAAATTAAAAAAAAAACATAAATTTACCAAATAAAAAAATATATATTAATATATATTTAAATAAATATGTAATTATCAATTTTAAAAATTAGATATTCTAATCTAAAAAAATAAGATAAATAAGTTTAGTGTATTCCTAGCAATATTTAACATGTGCTATCACAGGACATGTATTTAAGCACCACTAGTCATTATGACAGACAAATATAGACAATCTAGTTCAAGTTCCACCAACCATGGACGGTCAGAGTCAGAGATAATTTTTTTCTTAACAGAGACAATCTAGTTCAAGTTCCACCAGTCATGGACGGTCAGAGTCAGAGATAATTTTTTTCTTAACAGAGACAATCTAGTTCAAGTTCCACCAGTCATGGACGGTCAGAGTCAGAGATAATTTTTGTCTGCTGTGCTGAACTGGAGCAAACTATTTTCAATTTTTATTTATTTAACTGTATGTAATTCTGCTACAAAGATCTCTATATGAAGAGGTTCTAGAAGAAAGCGATCAGGCTGTTAAAAAAATAAAGAACAAAACAAAAAAAACAAAAACTGTAGAAAAAACAGTGATCGGGCTGTAGAAAAAACAAAAATAAAGATCTCTCTACGTAATTCTGCTACAAAGATCTCTATCTTAAGAGGTTTTAGAAGACAGCGATCAGACTGTAGAAAAGGCAGAGCATAAAAAACAAAAAAAATAAAAACCGTTTTTCTGCGTAGACATGCAGACTTATTGAGCAAAGTAAAGGATTAAGAAAACAAGAAGAAAACTGAAAGCACAGCATGCAAACAGCTTTTAAAAGCTTAAAACTATTGGCCCACCATGCCTATTTCCTGTATATATTCTTCAAGAGCAGTTTTCAAGAGCTTTGTGATTGCAGATACATTTGGACGATTTCTCTGACTAATTTGAAGAGTATATAGAAGAAAGTATTTCGATTAATATCAACAATGTCAAAAAGTTGTAGTACAGAGAAGGGTAGCAGAGATATTTCCAGGGCTTCCAGAGGGCTTCCAGAGGACATTGTTAGAGAGTGCTTGCTGAGGGTGCCATTCACTTTCCACACTAACCTCAGAGCTGTGTGCAGAAGTTGGAGAAATATGATGAGCAATCCTCTCTTTTATCAAGATAGAAAGAGGTGTGGCAAGGAAGAGGATCTGTTGGTTATGGTGCAGTTGTTAGACGACCCGCCTAGTTGCACAATAATTATGTATCACCCCCCTAGCAACTCTTGTCGAAGACTCCCTCCCATCCCCATTAAATGTCGATCACACTACTATTATCATTCTTCTCACTGTGTTTCCTTCGCTCATAGATTGATTGTGATGGGGCTTGAAGATGGCAGCAACCAGGGCAGATGGAGACCATTGGGAGCCACTTTTATATATAATTTTCATTCTTGCAGATGGCAGTGACGCACCAACATGCTTGTGGGTCGACTGATTTACTGTGCTGGTGGAGTGGATTCCTTTAATGGACTGATTTATTGTGCTCGTGGATTAGATAGAAATGCAAAAGGGTGCTTGAAGCAGAAGTTTATGTTGAATATAATTGCAAAATAAAAGTGAAAAAAAAATTGCAGAAATAAAAGATTAAAACAAACACAAAACTAGAACACCAGATTTATTGTGGTTCACCATCAATTTGATGGCTACGTCCACACTCAGGGATTATCTCTTATTGATCATAAAGTTTTGAATAATTGCATTCAGCCAGCAGCTTCAATATAAATCAACCTTCAATGAATTAAAGGAAAAATCCATTCGAAAAGACAACTTCTAAATTGGCCACACATGCCAATAGAAGTAATTACAAAAAAGAGAAAGTATTTCGAAATATGAAGGCAACTTGCTAATTTGCGCTTCAGTTAACCCAACAATCTCCCACTTGAAAACTAAATTGTTGCTAAGAGATATCCCACCACTACAGAGTTAAAGTCAGAGCCAGGCACAAGTTCGAGAGAAGCTCTACAAAATTCAAACTTCTCCCTCAGAACTACTTTCGTCAACATGTCAGCTGGATTGAGCATTGTGTCAATTTTTTGTACCTGCAGCTTCCCCTCTTCAATACAATGGCGAATGAAGTGATATCGTAGCTCGATGTGTTTCGTCTGATTATGAAAAGCTGAATTCTTTGACAAGTGAATAGCACTATTGCTGTCACCAAAAAAAGTAAAAACGGATTGCTGAAACCACAAATCACCTATCAATCGCTACAACCAAATCATTTCTTTTGCCCCTTCTAAAAGAGAAATATATTCTTCTTTCATAGAAGAAAGTGCAACCACCTGTTGCAACCTAGAAACCCAACTGATCGCTGCCCCAACAAAAGTGAAAGTATAACCAGTAGTAGAACGCCTTTTATCCAGATCTCCAACCATATTTGAATCAACACAACCTTGTAGATGAATTTCCTTACCATCAAAACATAAACCACGATCAGAAGTACCTTTCAAATATCTGAATATCCACTGTACCACCTACCAATGTTGTTTACCTGGATTACTCATAAATCTGCTCACTACTGCTAATCCCTGAGCAATATCCAGATGAGTGCAATTCATGGCATACATTAAACTGCCAACTGCTGATGAATATGGAACCCATTTCATGTATTCTTTTTCTTCATCTGTTTTAGGACACATAGTTGAGGATAACTTAAAATGATCAGCCAAAGGAGTACTCACAGATTTGGCATTCTTCATATTGAATCTATATAAAATTTTAAGAATATATTTTTCTTGAGATAATCTAAGTTCTCTTGTTTTCCTATTCCTGATTATATTCATCCCAAGAATCCTCTTTGCTGTCCCTAAGTCCTTCATAGCAAATCTCTGAGATAAATGTTGTTTTAACTCACAAACTATCCTCACACTATTGCCAGCAACCAACATATCATCAACATAAAGTAATAAAATGACAAACTCACCATTTGGAAGCTTCTTATAATAAACACATGGGTCTAAATCACAACAAATAAATTGTTGCCGAGTCATGAAGCTATCAAATTTTAAATACCACTGTCTGGGGGCTTGCTTGAACCCATACAAACTCCGCTTCAAATGGCAATATAAATGCTCTTGACCCGGTTTTGCAAAACCTTCAGGCTGCTCCATGTATAACTCCTCTTCAACATCTCCATGAAGAAAGGCAACTTTGACATCTAATTGCTCAAGTTCAAGATCCCAAATGGCTGCCAAGCCTAATACTGCTCGAATGGTGGTCATTCTCACAACTGGTGAAAATATTTCATTGAAATCAATTCCTTTTTCCTGAGCAAAACCCTTGACAACTAGTCTGGCCCTGTAATGTTGATGACCTCCCTCTTCCTCTTTCACATGATACACCCATTTATTTTTCAAAGGTTTCCAATTTTGTGGAAGAGAAACCAAATCCCAAGTCTCATTAGCATGCAAAGACTCCATTTCTTCATTCATAGCCTCCATCCATTTGACTAAATTTGCATCTTTGCAGGCTTGTTTAAATGTCGCCGGCTCTACCTCACCACAAAGTAATAATTCATAATTATAATCATCAGATAAAAGCAACTCAAAATCATCATATTTCTTTGGTAACTTCCTCTGCCAGATTGATCTCCTCAATTGAGAACCATTTTCTAACTGTAAAACACCTTGTTGCTCTATATTTTGTGCATTATTATGAAAATGATAACCACTGCCCTGTCTTTCCACATTGCCCTGTTGCATTGTTCCAATTTGCTGCCCCTGTATTTCTTCAATGTTCTGTGCACCATCAACTCCCACTTGATGAGATTGTAAGTTTCTATAAAAAAGAGTAGAAGAGGTAGTGCTTGTCTCTAGAAACTGCGTTCTAAATGGTGGAGACAGCAAACCTGCCAATGAAGGTTGTGAACTAACAATGAAAGGGTTTGAATGTACCTTCAAAGGTTGCATGGCAATGGCGTTGGGTAGCATAGCAATTTTTTGAGGCTACGAATTAACCTGTAGAGACTGCATATTACCTGCAAATGGCTGCATATGGTTTGGCAATGGCAGCGACTCAAAATGTGAAGGATGGATCGGGTGTGAAGTAGTGTCTAAAGACTGCGAATTGAAGTGTGAAGGGTGCATTTGATGTATGGAAGCCTGCGAACTAACTAAAGTAGGCACCGAATTAAATTGCAAGGGTTGCGATTCAAGTGATGAAGGCCCACGTCCAAAAGAAGCATTCACACATTTTGGTGGAGGCTTTTCAGTAATGAGGGGTTGCGTATAAGTTGATAAAGGTTGCAAAATGCTTAATGAAGGTAGCGAATTTATATTTTAAAGTTGCACATGAACTGTGGAAGGGAGCAGCGAATTTTCTAACAATGAAGAATGGTCACAAGGCTGCGCAGCAAATAGAGAATGCAGCGCTTGACTTTGAATTGGCTACGTATGGAAAGGTAGAGGCTATGTATTGATTTTTGAAGACTGCGCCTCATGTACCAGAGGCTACGTTGCAATTTGTAAAGGGGCATTTTGAATAAGAGACTGCTCTATATTAAACAATGTAGGTTGTGCATTTGTATAAACAGGGGATGCAATAGATGAAGGCAGAGTTATTGAATTTAATGGCTAGGAACAAATAGAGGTGCTCGAAACTGAAGAAATGACTAAAGGCTGGGAGAAAGACATAGAATTTTTCTTAACATGACCATTGTCAAATAAATCAATATTAAAATATTCATCTGAAGATTTGTCCATAGGTTACAAACCTGAGAATTTTTTCTCATTGAATACAACATCTCGACTGCGCACAATCTTTCTTGCAACGGGATCCCACAACTGAAAACCAAACTGATCTTCTCCATAGCCCAAAAAAATGCACCTTTTTGATTTGAAATCAAGCTTCGTTCATTGTTCTTTTGGAATATGCACGAACACATCACAGCCAAACACCCGCAAATGATGATATGAAATTCTCTTCCCAAGCCATCTCTCCTCAGGAATGTCAAAATCCAAATGAGATGATGGGGCACGATTGATCAAATAAACTACAGTGTTGCACGCTTCTACCCAAAACTATTTTCCCAACCTGGCATTGGAGAGTATACAACGAGCTCTCTCTAAAATTTTCCGATTCAACCGCTCAACTGCTCTGTTTTCTTGAGGGGTGAATGGGACCACTTTGATTCTATGAATGTTGTTGTCTACACAGAAATTATCAAACTCCAAGGAACAAAACTCTCCTCCATTGTCAATTTTCAGACATTTAATTTTATGCCCTATTTGATTTTCAACAAGAGCCTTCAAAATTTTGAACTTTGAAAAAACTTCTGATTTTTTATTCAACATGTAAATCCAAACTTTTCTAGTGCAATCATCCAAGAAAGTAACAAAGTAATTTGCACCACCAAATGAAGTTACCTCTGTGGGACCAAAAACGTCTGAATGCACAAGTGCCAAAGGAGTAGTTTTCTGATCATGGCCTATCCTCAAGAAGCTAGCCCGACTTTGTTTGCCATAAAGACAATGTTCACAAAACTGCAAATCCACTGATTGCAAGCCGAGAAGCTATTCTCGTTGAAGCATTACTTCAAGCCCTTTCTTGCTCATGTGACCGAGCCTCTTGTGCCAAATTTCTAAGTTGTTGTCCATGACTATCATGGAAACTCCCACTTCACCATGGCATTTTAAAATATAGAGATTACCCAACTTCTTGCCTCTAGCAATCACTAAAACCCCTTTTGTTACTTGCTAATTTCTAAAGAAAATTTAACATCACACCCAAAAGTAATTAATTGACTCACAGAAATTAAATTTCTTTTCAACAAAGGAACATATCTGACATCCTTTAAAATCCATTTACTGCCATTTTTTAAATTTAAAACTATATCACCCTTACCAACAATTTCACACTCTTTATTGTCACCAAGAAAAACCTTACCGAAAACAACTTCTTTGAAATTTGTAAAAGCTCGCTTGCACAAAGTAGCATGGAAAGAAGCTTCAGAATCAAGTACCCAAGAGTCTGCAATCATGTCTCTAGTAGCTAAGATTAAAACTCCATCATCTTTTTCGGCTGCAATGTTTGCTTCATTGTTATTGATTTTGTCCTGTGCCTTCTTATAATTCCAACAATCTTTTTTTGTGTGGCCTGGCTTGCCACAAAACCAACAAGCACCCAATTTTCCTCTTGACTACACGATCTGGATTTTGATCTCCTCCAATTCTTATATTTGCCTCTTTCTTTACTTCTACCTCTATTCCCAATACTTATAGCCGTTAATGCCTCACCAGATGAGGGTTCCTAATTTTTTCTTCGCATATCTTCACTCAATAAAGTGGCTGCGACATCATCAAATTTTAGCTTGCTTTTGGCAGCCACCGAAGTGCTCACTGCCATCACAACACCTTCCCAGCTATTTGGTAAAGAACACAATAATAAAATAGCCTTGATCTCATCATCCAAATTAATGCCTACAGAAATCAGCTGGGTAACAGATTTATTAAATTCATTTAAATGATTTGACATAACCCCTCCTTCTCGCATTTTTAAATTATACAATTTCTTCATAATAAATACCTTATTGGAAGTAGATGCCATTTCATACATTGAAGATAATTTATCCCACAACTCCTATGTAGTCTTCTCTACAGAGACATTAAATAAAACATTGTTGGAGAGCGACAAGAAGATTGTAGCTCTTGCTTTTTTGTCCAGCTTATCCCATTCTTCATCTGATAGAGATCCTTTCCCTTTGGCTTTGCTATCCAATGCATTTGAAAGATTTTGCTTGATGAGAAGAGATTCCATCTGCACTTTCCAAAGGCTAAAATTTTGTCCTGCAAACTTTTCAATTTTCCACTTGTTTGCATCTTCCATGGCTGCAGAAGTTCTTCACAATTTCCTACATCAAATTTCTCCAACCTGCTCTGATGCCAATTGTTGAATATAATTGCAGAATAAAAATGAAAAAGAAATTGCAGAAATAAAAGATTAAAACAAACACAAAACTAGAACACCAAATTTATCGTGGTTCACCATTAATTTGATGGCTATGTCCACAGTCAGGGATTATCTCTTATTGATCACAAAGTTCTGAATAATTACATTCAACCAGCAGCTTCAATATAAATCATCCTTCAATGAATTAAAGGAAAAATCTATTCGAAAAGACAACTTCTAAATTGGCCACACATACCAATAGAAGTAATTACAAAAAAGAGAAAGCATTTCAAAATATGAAGGCAACTTGCTAATTTGGGCTTCAGTTAACCCAATAGTTTATAATGTAGAGGAAGACCGGTGGAGCCCACCAGGGCTTAAATTTGACGGTTGACCTTGCCTGTCAACAAATTTTTTAATGACGGTTATCTATTCAAAAGTACCCTTAAACATTATGATATACCTTAGTGTAAGTAAAATTATATATAAATCAAATATATATATCATTATAATTCTATATAAATTTTGACAGTCTATCCAAAATCTCTCCTTTCATTTGATACAATCTTTTTAAAATTTTGATTGTATTTTACGGCAAAAATCTCTAAATGTGGTCATACGGCCATCAAATTTAAGCCTTGGAGCCCACTTCCTCCCATGAGTAAACATCTAGGTGAATGTTGTAGTGTTTTTATAAATGGCAAGCTTTTTGTGGTAAGTGATGATATTGACTCAATGCAACACACACAAGTATATGATCCCACCACAAGGCTATGGACAGTCACAAATTGTAGTTACTTTGGGTGGACTCCCTTTGGGTGGACCAATCCATTTATATCTGCATTTGGGCAGTTGTATTCATTTGGAGATTACGTAGTAAATTATAATTTTTTGAAGGATGAGACATGCAGAGTAGGAAAGTATCCGAATGAGTTTGACAGTGTACAGTGTGCTACAGTGTGGCGTGACAAGATATTTGTGATTGGAAGTGGTAGTAAGGGTGCAGTAATTTACTTTTATGAGCCTTCATCACAAAAGTGGACTAAAATGGAGTGGAGGAAGCCAATGGTCTCATTTGCTAGAGGATTTTCTTATATCTTCAAGTACCCAAATTCAAACCGTATATATTCAGTATTTTATTTAAAAATGTGATTTCTGCCAATGGAATTATAGTCTAATTACGATAAATAGGTATTCAAAATAGAGATTTTTGGTTGACAAAGAATTGTAAAAAATTACATGATTGTATTTTCTTTTGTTTAATATATATTATAAGTTTGAGTTTGAGTTTGTAAGTTATTAAGTGGTTCTTGGTTTATTAGTGAAAATGAATGATTTGTAAAGACATAACATAAGATTAAGTTCTCTTGAGTGCAAGTATCCCCAAATTACTTTGGTGGAATGGATACCCTGCAATCTTTGGCTCGTACTCCAAAGAGGATGAATAATCATGTGCTTCGAATACCAATAAGAATTATTATATATGTGTGATGAAATGAATTGTCTTATATAGAATAACTTAGTATTAATTAAATACATGTCATAATAAAGTATAAATTAACTTGGACTATATTAAGACCTTAGAATATCTAGTAATCTATGAACTTCTACAACCTATCTTTTTTATTTGGTGGCACATAAAGACTAATAATATTTAAAAATATTCAAGACATCATTATTAAATGTGTTTAACTGACCTAAATGTGGGTGAACTATAATTGAGCAATGCAAATGTGTTCATTTTATGTGCTAAGAAAAATGTTCCCCAAATGACTCTCCTTGTAGTCTCTTGATGTATTTAAATCCATGAATGAATGTATTTAAATATCAATACATAACAAATGGTCACACAAATATGTATGAAATTGGCCAGCAACAAAATCCACAAATGATTGTATTCAAATATCAATACATAACAAATAGTCACACAAACATGTGTGAAATTGGCCACCGGTAATTAATAAAAAGAGCTATATAATTATTTTATTTTATTTATTTTATTTAACTTTGGGGTCAATACTGAGCATTGTGAGATTAACCTAGGACAAGAATATATGACTATCAAAATAAAATAGGCACATGACAAATGTGAGTTATAAATATGATGTTAATATGTGGAAACATGTGCAAATATGATAAGGACTAGGCCAAATGTATGGAAACACATGTAGGTGAGAGGAAATGGAGATGAATAGGAATTAGGGAAGGAGCTATTCTTAACAAAATAATTTTACATTGCTTTCTCTGCAATTATAATAATTCATTCTATCAAAATAAGGCCAAAACTATACCTACTATTGAAATCAAGCTCACAAAATTATTTTACTTCCTTCTCATCTATTTACAAACATTTAGTTGTTTATTAACAACATTGTTCTCTAATACATCAAAGCTAGATTCCTCATCATGGTGTTTGTCGCACAAGCCATTATATTCAAGCCAAGATTTTAGAATAAGAAGAATTGGAAAGATCGTGACAATAAGTACTTAAATTGGATACATTTAGATTAGAAACCTTGTCCTAATATGTCATTAAATCATGAACAATGAAATAAAACATGTACATTAGAAAAATCACTTGAAAAATCTATCCCTTCCTTAAGTAAAAAACACACATTCACCATATCAGTAGCACACTTATCCAAATACAAATTAGTATCCACACCTTCATCCTCACCAACATTTTAGTATGCAGATACAACCAATCCATCCTAAGGAACCATTTTTTTTTAGTTTCCGACAAACTAACCACTCAATTCATTAAATTCATCCATGTCAACACTTGAAGGAAACAAACTTAAAGCATCAGATGCTTCTCTCATTTCATCTATTAGATTAACTAACTTACAAAATTATTGAAAACTTATAGCTTTGACTTCTTTTGATATCAAAATCAAGCTCATCTCAATAACCTTTGTAAACCAAAAAAAAAAAAAATTTAATAAGATCATCCCACATTATCCCACAAATAAAAATAAGTGTTGGGAAGGGCCTCCCAACACTCACTTGCACACCCACAAACAACGAATTGGAAAAGAGCCTCATCAAAGAATTTTTATGCACAACATCAAAAACATAATCTCTAAGAAATGGACATAATAACAAAACATCATGACCAAAATTTCTAAGAAATAGACATAATAACAAAACCTCATGACCGAAATTTCTAACAAGATAAAGCCTACAATTCTATGGCATGCGTTTAAGTGAATTTACACGGATCCTGAAACCACCAAACATCATGCTTGAGATTTATCATTGCTGAAATACCTCAAGCCTGAATTCAACAAGGATAACAAATCAAGAACTTTGAGATTTTTCCAAATTTGCAAGCAGTCGCCGCATGTCTTTTGTGGCCAAATCTGATAAATATCATTATTTGTTTATGCTTATATTAAAGTCCATACACTTTTCCATTGCTCCCTTCCGGGATTTTGTTTTATATCTGGCAAAATGTTCCCAAACGTCCTTCCCGCAAATCCATGGCATGCATATCCTACTGTCATTGTTGCTCATAAAATAGTTTACACACTTTCTTCTCAGTATCCGCGTCTGTCAAACGTTGTGGAATTTCAAATTTTTTTCAAAAGATCCATTTTGTACCTGTCCCCTGTAATCGTGACCCCATGAACCCCCATCTCTTTAAGGGATTTCGTCACAGTTCATCTACCTTGCCTGTGATACTTGTTTTTTCTTCATAGGTATAAACCTTTAAATCTTATGCATAAAGGAAACAAAACTATCATTAAAAGGTTTTTGAGTTCAACTAGTAAACTAATCCATCATTATACATACTTAAATTGTCAGTACGTATTTAATATTTATGTACAGTCACAGATCTATTTAAAATATGTAAGTTAATAATTTGTGTTTAAATTGTACATTCAAAAAAGATATACTTAAAAATTTCTGAATCAAAATTCATTTAATATATATTTTGAATTGTCAATATCAATTTAATCAATATAAACTTATTTTGATGAGAATTCATATTCTAAAGTCATTTGAACCTAGTTTATATTTTAAATTTATGATTAGACAATTCAAAATGTATGTGATTTTTGAAATCTACAACATCATGATCAAAATACACAAAATGCTAGTAATGACACAAAAAAGGTTGTAAGAGCTTGCGAAAAACATGTCAATAAAGTGCAAGCATGACAAAACTAAATTCTATTTCATGAAGACAAATGTGCAAGGAGAAGGTGGTTGGTGATGAAATTGAACATAAAAGTAAAGCATGACAATGTGCAAAATATGACACCTATGACAAGTGATTATGACCAATGACTAGAAGGGATTCCAAAAATGTAATGATGACTCATCTAAACTCATCAAATAATGGTCCTCTATTTGCCAAAATAGGGGCATGTTGTAAACCGAAGCAACATGAAGCATGGGTCAATGTACACATAAAGTCGGATTAAGACATGTGCATTCTAAAGACTTGGACAAGGTTCTCTTTGATTAATCATGCTTTAACTTGTGAAAATGAAGATTAATTAAATAATTTTAGTGCACTACTCATGTGAGATAAAAGGGAATTAAATAAGTAGATTTAATTTTTTATTTTATTTTTTTGAGTGGTCATGATGGACATAAATAAATAGATATTGAATTTATTTATTTAAGGTTTGCATAAGAAGAATGACTGATTAATTAAATAAAAAGTCTTAGTTTATTCAAATGATAGTAGAAGTAAAGTTAGAATAAATAATTAACATTATTTAGTTAATGTTGGAAAAAAAATTAGGTTAACTCATTAACTAAATTTAATTTATCTAATTATTTTAGAAGCAATAATGCAAAGTGAATTGATGGCACTTGAATTTTTAGGAGGTGGTTTTAGGTGGCTACATAAGTAAATCCATAGAAACTTACATAACATCAAGCAACATTGTCTCATTGCAATATGTCTTCTAGATAAAACAACAAGAGATATAAATTGTCCTTGTTAAGGAGGCATCCACATAGTAGATCCTATGTAAAAGAATGATAAGTACAAGAAGTAGAGGTCCAATATTACTTTCCAATTTCAAATAGTTCCTATGATATAACAAAACTTATTTTAATCATCCATTGGTGGAGAAGATGATATAAAAGAGGAGAAAATGAAGGAGATGCAAAAGAGTGGTAATAATATAAAGAAGAAGGATGAAAAATAAAAAAGATCAATAATTAGAATGCAAGAAGCTAAACCTTTATAAATTCCACTATAAGTTAATCTCCTCTTGTTAACTCTATTCCTATGCCCCCTACCCCTCATATAAAATTTACCCATTACATTCTTCTCTTTTTCATAGGGATTCTTCTTCACTACCACTCAAGATTGCTTATAGCATTCATTCACATACCCCCCCTCTATAATTTCAATTCTCCCCTTAATAATTTTGAAAACAAAAAAAAAAAGAGCAAAGGAAATGACATACAAATTCAAATGCACTAATGAAACTTTTTACTTTGTTCAATCCTTCCTCCTCAGATTGAACTTGAAGAACAATTGCACCCAAACACTCTCTTGATGTGCTCCTTTGATGTGTTTATGGGATGTGGTTTCTTATAAAACCAATAACATGATGATAGTATTGATAGGATGATAGATCAAATGGATATGAGACTAGGCTAATGGAAGATTAGGTAGGCTATGGAAGAAGTATATAGAAAATTTGGAAACATAATAATGGGATGGAAGAAGATATCGAAATAGAATGAGAGGCCTCTAATTTACAAAATTTTCATGAGGAAAACCAAGCGCCAATATGAATTGGTTGATGGATGGCCATGATTGAATGAGGATTAGGGATTGGATTAAAGTTGTAGTCATCTAACAAGTGTCACATGAGGATCAAGGGCTAGGTTTAGGATGTGCATTGGAGACACATCCTTATGTGAATGGTTGATATTTGAAGATGTGGTATGCAATAGATCAATGAGATAAAAATTTAGACTGAATTTTTGGTTAGTGAATCTAGACAAGGTCTTACTTAGTCACATGTGAGAGGGACACTTGTTACATGATAGAAAGTTTAGATTGTGATCCATATGAATGAACCTAATGGCTAGGATCAAATGGACAAAGATTAAGGGATAAAGTGGAATTAAATATTGGAGGAAAAGGCAGAGGGGGTTAATAAGCCTAAATTAGTTATTTAATTGAGAATTAATTAATTAATTTCATTGGAGAATTTTGGGGATAAGACTAGACTTAATTAAATAAATATAAATTTATTTAAATAAGCTAGAGGATAAGGGTGATGGGATAAATTAATTAAAGAATTAATTAATAAATATTTAATTAATTGATAGGAAAAGGTGGGATAAAGATAATGGGAAAATTAATTAAATAAAAATAAGTATTTATTTAATTAACAGATTAGGATAGGTTAAATTTAGGTATGTTTGGGTAAGGTTAGATTTTAGGTGTCTACATTTTCCCCTCCTTGAGATGACATTGTGACTAAGATTTCAATAAAATTATGTACACGAGAAAAATATAATTAAAAATTTAATACAAATATTAGATAATAATTGAGAATGTTAAACCACTTTGAGGGGGAAAACCTCCAAATATCACTAATGAAAACATAATTGATATTATGATTATCATAAACTAACCATTAGATCCTATGCATACCATAACTATGTGTTGGATTCCATCCATGCCAGATTAATTATCTAAAATAAATATTAAATACCATAAAAATAAATAATACAAATAGCCACAACTCGTAATGCAGTTGGTTCGGGTTTGGGTATTGCTCCCCCAAGGTCTCAAGTTTGACTCTCACTTTGTAGTGTATATCGCTCGGAGTTTAGAATTGTACTAAATTATAAAATAATGATTAAAAATACATTTTGAAAAATAATAGGAATTATTAATTAAAAAATAAATATAGATAAATATTAAACTTATAATATATTTCCTATTTTAATTAATAATGTATGTAAGAAGTTATATGATATTTATATATAATAAATTATAGTATTGAAGCTGAAATTATTTGTCTATTTTTTGATTGCATGCCCTTGGTGCTTGTTTTAGACCATAAAGTTATTTCTTTAATCTGCCAACAAGGTGAGGATGTTGTTCAACTACAAAACTAGGTGGTTGATTTATGTATATTTCTTCAGCTAAATCTCCATTTAAGAAAGCATTTTTAACATCCATTTGATGAACATGCCATACAAGACTTGTTGCCAAAGAAAGAATAATTCTAACTATGTTCATTTTGATGACAAGGGAAAATGTTTCTTCATAATCAACACCTTCCTTTTGATTGAATCCCTTAGCAACCAATCTAGCTTTGTATTTTTCTATGGGTCCATTAGATTTGAATTTTGTTTTGTAAACCCATTTGCAACCAATAAAATTATTACCTTTGGGAAGGGGCACAAGTTCCCAATTTGTATTCTTGAGTAATGCATCATATTCCTCTTTCATGGCTTTCTCCCATTCTTTCTTCCCTCTAGCTTGCTCATATGAGATTGGGTCATTTATTTGTAAGACTTGTCCATGAGGACACTACCATTCCTTCCTTGGAGTTTTGGGCTTTGTCTATATATCTCTTCAATACTCTTTGTCTTCTGTCTAACTAGAAGTTCTTCTTCATCATCACTAATATTAGTTATATCATCTTCATTAGTAGTAGTGCTCTTATCATCCTCCTTAATATATTTTACATTGCTTTGTAAAATATCTGAAATGTGGAAATCATTTGTGGATATAAGATGTGAATGTTCATTAAAGTTTACATCTCTGCTAATAAAGATCTTTTTGGTTTCCAAGTCATACAATCTATAAGCCTTTGACTCTTCACTATAACCCATAAATAAACACTTATGACTCTTTGGTTCTAGCCTTTTCTTGTTTTCTTCTGGGATGTGAGCCCAAGCAATACATCCAAATACTTTAAAATATCCAATGTGAGGATTTCTTCCACTCCATGCTTCTTTAGGATTTGTGAGGGCTTTGGTGGGGATTCTATTCATAATATGTGCAGCACAAGAGACATCCAATCCCCTGATTTATTATGCAAAATTTTAAAATAAAACATACAACAAGCCATTTCTAAAAGAGTTCTATTCATTCATTCAACTACTCCATTTTTTTGAGGGGTATATGAAATTGTTCTTTGTACCTTAATACAATATTTTTCACAAAATGATTCAAATGCATGCAATATTCACCCCCATTGTCTGTCCTTAGGCACTTTTCTTTTTCCACTTTGGTTTTCAAATAATGCTTTAAACCTTTGAAATACCTCAAATACTTCACTTTTCCTTTCAAGAAAATAAACCCATACTAATCTACTATAATCATCAATAAAAGTGAGAAGGTACCTAGCACTTGAGATGGAAGGATATCCCAGTTCACATAAATCACTATGAATGATTTGTAGTGGATGGATTTCTCTCAATGCTTTTCCTGAATCAAAAGGATCTCAATGGTGTTTACCTAACACACATCCTTCACATACACCTTCAAATGCTGAAATTTTTGTTAATCCTCTTACCATATTCATTCTACCCATGTCTTGTAATTTTCTATAATTTGTATGTCCAAGTCTAGCATGCCACAATTTTGACATATAATCACTTTGAGCAACAAAAGGCATGGGAGAGTGTTTATTCATCATCAATGATTCCAATAAATTTAAAGAGACTTTCTTTATAGTCAATTCTACCAATCATAATAACACTTTGTGGGTCTTTTCTATCTCTTACAATAACTTGATCAGCAGTAACAACAAACTCATATCCAGCTTGAAAAATTGTATATACTGAAATAAGATTCACCCCCAATCCTTCAACTAGTAAAAAAAATTCAAAGTTCCATTTATTACACTAACATTCCCTGTTTCTAGAACTAGTAGTTTCATTTTATTGCCAACAGTCATTTCTTGATCTAAATTCTTTCCTTCATGAAAATCAACAAATAAAGATCTATCTCCAATCATATGAAAAGATGCTCCTGAATCTAGAATCCGTTCTTTATTAGTATCTAAAGAAAAGTATCCTCCCTTTATTGTAGATGTATTTTTCAGTTTCATAAGTTACCTCTATACTTGATTTTACTTACCTGGAGATGGCTACAAAACTTTGTTTATCTATCTTTCCTTAAACCATTCTTGCTTAGGCTTGTATTGTTGTCTTTCATTGTTCCTCTTCTTCAAACAAAATTTTTCCATATGATTTTCACCTCCACAATAATGGATTTTCTTTCCAAGTATTTTTCTACACCCTAATTTCTAGAAATCTAGTTAGAACCACCTGAAATGAAGGATTTTGGCACTCAAATCCTTTCTAGCCCTTCTAGGGTTTTTCACCTAAAAAGGGAAAGATGGGCCAAAATGCACAATGTTTCAATCAAGATTCATGTAAGGATAGATGGGAAATGGTTGTGAAGTGTGTGTGGATGTGTTTGAATTCTTACAAATGCAGATAAATGAATGTAAACTAATCTAATGCAAGATGATGGAAAACACAGTGTTGATTGCAAATATGAACTAGAAACCTAAATAAATGAAAATAGAAATTGGTGAAACTCAATAGAGTGCACCTAGAGGAAAATTATTGTTGCTGGAATGTTTTGGAATGTTCTATAAGTCACTATTGATAGCCACTAATATTGATTCACCACAAATGGTGAATCAGTCTTGCTTCTAATGAAAAGTTCTCGAAATAGGTTTCTGACTGTCAAGAGTTGAATTCTAACAAAATCACTTTTCAGGCCTACATATGGGACTAATTTTGCATGCATGGTGAATCAGTCCTCCTACAAGAATCTACAAATTTTGGAGTTGATTATGTGGGGCTAGATCTGCACTTCTGCTTCCTACAGGTATCTGCTTCTGAAACTGTTGTATTTAGGTCTGAAAGTGACTTTTTATTGATATTTTGATTTTAATGATGATGAGATGACTTGAATGACTTTGTAACTTTATATTCAATTATTTACAAGATTCCAAGAGCCCTAAATCTTCAAACACACAAGAAGAGAAGAAGAAATGTTGGATGTTAAGGCATGGCGGTTTGCCTTAGTCAAACCGATTTTAGGTAATTAAACCAAAATGATGAAAGAATGGAATGAAACATGAAATAAAGCAGTTTATTACCTTTCCATGGTGTTTTATATTGAAAGTATACAACAAAACATGAAGAATCTTCCCTTGAATGTCCTGGGAAGTAATCTTGATGAAGAAACCCTAGCTTGCTTGACTTGAATGAGAAGATAGATGATGAATTAATGATGAGAGATGTAAAAATGAATTATGAGATGTGTGAATGAGATAAGAGATGTCAAGTGAGGAGAAAAAAACTTATTTATACACATTTCTGCCCTGATTTCCTGATAATACCTCATCACAAGCCAACATAAGGTATTTTTAAGTAAAAACCCAAAAGGAAATTTGATTTATTTTGAATTTGGAGCCAAGGGGGACTCATTCACCACCCATGGTGAATGGGTCCCACCCTATGATTGTGAAAGGGTGTCAAGAATTAGGTTACATTTAATATTGTTTGTCAGGTTTACATTCAAAAATACACTTAAATGTGTCCTATAAGTGTATAAAGGGGTCATAAAAGACATAAGAAAGGTGTAAATAAGGAAAATAAGCCTAGAAAAGCATGAATCTTTGTTATAATATTTTACAACACTTCAAAATGGGACTTGATGATGAAAAAAAGGGTGATATTTAGATGAATTATGATGAGAAGAGTCTAGAAAATTGTAGAAATGTTTTAAAACACTTCGTAACACCTTCACAAGAAATTAATAAATGTATTTGAAAGGTTCCAAGACCAAATTTGGATGCATAAAATTCCTCACAACACTAAATCAAGGCCTTATTAATTCCAATTTATCATGGATCATTCCCATGTCAAGCAAGAGATACTTTTTTCTATGGAACACAACCATTATTTTGAAATTTATTATATCCTTTCCAATTCTTCTTTCCATCATCATATCTAGAAAATGATTTACCCTTAGCTACATATGGATGACTCTTTTTAATATAACCTTCTTTAATAAGTTGAGACTGTTCATCTAAAAATGACTTCAAAAATTGATCAAAAGTTTGTTGGGGGGTATTAGGATTTAACTAAATAACCCTTTTCCTTGATTCCTTAAATACCTTGTAAGGTTGGGGAAGCTTACTTTCAACCATTGCAATCAATTGAAAATTGTTTCTTGCATATTCAACGCCTATTTTATTCAACTGGGCATTTAAATATGTATACTCATTAAGTAATTAGCCATTTTTTCAAAATCAATTGGGCAGGTATGTTCACCAATTTCTCTTCTATGTTGAATACACTAGCAATATCTACATCTTTATAATATTTTTCTAAGTTCTCCCTTAGTTCTATTGGATTATCAACATCAACAAACCTTCTTTTGAGATTGGGACTCAAGGCCTTACCTAGAATTCCTCTAGCTTGCTCCAACTTGAATTTCCATGACTCCTTTTCTTTCTTTTGTTGAGGTTCTCTAATCTCTTTATTCACTATACTCCATAGAGCCTTTTCTCTCAAATTATTCTTAACTACAATCTTCCAATCTACAAATCCAATTCCATCAAAGATTGGGAAACTTTCATTTTTAGAGCCCATGTTAGAAAAAAAAATCCCTCAAACAAATAGATAAAACCACTTCAAAGATCATCTTGCTAATCAAATATCAATCCAGCAATATCTTAACCCAGTTAGAATATTTCTAGCTCTAATACTGGTCATGTAAGAACATGCCCAAATAATAAAACAGCAGCAAACAAGGAAAAATAGAGCATAAAACAATTGTGAAATGGCTCAAATAAATTATATTGATCTAGCTTGCTTACATACAATGCAACAACTTACCTCAATAGTAGTGTTGTTCACAATGGATAGCCTCATATTTATACTTGAGGCCTCTAAGATCTAGAAACTTCTAATGTTCTAGATATCTCTAAAACTAGAATATTCTTTTTCCTTGAAAAACTTCTAGTAGCTTCTAGTTTCTAGAAGCCTCTAGCCCTTCTAGAATATTCTAGTTCTTTTAGAAACATCTTGTAACTTCTCTAGAAGATTCTAGTTCTTCTAGAAAAATATTCTAACTTTTCTAGACAATCTTATTCCTTAACAACTACTATACTTATCATTCTTCTCACTTTGTTTCCTTCGTTCATAGATTGATCATGATGGGGCTTGAAGATAGGGGCAATGATGCACCATTGGGAGCCAATTTTGTATATAATTTTTGTTCTTGTAGATGGCAGTGAGGCACCAACATGCTTGTGGGTTGAAATTTGTTCTCTTGTGCACTGGACTCCAATAATGGACTGATTTACAATGTTGGTGGATTCAATAAGGATTGCAAAAGGGTGCACAAAGCATAAGTTTATAATGTAGAGGAAGATCGGTGGAGCCCTCTTCCTCACATGAGTGAATATCTAGGTGCATGTCATAGTGCTTTTATAAATGGAAAGCTTTTTGTGGTAAGTGATGGTATTAAATCACAACGTGCATAGGTAAATGATCCCACCACAAGGTTGTGGACAGTCACATATAGTAGTTACTCAAAGAGGTGGTTGGGCGTTTGGGCCAATCCATGTGTAACCGCATAATTTGAGTGGTTGTTTTTCTTTGAAAATTGCATAGTAAATTATGATTTTTCTAAGGATGAGATATGCATGCTAGGATTGAATCCGAATGGGCTTAATTTTGTATAGTGTACTACAGTGTGGGGTGACAAGATACTTGTGAGTGTAGTTAGTAGTAAGGGCTCAGTATTTTACTCTTATGAGCTTGCATCAAAAAAGTGGACTAAAATGGTGTGGAGCAAGCCAATGGTCTCATTTGCTAGAAGATCTTCTTATACTATAGAGCATCCAAACAATATATGCTCCATAGCTTATTAAAAAAATTATTTATGTCAATGGGGTTATAGTCCATTTATTATAAATAGGTATCCAAAATAGAGATTTTCGGTTGACAAGAAGTGTACAAAATTGAATAAATAATAAAATATATTTCACCATTTTCATGTTTAAAGGATTGTATTTTTTTTTGTTTAAAATATATTATAAGTTTGGGTTTGTAATTTTTTAAGTGATTTTTGTTTTACTTGTGAATATCATTATTTGTAAAGACATTACATAAAATTAAGTCTGGTTGAGTGCAACACCCCCCAAATTACATTGGTGGAATGGATACCCCACGATCTTTGGTTCTTACTCTGGCAAGAGGTTGAATAGTGATATGCTTTCAATACTAGTAAGAATTATTATATATGTGTGAGGAAATAATTTTTTTTTATATAGATTAACTTAGTATTAATTAAATACATGTCATAATAAAGTATAAATTAACTTGGACTATATTAAGATCTTAGAATATTTGGTAATCTATGAAATTCTACAATCTATTTTTCTATGATCTTTGTTATTTGATGGGACAAACACTAATAATATTTTAAAATATTCAATACATCATTCATGCAACTAACCTAATTGTAGGTGCACCTTAATTGGGCAATGTAGATATGTTCATTTTATGCTCTATGGACATGAAAAAAGTATCCCTTTTTTGTTGCTTAGTTTGGGATTAATTGATGATGAATTGGACTTAATGAGGCCTTGATTTGGTGTTGTGAGGTGTTTTACACATCCACACTAGATCTTGGACCCTTGCAAACTAAATAAAATGCATTTAACAATGTCTTGTAAAGGTGTTGCAAAGTGTTCTAAAAGAATTTCACACCTCTCTAGACTTAATGAACTCATTTTACCTTAATTCAACATTATAAAATGTATTTAAATGAATCTTCGCATTGAATCATAGATTTTCAGACTGAATAGGCTCTCTAACTCTTATAAGGTTTTTCACCGAAAAGGAGAGAGATTAGATCCAAAAAGGCTAGTGTTTCATTCAAATTAAAATTGGAAGGGATGTGTATGATGGAATTAGGACTAATTGGAATGAAATGCATGCAAATAAGATAAAAAATTGAATGATTAAACATGCAAAACTAAAGAAATATGACTTGTTTGAAAACACATGATGATATGCAAAAATGAACTACATGAATGAAATGTATAGAACAAAAATAGAAGGGTGAAATCAAAGTGCACCTGGAGAAATTGTGATAAATATAGAATGTTTGGAATGTTGATTTATGATGTCACAAAAGCTAGAAAGGACTCAATTTCCCCCTGTGGCGAATCATTGCCAGTATTAATGGATTTTCCCAAGAATGGGTTTCTGAGCACAAAGAGCTAGATTCTGAAAAAATCATGTTTCAAGCCTCCAAATGGGACTAATTCGCCAAGCATGGTGAATCAGTCCTCCTTCAGGGATCTGAAAAGTCAAAGGTACAATTTATAGCTTTAAATCTGCAATTCCACCTTCTACAGGTGTTCACTTCAGAAAATGTTGGGAATGGGTCTGAAAGTGACTTTTACTTGATGTTTTGACTTGAATGAAGAGGAGAAGACTTGAACAACTTAAAAATGAAATCTTCAATGATCCGCAAGCTTCCAAGAGACCTAAATCTACACACAAACAACATAAGAAGAGAAAATATTGATTGTTAAGACACGGGGGTTTGCCTTGGTCAAACCCCTTTTAGGTAATTAAACCAAATTAATGAAATAATGGAATAAAGCATGCAAAAATGGAATAATTTACCTTAAAATGATGATTGATCTTTTTGGTCTGTAGAAAATCATCTAGAATCAACCCTTGAATTCTTTAGAATGCTAGCTTGAAGACTTGTAATGAAGAGACCCTAAGTTACTTGAGAAAATAGATGATGAATGGATAATGAAAGATGAAATAATAAACAAGAAATAAGAGATTGATTAATTGGAGATTGATGTAAAATGAGGGTTAAAATGCTTATTTATACAAATCTTGTACCTTATTAACCTTTCATACATCATCACAGGCTGACATCAAGCATAATTTTCAATAAATCCTAAAAGAAATTTGAATTATTTTGAATTTTGGAGCCAGGGTGGACTCATTCGCCACCCATGGTGAATGGGTACCACCTGGGACATAAGCTTAGGTGTCAGGAATTAAATGTAATTTAATGTTATTTGTCGGGAGTATATTCAAAAATATACTTAAACAAAGCATATGAGTATATAAAAGGGTCAAATAAGACATGAGAAAGATGTAAATAAGGGGGAAATTCCTAGAAACGCATGAATATTGATTACAAGACTTAACAACACTTGAAAATAGGACTTGTTGTTGTGTCAAATGATGATTTTTAGGTGAATTATATTAAATAGAGTCTAGAAAAATGTAGAAATGTCTTACAACACTTCACAACATATTCACAAGACTTCATTAAAAGAATTTTATTTGATTTATAAAGCTCTAAAACTTAGTGTGGATGCATAACATGCTTCACAACACCTAAATTAAGGCCTTATTAAGTCCATTTATAATGAATTATCTCATGTCAAGCAAAGGGTCCTTTTTTCTATGGAACACACATTAATCTAGAAGGTTTTTGAATTAAACTTAACTTTAATCTAGTGTTGTAATGTGCCTTACACATTCACATTGGATGTTGTGCCTTTCTAGGCTATGTGGACCTCATTTTAGTGTTGTAAAGTGTATTTAATCACACTTTCACATGGAATTTTGTGTCCCAGGCCCTAATTATGACCCCATTAATAGGCCTGTATGACCCCATATTGTGCATCCCAAGGCATAAATTGATCAAATAACTGACTAGAACAATCTAGATGCCATATTTTCTTATCTCTTGATCTTCCAACTGCTAAAATGGCCCTTATGGGACCCATTCACCCTTGATGGTGAATCAGTCCCATCCAAGTTGGACCCATTCACCCTTGATGGCAAATGAGTCCCATTTAAGCCATTTTTGGGGTTTAAGTAGGAAAAGTTGGATTTTAAGTCTTATTTTCCTCCATGTCGGCCTTAGGGATCAAATTAACGAGTAAATAGGGTGAATTTCCTATAAATACAACCTTCTAAGACCTAATTCATAATCTGTTCATATCTTAACTCATTTCATAACTCATTCATCATTTTTCTTCCACTTCAAGTCAAGCAAGCTAGGGTTTCATCACTCCAAGTCATTCAAGATCACTTTTCAGACATTCAAGGGTAGAATCTTCATCTTTTGCTACAAAAAATAAAGATAAAATCATCATGGCAATGTATTCACTCCATTGTTTCATGTTGAACATTGACTTCTTTCTTCATTTGGTTTAATTACCTAAAAAGGGTTTCACGAAGGCAAACCCCCATGCCCTAACAATCAATATTTTCTCCTCTCTTTGTGTGTTTGTATATTTAAGAATCTTGAAGGCTTGAAAATCATTGAAGATCAATTTTTCAAGTTTTTCTAGACATATCCTTGTTTAACAAGTCAAAATATCAACAAAAAGTCACTTTCAGACCTGGAAATTAGACTTTCAGAGGAGGACACCTATCAGGAACTGAAGTGTAGACAAGAGACTTTAGTTTCCACTTTTGGATTTTTTAGAAATTCAAAAGAGGACTAATTTTCCATTGATGGTGAATGAGTTCCACTTCCAATCTTGAACAAAGTTTTCTAAATTTTTGGATACCCATTTTTCTGAAACGGGCTCCAAAATAATTTCCCAAATTTGGGACTAATTTTCCCAAAATGGTGAATGAGTCCTAGTAGGAAAAATTTCTAGGATCAATGGCATTTCAGAATTCATTCTAAGTTTCATCAAGTTCTCAGGTGCACACTTTTAGTTTCATCCATTTCTGTTGCAATTTGCATTCATTTCTAGGTGTTTTCACATATCACAATGTATTTTCCAACAACTTGTATTTCTTTAGTTTTCACTTCATAATCAATATCTTTCTTTATTTTTATAAATTTAGATCATCTTATTTAGACACATTTCATCCATACTTGCATTAATTTTGAGTGTAGACATTTCCCATTTTGGCCCATCTCTCTCCTTTTAGGTAAAAAATCCTAGAAGCGATAGAAAGCAAGTGGGTGCCAAAATATTTGTCTCCATTTTGGTGAACCTACTTTTCAAAATACTTTATTTTCTGATTTGGAGTCCTTCATCATCCTATATTTATCTTGCATGCATTAAATTTTGCATTGTTTTGCATTCTAGGGCTTCAAAAACTTGCATTAGTGAAAAGCTCATTTAGATTGCATTTTTGCATATAGTTTCCTTCAAACATTTTGAAATTATGCATCTATATCTTATGTATACATCATCCAACATCAAACACATCAAAATAAATTGAATTTTTTTGAAAATTCTGCAAAAACCCTAACTGGGACTCATTTGCCATTCTGGGCGAATCAGTCCTAGTCCAAATTTTTAACTGTCTATTATAACATTAGAAACCTCATTTTTGTGCTTCCTCAACCTCCTAGTATCATAAAATATAAGTATGGAAAGTTTCAAGAACATTTTTTTTATGCACCTAGCTCAAAAACATCATTTTAGACAACTCATTCTTCAAATCACTTCAATTAAAAACATCCTTAGATCTGAAAATGCCCACATTTCTAAAATTTTGCATCACATGGCTAAAATTACTTTTCACCTTTTCTTACACAATGTTTCTATTCATAAAACTTTTCATAAGTTTGGTAAAAGTGCTTTTTCTTCTTGCATATACATTGTTTACATTCTTCAAATTTTGCACACATTGGATAAAAATGTTTTGCATCCTTGCATATACATTGTTTATATTGCTAAAACATTACATGACATGGTTACAAGTGCATTTCATTTTTGTTCCAACAATTTTAATATCTTACATCTTTAGACATGTTAATAAAAAATTTATATCCCCTCTCTATGAGAGTGTTTTAGTGAAAGAGAATACAACCTCATATATTTCTAATGATCATATTTGTTCTTCTCCTAATATCTCTCCTATTGGAAAAGAATATATTATGGCATTGAAAGAACCAATTCATGAGAGTTTTGAGAATCCTAGTTGTTTCTCTCCTTTTACCTCTCTTAGTGGACAAGACATTCATAACCAACATAACATAAGCATAGATAATCATGACAATAAAATTTGTCCTTCTCCTAGAATCTCTCCTAGTTGTGAAGAAGATACTTTGTTAGAAAGCACAATCAATGATGTTCATGAGAATCTTACTTGTCCCCTTTCACCTAAGCAAGATAATTCAACCATTGAAGAACATTTGATTCGTTTTTCTCCTAAAAATTATCCTCCTAGGGAGAATATCATGGTGCAAGAAAATGAAAACAATAGTAATGTGACTTCCTTAGATAAAAAGGTGATTATAGATTTCCCTTTATTAGAGATACATCAAACCAAGACCCCTAAGGTTATGAATACGCAAGGGTCCATTCAATCCCCCTTGATCAATGAACCTCATACATACCCCGTGGGACATCCTAAGAACCCTTTAATTCCCTACCCACCTTTACACAAACACAAACTCAAAACCAAATTGAACTCATTCTTTACCCACCTTCACACAAACAATAAACTCAACACCAACCCAAATTCACCCTCTACCCACCTGAGAATAATGTGTCGAAGCACCAATTCATCATACCATTGCTCATACATACAACACTAGAAACAATTTGCAACCACAACAACCAACCCCAACCTCTTTTCCTTTTCCTAATTCTATACTGCTTAGTGCCCCTTGATTAAGGGAGTATGATCTTGTTGAACAACTTAAGAGCACTCCCACCAAGATATCCCTTTGGGACCTTCTTCATACTTCACCTACCTATCACACTATGCTCCAAGCGGCCTTACAACAAGTTCATATCCCTTCTAATGTGCAGCCAAATGATATAGCAACCATAATTCAAGGATTGAACAATGACATTATTTTCCACCAAAGTGAACTACCCCCTTTGGAAGTGTAAAAACAAAATGAAGCTTTCTAAATAATATCTTAATACAATACAACAGGGATAAAGTGAACCCTTGTTGACAATCGCTCCGCTCTTAATGTGTGTAATGTAAAACTCTTGGATAGGCTTCATGTGGATATGTCAAAAATTCAACCCAATTCTCTATCTATTAAAGGCTTTGAAAATGTAGCAAAACAATTGCTAGGTGTGATGACTTTTCCTATTACAGTTGGAGTGGTCATATTGGATACAAAAATTCATGTTATGCCTTATGCACTTTCATATAATCTCCTCCTAGGCAGACCATGGATTCATGAAATGGATGCAGTGCCTTCCACTCTTCATCATAAAATGAAATACATCTACAAAAAAAAAGTGTACACACTTGAAGCTGACCCCAATCCAAATAGTCATTTTCACATTGAGCAAAACAATGTGCATCATTTAAACACATTAACACCAACTATGCAAGTGGAACCTATCCAACAAAAAGACAAACAACAACATATTGAACAAATCAAAAATCTATTAGATGATTATTGGGGTTCCTTAGATTTCACACCAACATTCATGGGCCAGTACAAGATCATGAACAAAGATTAAAATAGGGGAAATGAAAAAGTAAATGACCCTTCGAAAGCACCCACCTCAAACCAAAACATAACAAATTACACAACAACAACGACCAACAACTTGATCCAAAAGTAATGCAAAAGCTTTATGGAAAACATTATGAACTTATGAAACAAATTGGATATAGTGTAAAAGGATTACAACTTGGATATAGTGTAAAAGGATTTCATCCTCACAAACAAGGTATTCGCAACCCTTTAGATCCTATCACACAACAAACAACTTATGGTCTTGGTTATTGTCCTTTGATAGAGATCATCAAGCCTTCATTCAACATCAACACTCTCACACAACATTCTTCTAATCCAACTTTAACTATAAAGCATCCTGACCTCATTAACACTGGTGGTCTTGAAAATCATCCTTTACAAACCATGACCCAAACAACAAACTCTTTTCTTAATGTCAATTTCATCTCGTAAAACAATAATGAATTGAATGCATTAGATTTTACACCCTCCTATAAAGGAGAGAACAAAATCTCACACTCTCAACAATCTTGTGTAAGTATGACATCTTGTACATCTAAGCAAGAAGATTCCTTGTCACAAACTACAAGACCACCTCCTCCCATTGATCAAGAGGATATCTTGTCATGACTTCTCCAAGATCACTTGATATCCCTTCCTCCATGAACTCACAATAAATTCTATTACAAGACTTCATTTTGTGCCTATCATAGAGTTCATGGTCATTGCACTAATGAGTGTCAAGCTTTGAGTAGTAAAATCCAACATCTTAAGGAGTTTGCTATTCTCTCTTATCACGGGGCACCTAATTCCTCTACTTGATACTGATTTTCACTCTGGCATGCATTTCATTAATCATTTTTTCTCACCCTTATCCTTCACTAAGTGGGGGCAAGGGGTTATGTAGCCTTGTCCTCGTATGTCACTTGTCATTTCCTCCTTTGGCTAGTTGTTTACCTTTCCTGAACATATATGAGAAATATTGGCATGTATATGGCATACCTTAAGTTTCCTCACACATGACATACTCCCTTTTTCATGACGTAATTTATCAGAAACACATGGCATAGGGCTTTCTGAATAAGCTCTCATTTCTTCTTCTACTGTAAAGAAATTTCTCATAGTTATAGTGTTCGGAACCACTTTAAAGTGGGAGTATACATCACCACTCACATTTCATTGTGTGATTTCTTTCTTCTTGCAATGCATCTTTTTCTTGGTGGTGTCATTGGGCTTGATTCCTTCCAAGAGCGCAATACTTCTTTTGACACATCCTCTCTTGGAAACATTAAGCACGATGTTCCCTAAGAAAATCCCTTTGAACATTCCTTACACCATTTTGTATTTACAATGTCTATGAGTGTCAAGCATAAGAAGTTTTTCTTACCTCATAGAGCTCAAAAATTATTTTCATTGTGGAACCTTAGTAAATATTTCAGGAGGTATAACTTTGGTATGGTTGAGTGGGAAAGTGCATTTTAAGGCATGACTATTCCCCATAGCCACCTTGTGGATTTCTCACCCCACGTGCAACAAGAAGTTTCATGGTCCCAAAGTGAGTATATTGATTATTTATCACCCCAAGGACAACCAAAAGTCTTGTGGCCCTAGAGTGAGTATACTTGGGATTTCTCACCTGACGAATAGCCAAGAGTTTCGTTGCCTCAGAGTGAGTATGAATTTTTTGGACAAACAACCTAGATTTTCTCCACAACACGTTGGACAAATGTTCAAAGCTTGATCCACCTTTTTATTTCTATTTCTTTCCATTGTATGATCATGTATCTTGTTTCGATGCAAATCATTCACCCTTGTGCGTGTCCTTTTTCACTCATGTTGGTTTGACTTAGGATCTTGGATCCTAGGGGCTTGCACAACCTCCTTTGATTATTATCATCCTTTGTCATCTGCATTGGTACAATGGGACCTCTCTTGAATGTCTACTTTAGTGTGATTTTGAAGCAAGTTCATGCTCTCACTAAAGTGGGGGATAATTGTGGACATGAAAAAAAATCCCTTTTTGCTTGCTTGATTTGGGATTAATTGATGATGAATTGGACTTAATGAGGCCTATATTTGGTGTTGTGAGGTGTTTTACACATCCACACTAGGTCTTGGACCCTTGAAAACTAAATAAAATTCATTTAATGATGTCTTGTAAAGTGTTGTAAAAGACTTTCATGCCTCTCTAGACTTAATGAACCCATTTTCCCTTAATTCAACATTATAAAATGTATTTAAATGCATATTCACATTAATCTAGAAGGTTTTTGAATTAAACTTAACTTTAATCTAGTATTGTAATCAAGCATAACTTTAAGAAACCCCCCCTTGGCGAAGGTGTAAAATCCTGGCGAATCTTTCTTTTTATTTGAAAAAAATATTAATTTTCCTAGTGAATCTATGCACATTATTAAAAAAAATTGTAAAATCTTGAAAAATATTAATGAATAATTGGTAAAAATAATAATCATAGTGGTGAATCCTAGTGAATAATCACTAAAAATATTAATTACAATGGAAAATCTCTCCTTTAAAAATTTGCATAGTTGGTCGACGCAGTTCCCCCATATTTTTTTTGTTTTTTGTAATATTGAAGTAGGGGCCCAGGGGCGGCAGCCACCGGCAAGGTCAAGGGGCGGCGCCCCTTGTAGGGGTCATGGGGGAAATGCATTGGAGCACACACAGATTAAGTTTTTTTTTTTTAAATCTCACTTTAAGACTAAGACTAAATGAAAAGTGAAAATGTTACCATCAATTAGCTTTTTAATCGGATGGCTGCAAGTTAATTCTGTGATCTAATATGCATGTGCCTTTTAAAAGGATCGTTGAGGACTGGAATTTTTTTTGGGCCACACAATTGGATTTAATCTATGGCCCAAAACAAATTTCAGGCATCAACAAGCTTTTTAAAAGGCACATGCATATTAGGTCGCGAAATCAACCTACAGCCATCCGATTAAAAAGCTAATCAATAGTAATAAATAAAAGCCCCAAAATTAAATGGTAATTAATTATTAGTGGTGATATTTCCCCAAAATTAATGGTAGGAATATAATATTACTAGTGAATATAATTAATATTTTTAATTACAGTATAAACTACTGGCGAGTCAATTCCAATGACGTGTCATTTAAATAGGCAAATTAATCAGGACAAAATTATTTTTTTATAAAAACCTAGCGATTCAGCATCCTTCTTAGCTTGTACTATTCACCATTTTTGGAGGTCCTAATTTCAATTATTCGCCAATTGGAAAAGATTCACCACTAAACTTTTCCCTAGTTGTAATGTACCTTACACATTCACATTGGATGTTGTGCCTTTCTAGGCTATGTGGACCTCATTTTAGTGTTATAAAGTGTATTTAATCACACTTTCACATGGAATTTTGTGTCCCAAGCCCTAATTGATCTTTACATCATCATTAATAGGCCCCTATTACCCCATATTATGCATCCCAAGGTATAAATTGATCAAATAACTGACTAGAACAATCTAGAAACATGATTTTTTAATCTCTCAATCTTCCAACTAGAAAAATGGCCCTTGTGGAACACATTCGCCCTTGATGGTGAATCAATCCCATCTAGGTGGGACCCATTCGCCCTTGATGGCGAATGAGTCCCATTTGAGCCATTTTTTGGGGTTTAAGGAAGAAAAGTTGGATTTTAAGTCTCATTTTCCTCCATGTCGACCTTAGGGATCAAATTAATGGTTAAATAACATGAATTTCCTAGAAATACAACCTTATAAGACCTAATTCATAATCTCTTAACTCATTGCATAACTCATTCATCAATTTTCTTCCACTTCAAGTCAAGCAATCTAGGGTTTCATCACTCCAAGTCATTCAAGATCACTTTTCAGACATTCAAGGGTAGAATATTCATCTTTTGTTACATAAAATCAAGATAAAATCATCATGGTAAGGTATTAACTCTATTTTTTCATGCTTCATTACATTATTTCTTCATTTGG
>VDFB02270651.1:791514342-791555303 GCA_007258455.2 Sequoia sempervirens
TGTCTTCTCAATGGTCATCTACTATGAAGTTATTACTACATATGACTAGTCAATTGAAGAGAATTTATTAGGGGTTTTATTCCCCTATCAACTTGAAAATGAATGACAAGATTCCTCCTATGTCTTTAAATATTTGAGGGTTATTTTTTCTGACAATTATGTTATCTTCTTACATTGTCCTATGTGCACACAATTCTCATTGGGGGAGAACATATCAAATCAAGTTTGAGAGGTCTTCATAGCCCTCATATTCCTATTTCATCATTATCCACCTTTGCTCCTTGTTATTTCTCCTACCCCTATAATCACTCTAAATCCAATATCTCCTCACCTTACTACCAACACCTCAACCTCGTCATCTATTCGCTCTATGTAATTTATTCCTTTGTATTTTGGACCTCTATTTTTTCTTTTCTTTTTTAAGTCCTCTTTGCTGCTCTATTTTTGAATAGGTTTTATTTTTAGCTTGAAGATAATTTCTATGCCGAGCTATGAATTATTGTAATTCCTACATTTTATGCTTTTGATATAATTATATATGAGTTATCTCTCATGTTTTATCCAAATAAAGATTGTAAGGTAACTATGATAGTGTTTATCATCTTTAGTAAAGGCAAGAATTATCCTTTCACTATAAGCGGAGGTAATTTTCTTTGTAATAATGATTGGATTAGAATATTTTTATAAGATCTATGTAAGGAATTCTTAAAAAAATCATAAAGGGTATTGAGTAAGATTTTGAATTACTATAAAATCGTTTTACACTCCTAAATCAATCTAAGACTTGAAACATTTATTCTCTTTAAATTATTTTCATTGTTTATTATATTTTATCGAGATATTTAGAAAATTTTGAGATGCACAATTGCTACAATTGTGATAGTGTTTATTTAAGTGAATATTTAATCAAATAATATAATTATTTCTATCATAGCATAGTATTCATCTTATTAGAGTTCTAAGTGTGTAATAGGGGAAGTGTTCTAAGGGTGTAGACTCTACAAGTTAGAGAAAAGTGATTGGATCTCTTGATAGATGTGAGTTACTCTTTTATTTTACTTATTTGATCTATTTGAATTTTTATTAATTAGTTAATAAAACTAATCTTATATTTCTGTTGATCTAACACTTTCAATTTAAAAATTACTAATATCTTTAAAATATGAAAATTATTTTTATTTAAAATTCCACATAAAAATTAAAATAGAAAGAAATGTAAATACATATTCTTTTATCAAAAAAATCTATATCTATGATTTTTTATTTTATTTTAGATTTATGAATTACACATTAACATATTTTAGTCTAGGTTAGTGATATCAAATTGGGTTTAAAACTATATTACATAATTGGATTTAATTCTATAACAATCTCATAAAGGTTTAAACCATTTTCTAAAAAATCAGAAATTCCAGTGTCCTATCATTATATTGCATATTCTCACTGTCATAATGCAAAGAAGTTATTCCAAAGACTAACAGATATTTTATTTATAACATAACATTTAACGTGTGTATATAAATTATTCATGTGAATGGGAAGAGCTTTATAATTTTTTGAATCTACACTTCGATCATGTGAAGCCTTTAATCTTTTGGTCATGAGAATATTGAGTCAATTTATTAAAAAAAAAACCTTGAAATTGTAAGAAGGTTTGTAAAGTCATCTAAATTAATTTTAAAGATACTATTTTTTAATCTTTTGATGTACAAAATCTTTATGTTTATCTAGAATCAAATCATGAATGTCTTTGCTCTCATGATTTTTGACATAATTTTGAATCCATATCAACTAAGTTCATATTGTAATGAAAATTAAAATATAAGATGGACCTATTTAAACTTTGTGCTAGTCTTTTAGTTTGTTCATTGTTGAAAAGACAGTTTCTGTTGTATCAAAAAAGATTCAATTTATTATCAAATTGATACAAATCCTAGCCAGAGTGCTACGAACTTAATGAGAGGCGCTGCTTTGGCGTTTAACTCCGAATGTTGCACGCTGCACATCACAAGGAGACTATAAGTAATGGGTCCTATTGGGGCTTCCTAAAAAATTTCAGCAGTGCTGCTAAGATTTTTTAGGAATATTTTAAAGATGGTGGTCCCATGAATTCAATTTTGCAATTCAGCTTAAAAGTTTGAGCTCCAAAATTCAAGAGATGAAGTGGAGTAATTTGATAAAAATTAATAAACAAATAAAGATTCTCTCATTTTTTAGTTTTTTTTAGGAATTTAAAATTCAAAGTGATAGACAAGTGGCAGAAAAAATTCCTAAGCTGTAGGGGCAATTTCTAGCCCCACCTCAATTTCACCTGCTGAAATTTGCAGTCCTAAAAGGTAGGGGCTGCTATTTTTCAGGAGGAGATTCCAATTAATCCTGTAGCATAATTTTATTTGCTCCATGGGACCGCTTGATCCATGAAAATAGAAGCCCAAGTCCCCATGGGACCATACAGTTATTGAATCGATTAACCTAATTTGATCAATAGTTTTATGCTTTTAAAAGCAGTTTGCATGCTACGCTTTCAGTTTTATTCTTGTTTTCTTAATCCTTTACTTTGCTCAATAAATCTGCATGTCTATACAGAAAAATAGTTTTTTTTTTGCTTTATTTTTTGTACAGCCTAATCACTCATGGAACTTGAACTTGAAATATTGTCTATATTTGTCTGTCATAACACATGTTAAATATTGAAAGAAATACGCTCAATTTATTTATCCTATCTTTTTTAGATTAGAATATCTAATTTTTAAATCCATAATTACATATTTATTAATATATTTTTTATTTGGTAAATTTGTGTTGTTATTTTTTATTTTTAGATTATAATCTGTAATTTTTAAATCCATAAATATATATTTATATATCTTAGTATAATTTTATTTCTATTTTTGTATGTAGTTTTTTAATATTTAATATTTTTTTAATCAAATTGATGCATATAAGTAGTAATTACTTTAGATTTATGTAGTGATAGAGTGCTGGTATAGATATAAGCAATAATAATATTAAATGTTAATTATTCATAAAGTTAATTAGAAAATAAAGGCATTAGCTTTGTGACTAAAGAATAAAAGTGATTGGTATACTGTTGTGTTGAAGCCTAAATGTTTTGGGACTAAAAAATAATCATGACAATTTGTAATTCGATTTGAGATTAAAAATTGTTACCTCTATGAAGGATCAACTCCATAGATTTGTATCAAATTCACACTCACAAAGATATCCTATACCTACCAAAATGATTTGGCAATATGTAGACTTTTGCTTTTTGTTTCACATAGTATACCTCTTCTTCATCTATATTTTTTTGATATCTATGTAAAGCTTGATAGTATTTAAAATATTTTTTAGAGAATGTTCGTGTTGGAAGGACACACACTCTCCTAGGTTAAACTCCAAGAAGCTTAGGTAAAAGATTATAGACAACATTCTTTAGCATTCATATGCTTCTAAGATGAATATGTAGATCTAGATTTGTTATAGAACATAGATCAAGGTGTTTCCTTCTCTAAATGTAAATGATATTAAAATAAATTCTTAGATGATCAAACAAATGTAAATGAATGAATTTAAATACATATATATTCCAATAAGTTGTACAAATATATGTTTGGTTAGTTCTAGGTGAAAAGATAATGGGTATGAGTTCACAAAAAAAAATTGAACTTTAAAAATTGAAATTCAAATTTGCAAGTGTATGGTTGATTTTATGAGTGTGGACTCAACTTGTTAAATTATAAGAGCAACCCCTTTTTATATCTCATTTTTTTACTTCCATAAAATACAAGAATTTATAATTTTGTGTTATGGTTCAAAGGTTATGCTAAAAATAAGGGAAAACTATCCCTTGGCCACTAGAACAAAAATATGGTATCATCAAGGTAGGAATGACATGTTTGAGGATAAATGCATGCATATGCATAGTAAATTAAGAGTACAAGAAAATGTAAGAAAATATGGATAAGGTATAGATAAAGGGTATGGGAATGTGCATATATGAAAGAGTAACAACATAGGGGAAAAACCCTAATTTCACACAATATTACATGTTTCAATATATAAGTATATTAAGAATTTTTTTTTTTTTGGATAAAATTTTTAATGAGAAATATCATGGTTAAGAAAAATTCACCATTATAATTTCCCCCACCCCCACTTTAGGTGCATAAAAATCCTAGAATAAGCATGTATCATAAAGTATGTAGCATTCATGCACATACATGTAAATTAAATAGCTAGACACATAAAGTTGTAATAGGGGTGCATATAGTATCCTACAATATATGATCATATCTAGCATTAGGCCCTTTTTTCTAACTAATTAAATTTTCATTAAGAATTATTAATAAATTACTAGATGCATAAGCCTTGTAAATCATCCATTTAGCTAGTTAAATTTATCCCACACATGGGAAGTGGTAGTTCTCTCTAATATTAATAGTTTAAAGAAATGATTTATATTAGAGGAAGACTAACCATTGAATATTATATATTGAGCATTGCTTAAAGAAGGTTGCTAATCAATTCAACACATTTTGTCAAGTATATAAAATAAATTATTAATAATTTAAAGATGATTTATCAATTAGTGTTTTCAGTCATTTTCTCTATAGATTCAATTCATAATTTCTCTAATTTTTTTTAAAAAAATAAATTCTATAGTGTCGAAAAATGTACTCCTTTACATAATTTACACACTATGTTTGGGTCCCTTAACTAATTGGAATTAATTAAGCCTCTAATTGACCCTATTTTACATCTACATTCCTAATTAATTACAATTTCTGAAAGGGGAATTATAATTCATTAAAGCAATTATCATTTTTAACACCTCAAAATGAATAGGTCCTAGCAATTTAGGTCAGGACTCATTCACCCTTGGGTGCATGGGTCCCCTTTAAAATCACAAATTCAAATTTTAAACATTTTTTTTTTTGGCGGCATATTATGGTCCTAAATTCATGTTTTAAGTGTTGACTTGTAATGTTTAATTTTCAGGAAATTAGAAAATTATCTATAAAAGCAAGGTCTTTTTATCAATTCAAATCCTAGAAGAAAGAGGCAAACTTTCATAAGAGCTAAGATTATTATCAAAGGTTTTCAAGAGAATATTTCTCAAGAATTTATTGTAGCATTCAAGATATCAAGAATCATGTCAAAGTTATCAAGTATCATACATTTTTTTGGAGCTAACATTGTGATGTAGGTTTCAAGCATTTAAATCAAGATTCAAGCATCAAGATCACATCTCTAATCAAGCCATGTCATGCAATATCAAGACCTTGGAGAGATCTACTAAGTTTTAGTCTTTCAAGGGTTTCAAATAAAGGGTTTGGTGAGTTGCAACATAGCACTTGTTCATTCACCATTCCTTTCATGTTTCATATTAAGGCTTAATTACCAAAATGGGGTTTGACCAAGGCAAACCCCCATTCACTAAATTTCTTTTCCCCTCTTATGTGTTTTGTAGATCTTAGGTTGAAGGATTGAAGATCTATCAAAATAACAAAATTGTAAAAGTTTTCAAAGTTGTCAAAATTGTTGTCAAGCTAGAGAAACTTAGTTTTGGAATTTATTTTTGAATTTACGATTGTGAAACTTGGAGCAATCAGGAGTATAGACCAAGGGCCAAAGGATTGTGAAAGAAATATTTCAACCCTTATAACAAGACCCATTCACCCTTGGGTGAATTAGTCTTAGGGGGACACTCAACGCAACCTTTTTGTCATAGGTGCATAAAATCAAGCCCTTCTCATATTTGCAATTTCTTTCTAGATTCTATCAGATTAAGGTTTAATCTAGTGATTTCATGTGTTACATTGCACAATTGAATTTGAATTTAGCATTTTTTCATTCATCTCGCAAAAGTTTTTCTTTAGCTGATTTACCTCATCCTAGGTCATAAGGAAAACAACAAGATCTCCACCAAGGTCGAACCACATAAGGGTTGAAATTCAATCTTCTCCTTGTTAAAAAAAGGCACAGGACAACTGAGAGGGGGGTGAATCAGTTGTCACCAAATTCAATCTCAAAACCTCAAATACTTATCAACTTTACAACCACACTATTCTATTATTAAGTATGAACATGTAATAGAAAGAAAAATCAACACAATGAACACCAAATTTTATGTGGAAAACCCAATAAGGGAAAAAAAATGGTGAGGATTAACTCATAGTATAAAGTAATAGCAAAGCCAAATACAAAGGCTCCTATCTAAATACAAAGGCTCACTACCTACAGAAAGGACTCATAGTCCAACAGGGAGGCTTACTGCCTACATATAAAAAAGATAATAGAAAGATCCACCATAGCAATTTACACATACCCACAACCTTGATTTGAAGATTGCACAAACCTTTAGCTCATTGTTTTCAAGAATCTAACACAATGAAGTACTGCTGCCTCAACTCACTTTCACACAACTCTAATCTTCACTTGTGGATTACTTTGTTACTTTGCATCATATAATTTATCACATCTCGACTTGCATTTATACCATCTTCATAGAAACTTTCTCCAAGGTCGGTCACATACGCTTCATTTCATAAATTCAAACTAGGTTAGAAACTCAACATTCCCATGGTGGAAAGGAATGAGAATGGACCAATTAAAAACATAACAAAGACCAAAAGAAATGTATTAGATCAACCACACACTTCCTTAATTAAATTTTTAATTCCTCATTTGTCGAAGTGTAAACACCAGGTTGACAAAACCTAATGAAAACACAAATGAACATTGAAGTAAACACTTTCTGATAAGAAGATAACATGTGGATGATGTAACACACTTCATAATGCATGAGAGAACATATTAGATACTTCTAGATACATCCGTAGCATGTGTAACAACCTTCAAACACAAAACTCTTTCCAACAGTCAATTTAGACTATGCAAACACATACAACTCTGAATTTCAACTTTCGAAGCACCAAACCATGAACATATTTTCCAAAACCTAGAGGACATCATTACAAGACATATTCCTGATCCACAAGACCAGAAAAAAAACAACAAAGGACTGCAGAGTAGACAAATTTCTCCCAATCCACAGACAACCAACTCCGCCAAACTAGTTCACACACCGGTGAACACAACTTTCACATTCCATCAATCCAAAAGCTATAAATTAGGAGATGTCACCAAAACATTCTCAACAACAACCCTTCATATCCACACAAGCATAGGATCAACATAGAAGAAATGCAGAGCACATATTGGAGCACATTCTGAACACATACATAACTCTGACTTCACTCTATTAATTTTCTCAAAAGCACTTGGTAATCCATCATTTCAACACATCTACAACATCATAAGGATAGCTCCATGTAATCACAACATCTCAACTATACATGCACAATATGTAACATTCTGAACTATGTTGACATCAATGATAACATTAATGAAAACACCAAACATGCTCATACTTGCAACAATCTCCCCCTTTGTCATTTATGGCAACACATTATGTGAAAAACCATTGAAGACCACATTCTCCTTTAATCAACCTGCACAATATTTTGGGAGAACACCTTATCTTTCTCTTATACTATTTTTCACATGACTCTCTTTGCCCCTTCGACATAATTGGAATATTTCAAAAGCTCTGATCACTCCTCCTCAGGAGTGTACCCATTCAACTCATACTGTAGCAATGAAAACTTTCTACTTCCCCTACAGAGTAGACCCAGTCATCAGTCTAGATAGATGAAAAATCTGTGAATCCACTGGACTAATGCACCTCCATGTGCACCTAGTTTGAAGGGATAATGACCCCCAACCTTGACCTAAGATACTAAAAAGTATCCTTTGGAAGAGCCTTAGTAAATATATCTGCAATCTGTTCCATTGTTGACACATATTCCAACTCGACTTTATTCTCCAACACCTCTCTTAGGAAATGATATCTGATAGATATATGTTTTGTTCTTGAATGCATTACCAAATTATTTGAAATGTTTATAGTACTTGTATTTCCACAAAAAATAGGAATAGGCTCATCACATATCACTCCAATATCTTCCAAAGTTTGCTTCATCCACAAAACCTATACAATAGGATGTTGTAATGATATATTCTACTTCTGGAGTGGGTAAAGAAATTGAGTCTTGTTTCTTACTCAACCATGAAACCAACCTTCCACCAAGAGAGAAAGCACTACCATTGGTACTCTTCTAATCATCCACACAACCATCCTAATCTGCATCGATATAAGCACTCAAAGTGAAATCAACATCCTTAGGATACCATAAGCCATAATCTGGTGTACCTTTAAGATTTGTGAATATCCTCTTTATAGCTGTAACATGTGCCTCTTTAGGTTCTTCTTGAAATCTGAAAACTAAACATACTGCATGCATAATATTTAGTTTGGTAGCAGTAAGATACAACAATCCACCAATCATAGATCTATATTTTCTCTTTTCAGTTTTAGTAGATTCATCATCTTTACTCAACTTACATTCAGTTACCATAGGTGTACTAACTAGTTTGGAGTCATCCATTCCAAACTTCTTCAACAACTCTTTCACATATTTCAATTGTGAAATGAATATCCCCTTCTCAGTTTGATTTACTTGAAGACCAAGAAAGAAATTCAGCTCACCAATAATGGAAATTTCAAATTATTTTTGCATTTCTTCTGTAAATCTCTTACACATACCTTCATTTCCTCTAAAGATGATATCATCAACATATACTACCACTATCAACATTTTGTTATCTTGCACTTTGAAGTAGAGATTGCTATCAATAAAGTCTTTGTTGAATCCTTATTGTGTTAGGTATCTATCCAATCTTGCATACCAAGCTCTAGGAGCTTCTTTTAGTCCATACAATGCCTTCTTCAATTTACAAACCATATCTGGTTTGTATGATAACTAAAATCCTTCAGGTTGCTCCATGTATGCTTTTTATTCTAATTCACCCTTCAGGAATGTAGACTTGACATCCATCTGATATACTTTGAAATTCTTGTGGGTAGATAATTCCAAAAACATCCTAATAGCTTGCATTCTTTCCACTGGGGAAAATGTCTCTTCAAAGTATATGCCTTCAACTTGTGAGTATCCCTTGCATACAAGTCTTGCTTTACATTTCTTATAACTTCACCATTTTCATTCAACTTAAATTCTTGAAAACCCATTTCAAACCAATTACATTCTTATTCAAAGGTCTAGGGACCAATTCCCATGTGTGATTCTTCTCTATTTGCTGCAACTCTTCTTTCATAGCTCTAACCTAGCTCTCATCTTCACATGCTTCACACACAGACTTAGGTTCAATTTTAGAAAGTAATCACAGATTTATCTTAGCTGCTACTTTACTTCTGGTCTTCACACCTTCACTCTTATCTCCAATTATTTGTTCCTCTAGATGATTCTTCTGCACATACTTAGGAGTCTGAGAAACAGGTTTCAATTCATTTTCTTCTTCTTCATTTTGTTCTTTTTCCTCTTTCTTATTCTCTTTAGGTACTAGTGTGCAAATAGGATCATCTAGTTCAACTTTACTTCTCTCAACAGGTCTGTGCATGTCCTCATCAATCTTTACATTAGCACTTTCAACAATATTTCTTAATCTTTTATTAAAACATCTATATGCTTTGCTGGTAATTGAGTATCAAAGAAAAATTCCTTCATCACATCTAGAATCCAACTTTCTAAGATTTTAATAATCTCTTTTAATATAAAATCTGCTTCCAAATACCTTAAAGTACTTCACAGTAGGAGTCTTACCAATCCATAAATAAAAAGGAGTCTTTGTGTTGTTGCCTCTAATATGAACTATGTTAAGAACAAGAAAAATAGAGTGTATTATTTCTCTCTAGTACACATTAGGTACATTTGATTCTTTCATCATGGTTCTTGTAGCTTCCTATATAGTCCAGTTCTTTCTCTCAACCACTCCATTCTGTTGTGGAGTTCTAGGAGCAGAAAAGTGTCTCTTTATGCCATGCTCTTCACAAAATGCATTAAAATCACTAGAAGTGAATTCTCCACCTCTATTAGATCTCAAACATTTGTTTCTTAGGTTCACTTCATTTTCCACTCTTTCTTTGAACACTTTAAACCTATCTAGAGCTTGATTCTTCTCTTTAAGACAAACAACCCATGCCATTTGTGAATAATCATAAATAAGGAGCATGCAATACCTATCACTATTTAGGCTTCCTATTCTAGTCGGACCACAAGGGTCTATATGAATTAATTCCAACATTTCGGTAGTAGATTACTCTTTTCCCTTAAAACTGCATTTTGTCTGTTTCCCTAACTAACAACTTCTGCAAATAGTATTAGCAGACTTTATGATTCTGGGCAGATCTCAGACATCTCTTGAACTAATTTTGACTAGAATATTAAAGTTTACAAGTCCTATTCTTCAGTACCACAACCAACTTTCATTAATCTGAGATACAAGACACTGGCCATCAACACCCTTAAGATGATAGATGTTTCCATGAGTTCTTCCTATAGCAACCATAGCTCCAAATTCTTTTATGATTTCACAGGTATTATCCTGAAACAAAAGTTTAAAACCTTTTCTACACATTTTTCCAACACTCAAAAGGTTATGCCTTAGACCTTTTACATAATATACATCATCAGTGTTTTGTATTCCATCAAAACTAATTGTACATTTCCAAACAATATTTTCTCCTGAATCATCACCAAACATGACCAAACCACCATCATACTTTTCAAGTTTAGTTTATCTCTGGTCATGTGATTAGAACATCCACTGTCAATCACCCAATAGTCTTCATCCTATCTAGCATGAAAGGTGGTGACCAAAGTACCTTCCATCTCATCCTTCTTGTTGTCTGAAGCACTTTTTCTTGCAAATTTTCCAAGGTTAGCAGACATAGATTTATTCTCGAAAGCTAAAAAAAGCATTTACTATCATCACCCTCATAATCAGATTCATCATCAAAGATTTCAGCTTCTTCTTTAACATAATATAACTTCTTTTATTTCTTATCCTTTATATCTTTATCCTTATATTCCTTGTTCTTCTTATGTACAACTCTATTTAGACATCTTGAAGAATAATGACTAATACTACCACAACTGAAACATTTAAAGGGCAACATACCTTTATACTTATTGGTACCTTTCTTCAATTTCTTGGTAAAGTTTGCTTCCAACTCATTAGAACCATCACTATCTGGATCATCTTCAGTCTTTATTGCTTTAAATGTTGTTTCTATATTTTTCTCTTTCTTTCCAAACTTTCTCATCTCAAATGTTGTCAAGGTGCCAAATAATTGTTCTTTAGTATACTTCTTAGGATCATACATCTCTTCAATAACTAAGATCTTATCACTGTAACAATCCAGTAGGGTGATTAGAATCTTTTCTATTATATCCTCATATGTCAGATTTCCCCCTTAATCCCTAACTTCATTTGCTACAAGTTCAACCCTTTAAAAATAGCTTGCAAAATCTTCACCTTCTTCCATTTTCAAATTCTCATATCTATGCTTTGTTTCAAACTTCTTTGTCAATTTTACTCTTTCATTTCCTTCATATAGTTCTTCCAGCTTCTTCCAAACTTCATGAGCAGTGCCCAAAGAAATAACCTTAGTTTGCTCAATTTTAGATAAAGCACTAAAAATAGTATACCTCACTTTTTCATTCTCCTCATAAGTAGAAACCTCATTTGTAGTCGAAGGACCACTCACCAGAGCAACATACTTTGTCTCAATAGCCTTCCAAGTCTTGTAACCAAGAGAGATAATATATCCTATCATCTGTACTTTCCAGTCATTGTAATTAGATCCATCGAACATAGGGATCACCAAATTATGTGCCCTCAGATCTTCCTTAAACAGTTAAGATATACACCAAGGAACCAAAGCTATGATACCAATTGTTAAAAAAAGGTGTAGGAAAACTGAGAGGGGGGGTGAATTAGTTGTCACCAAATTCAAACTCAAAACCTCAAACACTTATCAACTTTACAACCACAATATTTTGTTATTAGGTATGAACATGAAATGAAAATAACAGAAAGGAAAATAAACACAATGAACACTAGATTTTACAAGGAAAACCCAATAAGGGAAAAACCATGGTGAGGATTAACTCACAATATAAAGTATTAGAAAAACTGAATACAAAGGCTCACTGTCAAGGGCTCACTACCAGAATACAAAGGCTCACTACCTAGAGAAAGGAATCACTATCCAATAGGGATGTTAACTGCCTACAGATACAAAAGATAACAAAAATATCCACCACAAAAATTTACACACCTACAACCTTGATTAGAAGATTGCACAAACCTTCATCTCATTGCTTCCAGGAATCTAACAAAATGAAGTACTGCTGCCTCAACTCATTTTTTCATAACTCTGCTCTTCACTTGTGGCTTACGTTATTACTTTGCATCGTATAATCTGTCGCATCTCAACTTGCATTTATACCATCTTTAACCTTAGAAACTTTCTCCATGGTTGGCCACATACACTTCATTTCATAAATTCAAAATAGGTCGACAACTCAACATTCCTGAGGTGGAAAGGAATGAGAGTGGAAAAATTAAACACTTAACCAAGACCAAAACCAATGTCTCAGATCAACCGCACACTTCCTTAATTAAATTTTTAATTGTTCATATGAAGTGTAAACACTAGGTCAGCCAAACCTAATGAAAAAAATAAATGAAGATTGAAGTACATGCTTTCCAACAAGAAGATAACACACATATGACATAACATGCTTCATCATGCACAAGAACACATCTTAGATACTTCCAAATACATTTGCAGTAGGTGTAACAACCTTCAAACACAAAAATATTTCCAATTGTCAATCCAAACCATGCAAGCACATACAAAAACTATTAAGATCAACTTCTGGAGCACCAAACCATGAAAATATTTACCAAAACCTAGAGAACATCATTAAAATACATATTATTGATCTACAAGACTTGAAACAAAACAACAGAGGATTGTAGAGCAGAAACATTTCTCCCACTCCACAGACAACCAAATCTGCCAAACCAGTTCACATTGGTAAGCACAACTTTCATATTCCATCAAACTAGAAGCTACAAATCAAGAGATGTCACCAATAGATTCTCAACAACAACCCTTTAGATCTGCACAAGCATGGGATCAACACAAAAGAAATACAGAGCACATACTGGAGCACATTCTGAACACATACATAACTCTAACTTCACTCTTTATTAATTTTCTCAAAAGCACTTGGTAACCCATAATCTCAGCACATCTACAACATCATAAGGATAGCTCCATGTACTCACAACATATCAACAAGACCTCAACTATACATGCACAATATGCAACATTTTGAACTGTGTTGACATCAATGACAATATTAATGACAATACCACTGAAATTTCTCATACTTGCAATAGTCCTAGGGGATCTCTTTTTCCTAATGAACTAAGGAAGATAGAATCATCATACCCACTCTTTGCTAACATTATTAATTTTCACTTATCTCCTTGATCATTTAAACCACCAATTTGGATGTGATTGGAATCAATGAGGTATTACATAATATGTTTAAGATGCTTAAACATTGTTTTGTATTGTGTCCATTATGTCGATGATAATGGAAAAAGGCATTTGAGTTAAAATTTGGAGGTAAGGGCTTAGTTGTATCAATGGCTATAACATGAGGTAAGGTGACTAAGTTCTTACTTATAAGTTGCAACATCATAGAGTGAAGGGTATTAGGTAAAGGGGTAAATTGACTACTCTCCCTAAATGGCTATGGATTTATCATTTTCATAGTAGTTACTTGGGTGTCAACATGTTGATTTTTTTGAGGTGTGTTTATTTGTAAAAATACCTTATTTTGTTTCTTTAAAGTTTAGAAATTGCTATGGAGCACAACTTTAGATTTCTCAGAATTGCTAGAAGGAGTTTTTGCTTGAGGATGACTAACTAAATTCTGATAGTCACAAAGGGTCGTACACAAGTGTGTAAAGGAGGGAAACTTCAACATATCAATTTTAGCTTGAATAATGCAATGAAAATTAGATATAAACAATTTTTGGAAGGTCAACATGAGGAATCTTAATGTTTATTTGTGAGTAAAGCAATTGCTATCATGCTATGAAATTAGTGACCTTTTCATCTTAATTTTGATTATGGTGCATTAAGTCAACTAAGGTCATCTTGGGACCCATGTGCACTTGGAAATGGTTAAGAAAGGAATAAAAAATTTCTTTGAATGAGCTAATTGAGTTATTTGATAGACCAAAACCACTCCAAGGCAGTGTCTTTCAAGGATCCAGGGATAATTTTAGCTAAGATTTTTTCTTTGAAAATGAAGTCACTAAATAAGGCTGTATATGTTGAGACATGGTTGCTAGGGTCTCCTTTTCCACCATATTTCTCAAAACTAGGAATCTTTATTCCTTGCATCATTTGTTCTCTCAATATCTCCAAGGATAAAGGGTTTCTTTTGACATATTGTGAAGGTTGGTCATTTTTACTTTGGTTTAATGTAGAAATTTGTTGGTTGAGGGATGAAACATTTAGTAGGAGTTGGTTAAGGATGGGATCATTGTTTGAGTTGTGAGATGGAGGTGAATAAGGTGGAGGTCTATGTGTATACAAAGGGAAAGTAAATTGTAAGTTTGAGAGGGGATATGGATTAGGAGATATGATATTTAAATGCACAAAGCTAAAGGGATTCATAGTGGAAATACCTAAGGTAGTATTGACATTGATAGTAGGTTGTTTAGTTGTTGTAATAGTTGGAAATTAGTGCATGTAGGAATAGAGGTCATAGTTGTGGAAGGAGGAATTGGATTTCCACTTTGACTTTGAGTGAACCCAAAAGTTTGAGCACAAATAGTCATTGTAGGGACATGTTTATCAATAATGTGTTCTAGGCTATGCATAATCTCTATTCCTTGTCCATCATCAAGCATTTTCCTCATGTTATGAAAAGAATTGCAGTATCAACAATGTATTCAAAAATCACAAAGTTTTATAATTTATCTAAATCTTCATCCATTTGTTTTAGCTCTTTATGGGGGAAATTAGAAACCATTGTGTCAAAAATTTTCACATTGGTTGTAGGTAGGGTGGTCATGGGAAATGAGGTATCAAAGATATGGTCCATAGTGGGTTGAATAGTATCAACACTATGAGTGAAAGAGTTGAAAAACCCAAGATCCACCACAATTGTAGGAAAGTAGGATGGAATGAGTTACAAACTACATCTCACTACATTATTGGTAATAGGACACCAAGTTGTGAAGCTTGAATACAAGTTTCACCAAACCTAAGTGCACCCAAAATGGAGAATAGGCACTAGATATATGCAATCAAACACCCTAAAATATGAAGTGAAATGAAAGTATGTGAAAGATATAGAAATTATCAAATTTTAAACAATATAATTTATTGATTATGCTATGTAACAACTTGAAAATTATTTCTTTTAATTCCAATTGTAATTTACAAAAAATGCACTCAATTAGACCAATTAAACCTAAGGAAAACAATGGTTATTTTTTTAATTTTTGAAACTAAAACCCAGATTTAACAAAAGATAAAAGGAATACAAATAGAGAAAAATCATTGCCCAAAAGTCTAAAACAACACTTGTACAAAGAAAGATTCACCCCAAGGTGAATAGGTCTTAACATGTGCAGGGGTTACAAAGAAATAAATTTGAGTTTGAACTTTAGATCTAGGGTTTCCTGTTTTAGGTTATAAACTATACTTTCAATGATTTATTTTTTCAAAATTTGATGTCTAAATGCAAGTGCAAGGAATGGAAAATGATCAACAATATGTCACTTTTAGAAATGTAATTTTGACTCAATTTTTGAATATATGAATGATTGAACATATATAGTAATATGCAAGTACTATGCAAAATCAATGTAATATGCATGCAATTTTTTGAATTTTTTATATTTTAAAGGATGCAAAATGCAAACCTAAAACCCTAAATGAAATGAAAAATAATGCAAATTTTACAACCCTAAATAAGATGCAAATCAATGCAATTTAATACAAAGTAATGCAAATCCAAGATCTAGGGTTTGAATGGACTCCAAATTCAAAAAAAAATAGTGCAAGAATGTTAGGTTCACCAAAATGAAACATAGAAAGAATCAATGAGCATCATATTTCCTTTTTACAAGGAGAAAATATCATCATCCATTTTCTGCTCACCTTTTTTCCCTTGTGGGAAAGGGGTTAGGTAGCCTTCTCCTAGTTTGGAACTTTTCATTGTCCCTTTAGCTAGTTATTCATCTTCCACATATGATGAACAAGATTGGGATGCAATTTACCTACTATAGGTTGACTTACGGTGCCATACTAGTCTTCACTTTATGTTCTTTGTGATCGCATGTGTGTAATGTGATCCCCCATACTGTGTTGCTTAGCGTGTCTTTATATTTTTGTGAGCCTACTTTGGATGACCCTTGTCACTCTCTCAATGGAAGGATACAAAGAAAGTAAATATATTTAGAAATTCTTCTATTTGTATCTACTTTCTTCTATCTATTATAACCATGTCTTATGTTTTCCTTTTGGGGATGACACAAGGTGTTGAGACATTCAGGTGGCTTCCATGTTGACCCAAAAGCTCTCCTTTGATATGTCTATCTCTCTATGTGTCATTATTCCTTTGTGATCATTGTTCTATGAGTTATTTAGGGAATGATGATAGTTACAAGCTCGATTATATCACTACAAAAATGAAAAATGTTGATCCCAAATCCACGGATCCCTTATATTATCTTAGGATTTCATATGGGGGGAAACCCTCTTCATGAAATAGCTCTATTTTGAAAACATATGTTTTACATAAGGATTTCCAAATAAAGCTCTCATGTATTGGAATTTATTGTGATCTACTTTAAAGTAATTTCTCATAGCATGGTGTTTAAAATTTTCTTTAAAGTGCGGGCATATGCTCCTCACTCATTGTTTACTTCAAAGTGCAGTCTTCTTGCTTTGTGTGATGCATCTTCTTCGTGGTTTCATTGGGTTTGATGTCATTCAAGAGTGTGACCTTTATTGGCATATAACATTCCTCGTAGTGGTAATGCTATGATTTGAATTCTTAAGTTGCAAATCTTTTGTCCTTGACTAGTCCCCTCTTGGAGACATTAGGCATGATGTTCCCTATGGTAAGACCTTTTATGAACTAATCAAAACCCCTTTGAATATCCTATTACATGTATCAAGGATACCAATCATAAAACAACTTGGTTGTCAATGGAGCCTTTATGTTTTTCAAGGCCACCAAGTATAACACAACTTTCTTTTCAATGGGACTTTTCATGAGTGCCTAGCATAATACAGCTTGCTAGCCTTGTGACTGTTGGTGTAGGTTTTTATTTTCCTAGTAGGTTAATTTATTTTCCCTTAGTCCTAATTTTTTCCTACACTTAATTAAGCTTGCTTAGAATAATAAAGTGATTTTATTCTTTAATAACTAGGAGATAAGTGATGAGGTGTCCCCTTCCTTAAGGATGGAACCACTTTCCACTTTTGGTGGTTCATCTCTACTTTTGGTGGTTGATTCCTATTGGTTGGATTTTTCACCTACCTCCTCTACTAAGTTCTATATAAACTAACTATCTAGCTTGTCTTTATATTCATACTCTTGCAATAATCTTACATCCATTCATCTATATTTGCATTGTATCTTTTTATCTTGGAAGCTCTTAATGAAATTTTGTCACATTGACATTGCATAATCTCTTCGAGTTCTAGTGTGCATTCTTTAGGCTTTTCCAGTTTATGTAGCTTTGATTTTCTCTTAAAAATTTCTTTGGGTTATTCAATCTATTTGAGATTTCTAACATGGTATCATAGCTTTTATTTTGAGAAATCTAAGTTCTTAGATTCTTGATTGAGAGATTGAGTTTCTTGTAAAAATATTGTAAATTCTTGTATGCTCTTCTCTCGCGTTTTTGAATGATCAGGAGAATTAGAAAGGATTTATAAAGGTTTAATTACTTCTTTATATTGCATATGTATTTTGTGAGATTTAGGTGATTTCAACATTTCTAGTTATATAGACAACATTTTTTACTATTCCAATGCATCTAAAAGGCTCGAGAAAGTCAGATTTGGATTTTGTTTCATCCAAATTGGAGATCATTTTACATAGTTGTTGTAGTCATTGAAAAATGTCCTAATTGATGTCATGCATTTGAAACAAATTTATTAACATCATTTCCTCATATCCCATCCTCTTTTTGCTTAATTGATTTAATTAGCCTAGCTAATTAAATAATTATGTCATTTTCATCTATTGGCCTAATTAATTTAATTGGGTTAATTCATCTCTTTTCACACTAACACTTCATTCTCATTAAATTAAATAAATCAAAATATTTAATTTAATCTCCTGTCATATTATTTAATTAAATAACCCTAAGTTATTTAATTAAATATCATTCCCCCTTCTCTCCCCTATTATTAAATCATCTAATTTAATAAATATCACCTTAAGTCTTCTAATCCCTTCATTGTAGAAATTGAACCTTGTTTAATTAGCAATTAAACTAATTTTCCTCTAATCAAAGGGGAATATTCCCATGGAATATTCCTTACCCCTTTTCACACAATTAATTTTTTTTTTTTTTTAATTTGTAAATTGACCTTTATCCTCACCCAATGGGATATTTTAAGGAATATTCCCTCTCCTCCAATTAACTCACTTAGCTTCTTTAGGAAGTTAACCTCTTACCTTCTTAGCAAGTTACCTTTGACCTATGTGAGTAGGTCAAAAGTGTGTTTATTTGAGGCAAGTGTGAGCCCTTGATTAAATTTCATCATGCATTCTCATCTATTGATGAGAATCCATGATCCATACCTCTTCTTCCTTTCATCTTGAACCGTTGATTAAGCTTTTTGATCTCAACCACTCATTCTTCATTTGCTCTCCTATAAATAGATCACTATTTCGAGACAAATGGATCTGTCTTTAAATTGAAAACTTATGTTGTTGAATTCACTTACACTCACACTCATATTTGCAGACTTTTAGCTTATTTTTAGTTTATTTCAATTGCATAATAGCTTATATTATCCATTAATGGCTTCCATGCATCCATCCTAGTTTGTAAATAAATTAGGGTTTTCATCTTTTAGCATAATTTCAGCTTAGATTAGCTTAGCAATAGCATTATTAGTGCATTTTTAGTATAAAATCATGGCAACCTAGCTTGCATCATGTTCATTTTTATCATAATATAGGTTTTCATACACCAATCATTATGGTTTCATTGATTCTCTTCCATAGAATCGATTGAAACATGATCACTAATCATGGGATTGGGAAAGGGTCATTGTTCCACATCAACACGACACCAATTCCACAACAAGATAAGTTTCAATAGATTAAAATAGATGTTTTAAAAGCTTTCATAGTTTAGAATGCTAGGTTTAGATGAAATGTTTAGTTTTAATTTTGATTGATTGATCTTGTTGAGATTTGAGTATTGGTGGCTCTGTTATGCTTTTATTCTTCATGGATCGGGCGTAATTCAGCCCATACTTGTATTTTTGCATCGTCATTCTAGTGCTAGAAGGAGGGAGAACCATTCATTTAACTATTTTTTAGCTCAAAATCCATGTTCATGATGTTTTGTAGGTCACAAAAAAGCTCAAACCACAAACAATGATGCTATTTCAATAGCATCGCCATATAGTGACACTCAGGCAGTTTAAAATAGCGACACGTATTTAATTTGGCAACGTCGATTTAAATATAGCGATGCGTATTTGATTTTAAGATATCGTGAAACAAAAATGGTGACACCCAAACTCATCAAACTGACATTTTCAAATTCCAAATAGCAACGCCATTGTCAGAAGTGACACCCATCCAAATACTGATGCGATCTACTCACTGGTCTCATTGTAGAGTGATCCAATTTTCAAATTGCAATGCTATCGTGTGCAGTAACACCCAACTACGGTAAGAAACTTTATGTCTGGTTTTGTAGACATTTGACTTAATTTCTTTAGTTTATCTAATCATTGATGGATGTTTAACTATGTTTTCATTGTTAGACTAATAGGGTTTTGCATGGTTTAAAAGCATGGAGTGAAATTGAAGACATTCTCTTCTATCTAAAAATTCTCTAATTGTAACAAGCGTTCAACACTTTGGGGCAATTATAACCCAATTTCATGCTTTTTTAATTTCAATTTTAGGAAACACACTAGTTTTCAATTGGGCTTTAAAATGAATGTTCAAAGTTGGTTAAAACTGAACCCTCACATTACATCTTTCAATTGAGCTTAAAATTGAACAAGGAAAACTCATCTTTCAATTGGTGCTTAAAATTAACTCATTATTGCTTTGTAGGATTTAAAATTGGCAATTGTTTGCTTTGTTTTATGATTTTTTAAAACTGTTAGTGAATGCATATGCAATTCTCTCATGCCATTTGGAAATATTGACAAATAGAAACATTCCTTAACACTTTGGAAAATTACCTCCATCTTTCATTTTGGATTAAAATTGAACAACCATGCAAGTGTGAGAAAAATGCATAGCATGTGTTCTCTCTTTATTCATGCAAATGAAGATGATCAAACTATGGATGTACTTCCTTGCTATTGTTTACATTTAGAGGGCCTACCTTGGTGGGAAAAATTACTCACCCCAAGGGAATGACCCAAGCAGTAATGAGCATAAGCTAGGCTTTTTCGAACTGCTATACAAATTTGTGGTTGCAAGGAAAGTTTGCAATCAATTGAGTGATGCATGATAGCTCTTCCCCAATATATTTATGATGCATAAAGCCCTTGTTCTAAGGGTTTGGAGACCTCTTGAGGGAGTTTATCATAGTGTCTTTTGAACTAGATGAACTTATTATAAATCCTTGTGTAGTAGCCAAAAATCCCTAATATTTTTTGGTGTCATGAGGTCAAACCTTTGAAGCCATCCCACATACTTGCGATTCTTAGTAGGGATGAAAAGTTTTTCATGGGAGATCATGAGAACTTGAAGCTTGGCTAAGCTTGACTAATCTATAGAAGTGAGTTCCATGTAGGGGAGCCAGTGTAGTCAAGCTTCTAATCATCCACTTTGAATAAGCGTAACCAGAGAAATCCAAGTGGGAATTCAACAAATTTAGCCATTTATAGACCCTAGGGTTGTAATTCTTGTGAGTAATTTTAACACTTTGCTTGATTTCAAAATAGTCCAAAAATAAACACTCACCATTATCCTTAAATTTTCAAACACTTTGGCATAAATATGGACTTCTTGAGTTATCCTTGATATTATTGCTTGTCCTAAGTATTTATACTTAGTGATTTCTAAATATCTTTACATTAATCTCAAACCCATATTTACCAAAGAAAACATAGGCAATTATGGCTTTGACCTCATGATCTTCATGAAATGGACATTGTGAAAGTTAGATGTTTTTGACATAAACATCTAGTTTGGAAACATAATCAAGGCAAGTGTTTGTGGTAAAATCAATTCACTTAAGCAAAGATAAATTGACAAATGAACCCCACATGACTATTTGGAGATCGATTTCTCGTGTTGAACAACTTGATCTTCCAGGTGCTATAATTCATCCAAATTTTGAACTCATAAATGGTGAAAAAAAAAATATTATTAGTAGTTTGAGAAGCTTCACTTTTGAACACAAGTGAAGCAGGAGCATCCTTAGGTCGCAACAATCTTGCATCACCCAAAAATATTTTCATTTAGTTTATAGTCTATTTTCCTAGGTAGAGTTGGTAGATCTAGTAGATATTCATGTTGCTTGTCAGACCTCGCGAATCTATGTGTTCATCTTGGGCATGTTCATTTACCTTATTCTATATTTTGAGCATGATTGTTTTCCTCTCTGACAAGTTATTGCTTCCGATATATTTGGCAGTTTCTTGATCCAATTTTGGGATGGTTTTCAAGCCCAATGGCTAGTTGGATTGTTTGTGGATCGTCTTTGTTGTTTGTGGATTGTGGAGGTGTATTTCCAATTGTTCCTCAAGGTGTTTCTGACCTTCATTTGGATCCAAACTTTGATCTTGGCATTCACCAAAAATTTATGCAAGATTTGAAGCCCACCTATTCTTGCGACCATTGTATTTTCCATTTTGGAAATTAAATTAATTTTTGGCCAACGTGGATGTCTCTGGCCTTGCAAATGTATATAAAGCAATGTAATTGATCATTAGAAGGGGGTGAATGAGAGGATCCAGAAGTAAAGTTAAGAAATGTGATTTTCTCTATAGGATTTTCACTCACTTGAGGAGCATGTAGGAAGAAGATATTTGAGCATGTTGTGATCAAGCCTGCGAGCTAAATTTGATAAGCCCGGATGTTGCCGGCTAGTTGTAATTGAATTAACTAATAATAAGAATATTTGCATTTGTGTTTGCATCAAATTTACCATGTTTCTTCTGTTGTGTGACTCTTGCTACATAGTTGGACTATTCTCTTTGAGGACCCTCCAACCCTAGCTACATCAGATGGTATCAGAGCGGGTTGCAAATATACGAATTTGGAGATAAGGGTAGATTACGGATTTGTGAATTTGGAAATGAGACTCTGAGCAGGATACGGTCCTTGAGGCATTCCTTGGGGTGAATAGAGCATTGACTAGAGGTAGGTTGTAGGTGTGTTCAATAGATCACCGAGGGAGAGGCAATTGAAACCCTACAGTCAGATTTCCGAGTTGAGACAGTTGCACCAAGCAAGGGGAGAGATGCTGCTGAGAAGGATGAACCATATAAGAATGGAGTAGATGATGGAAGACTTCAATAATGAGATGAGGAATGAGATACATAATCTCTTGGATGGTTTGAGGGGAAAACTTGACTTGGAAGAAAAATATGAAGAAACTGGAGAAGAGCTTGAGACTGAACATGTTGAGGGACCAATCAATGAGAGAGAAGAAAGATTTCTAAGGGAAGCCACACAAGTAAGTAAAATTCATAAGTTAGAAGTTTCTAATTTCTTTGGTACATTGAACCCAAAAGACTTGATAGAATGGATAGGAGAATTAGAAGAATATTTTGAGTTGGAAGATGTTAGAGACCCTCTAAGGGTTAGTTTAGCATAGATTAAGTTGAAAGGGCATGCTACCTTGTGGTGGAAAGAGTTGTAGAAAGATAGAGTGGAGAATGGTAAAATGAGAATCACCCAATGGAGGTAGATGGTTGCAAGGCTGAAGCTAAGTTTGTTTTGGAAGATTATGAGTTGGATTTGTTCAAGGAGTTGCATAAATTGAAGTAGAAGGACATGAGTGTGAAGGAGTATATGAAGGAATTCTACAAGATGACAATCAGATATGGACAAAGAGAGATGACTAGAGAAAAGGTGGCTAGATATATAAATGGCCTTAGATATAACATTCAAGAAGAGATGAGTATGTTGAGACTTTCTACAGTTGACGATGATTTTCAATATGCTCTTAAGGCTGAGGATAAAGTGAAGAGGATACAACAACATTCCCCTAGGAGGAAGGAGATACAAATGAGCTATGGCAAAGGGAAGCAGGCAAGTGAAGATGAACCTAGACCTAAGTGGAGTAAAGAATCAGATCAGAAGTTGTAGAGGAGAGGAAATAGTAGTAAAGAGTTCTTAGGAAAATTTTTCAAGTGTGGAGAATTTGGACATAGATCTTTTGAGTGTCTCGAGGGATCGAGCAGTAAGACTAGTAAGAAAAGTTGTGTGGCACATGAAGAGTAGGTAGTTGAAGAAGGGATATAACTTGAACATGATGACTCTCTGATGTTTAGGAAATTTTTGATGAATAGGGAAGATATTGGAATTTCACAAAGAAAGAATATTTTCTAGAGTGTATGCAAATTAGGGGGTAAGTACTATAATTTTATTGTGGATAGTGAGAGTACTGACAATCTGGTATCTGAAGAGGTGGCAGAGAAAATGGGTTTGAGAATTTTTTCGCATTCTAATACTTATAGAATAAGTTGGTTACAAAATGATCAGGTGGTGAAGGTAAAAGAGTAGTGTTGGGTGGAATTTCATATTGGCCCTTTCAAAGATGTATTGTTGTGTGATGTTTTGTCTATGAGTGCTTGTCATGTTCTGTTGGGAAAACCTTGGCAGTTTGATAGAGGAGCAATCTATGATTGTAGAAGAAACCTGATCACTGTAGAAAAGGATGGGAGGATGTTTAATTTGGATCCCCTAAAGAAGAGAGAGGAAGGAGTGAGGAACTTGAGTTTGGTGAAGAGTTTTCATATTGAGAAGTAGGGTACAGAGGTTGTACTAAAGGGTGAAGTGGATTTGAGAGACAATCTTGAGAGCAAGATGGTACAGGATGAAGGTGAAGACATAGTTGAGCAGTAGAAGACTTTAGTAGTAGAAGAGAAGACAATTAAGAAGAAGCCCTATAGAAAGGAAGGGATAGGTGGATGAAAGAAGGAAGGTGGTGGTAAGTTCCCCTTACTACCTTGTACTGGTATGAAGTAGAAGGGTGGATAGGGAGAAGGATTTGAAGGATCCAGAAAAAGAGAAGATGAAGGACAACAAAAGGGGTAGCTCAAATAGGGAGGATGTTTGGATCAAGAATGAGCATGGGATCTACATCTTGAATCCAATTCGATGTTCATGATTTCCTCTCATGGAACATATTTTCTCACCAAGGATGTTTGATGCAAGAGCATCCTTGGGTTGTAGAAATCTTGCATCACCCAAAAATATTTTCATTAAGTTTATAGTCTATTTTCCTAGGTAGAGTTGGTAGATCTGATAGATCTTCATGTTTTCTCGTCAAACCCTATGGATCTACGTGTTCATCTTGGGAATGTTCATTTACCTTATTCCAGATTTTGAGTCTGATTGTTTTTCCCTTTTCGACAAGTTATTGCTTCTGGTATATTTGGCAGTTTCCTGATCCGGTTTTGGGATGGTTTTTGGGCCCAATGACTAGTTGGATTGTTTGTGGATCATCTCTGTTGTTTGTAGATCATGGTGGTGTATTTATAATTGTTCCTCAAGGTGTTTTCGACCTTTTTTTGGATCCACACTTTGATCTTGGCATTCACCAAAAAGTTATTCAAGATTTGAGGCTGACCTATTCTTGTGATCATTGTATATTCCTTTTTGGAAATTAAATTAATTGTTGGCTGGCACAGATGTCTTTGGCATTGTGAATGTATATAAAGAAATGTAATTGATCATTAGAAGGGGGAAAATGAGAGGAGCCAAAAGTAAAGTTAAGAAATGTGATATGCTTTGTAGGATTTTCACTCACTTGAGAAGCATGTAGGAAGAAGATATTTGAGCAAGTTGTAATCAAGCCTATAAGCTAAATTCGATAAGCCTAGATGTTGCCAGCTAGTTGTAATTGAATTAAGTGATAATGAGAATGTTTGCATTTTTTTTGCATCAAATTTACTATGTTTCTTCCGTTGTGTGACTCTTGTTGCACGGTTGCACTGTTCTCTTTGAGGAACCTCTGAACCTGGCTACATCAACAAGGAAACAAACACATAGTGGAGAAACACAACAACCATTTTAGATGATGAAGAAGAAAACGTTGATATTGAGGCTAGAAGGCCCCTATTACCACCTCCCGCATGGCAATAAATATCTTCCTTTCTTCCATACACTTAAACTATTTTTACATGATACCAAACTCCCCTAAATGATCCATCAAACTATCAAAATCCATAGGGGGAAATCTCCAACATTCCTTTTTAGACATAGGAATCATAGAACAAAGTAAAATAAAAAGTGGGTTTCAATATTCTACCACTATCAATCCACCTCAAAGTAATCCCTTGGTTACAAGTTTATTCAATCCAGGACATACCTTGATCATTAATCCTTTGTTTAAATCTCTAGCACAAGGTAATCCTCAAAACTTGGGACAAGGAAATATTTTCAATCAGTGGAATCACGGTCCTAGTATGTCATTTCCACTGTAGAATTTAATGACATCATCACTATTTCCTATAGTTCCCTTTACTATGTCAAATCAATCAGGACCTCAGACATACATTCCTCCACCACATTCTACCAACTTACAAGGAATGTTAAATTAAGGGAATCTTCCACCTCTCAGCAACAATCCATTGCCTACTCAAAACATCAATTCATCACAGATGTCCCAAAAGCTACCTAATACAACATTGCAAGAAAATTCCTTAGCTTTACAACAAAAACAACAAGCCTATGAACACACTGTCCAACAAAAACAACAACAAGCAGCTATATCAACACAACAAGCAACTTTATCCCAAGAATAATAGCAACAAAAACAATCAACTTTATCCCAACAAAAATAACAATCACAAGCAACATTAGCCCAACAACAACAACAACAAGTGGCCTTAGCAGCACAAAAAATTGTGCAACAACATCAAAAATCCCAACATCAAGCTTTATTAGCACAACAACAACAATAGGCCCAAAAGAAAGCCTTATTAGCACACCAACAACAATAGGCCCAAAAACAAGCTTTATTAGCACAACAACAACAACAAGCTAAACAACAAGCCTTAGTGGTGCAAAAAAAATTGAAAGCTCAACAACAAGCCTTACTAGCCCAATAGTATGCCCAAAAATAGCAATAAGGTTCCTATTATCCTCATATGAACATCATCAATCCAAACAAATTAGGAATACATTCATCACTTCCACAAAATCTCACACCTCCATACACCCCATACAACTCATATCTCATCCCATCATATGTCCCTCCACCCCATCCACAAGATGATGTAGCATCACAATCTAAAGCACTCTCACAAGAAATGCAAGACCTTCACTTGGGCAAGAAAAAGAAACTGCATACACATAACTTGTGTCCTTACCCATTTGATCGAAACATAGCAATGATACCATTCCCTCTTGGTTTTGAAATCCTAAAATTTGACAAGTATAGAGGGAGAGGAAGTCTTGTTGATCACATCAAATAATTCAACATCATGGAAGTGGCTTACAATGATTCATATCTAATGCATCTCTTACCTCAAACTTTAACATGCAATGCTATGAATTGATTCTCTCATCTACCTCTTGGTATTAGAACTTTTCATGAAATCACCAATAAATTTATCGATCACTTCTCCTTCAATATTGACATGGACGCTAGTCTAGAAGAGTTGTATACTCTTAAACAAAATCAAGGAGAAACTTTCACTAATTTCTTACAATGATGGAGACAAAGATCTAGTAAAAGCAAGTGGCCTTTTCTTGATGAGCAACAAGTGGGAATCATTATAGCCAACCTTGATCCAAATCTATCATTCCACTTGAAAATTTAGTGCATCACATCATACAATGAGCTTGTTCCTAGAGTCCTTAACATTGAAAGAGCCCTAATCTCACATGGAAATACTCAATCTTACAAATACAACTGAACTTCAACTAGTTCAAATGAGAAACCTCATGTATGGGATAAGAAAAAAATGTGATGAACGATGGTATAGTAGATGCTAAGGTCATACTGAGTGCTCCTAGACCCAATAAAAATCAAGTTGTGAACATTCAAACCAAGTGCACAACAAATGGTACCGCCTTAGAACAATCAGATTAGTAATGTTCACCAACATGCAACAAACAAAAATTGGTAATAGGAACAACTATCCCAAAATCAAGTACACATAGTTATCGATACCCATCGAGACAATCATGAGGAGACTAGTAGAGTCAAATTTGATAACACTTCCTAACTTTGAAAACTACCAAGAACCAAAAGAGAAGCCATCCTAGTACAATGAGTGTGATCTCTATGACTTTCATAAGATCAAAGGGCACAAAACAACAAACTGCATGAAACTCAAGAACATCATCCAAGATCTCATAGAAAGCGATACCTTATCCGTTGAAGTACCAGCAGGAAATCAGGATCTCAATATATACAAGACCCCTCTGCCAAATCATAACAAAGCAAAAAATAGTGGAAAAGCTAAGGATTATACCAATGTACAACATACCTATTCCAATGTAGTAGCTTCCTATGATAGCATCATCACTATTGTCACCATCAAAGGAGATAATGAGAAATGTGGAGTCACCACACAACATGGAAAACTAATTGTTCAAGAAGTCCCATCTCAACCTAGGACACAACCTACTTTTCCCACATCTAATCCTAGAAAGTACAATCTTGTTGATCAACTTAAGTAGACCTTTGCTCAGATATCAATTTTAGAACTTTTAAGGCTATCTCCTGCACACAGGGAAATATTGTAAAAATCTTTGTCTAAGTCATCTTTTGTTGAGAACATTGATACTGATTAGTTTCAAGCCATGGTGGAGCATATTTCCAACCATCTTCTTACCTTCTCTAAGAAAGATTTACCATCACAACCATCTCATAATCGTGCTTTACACCTTGAGGTTTTCATTCATAAAAAAAAGGTGAAAAGAGTCTTGGTATATGGAGGCACTGGTCTAAATATTTGTACCTTGCAGTTGATTAAGAATCTAGATTGCTCAGAGGTTAATATTGAGAAGACAAATAGTACCACCATCAACGCATATGATGACTAGGAATGGGTATCATAAGGGATCATTGCATTTCCAATCCAAGTAGGTCCTCTTATTGTAAAGACTACATGCCAAGTACTTGACCTTGATCTTCCCTATAACATACTACTTGGTCAGCCTTGTTTCCATGCTTTAAAAGTTGTAGCCTCAACCTATCACCAGTGTGTAGTTTCCTTTCGAAGGCAGATAAATCACTATCCATGGAGATCCAGAGCCTTTCTACTATTGCAAAAGTCTTTAGGCCAAGTTCTATAAAATCCCACAAATACCCAAAAATGATGGACCTACACCATCAAGCTCATTTATTGACCAATCATCCCTAGCTTCTACCTTAGGATAAAAATTTCCCATTATACAAAGTATACCTAATGTCAAAGCAATAATCCAAGATGATGGTTGTGGAAACTACAAACTTTTGAAAGAAACCTTTGTCTTAGTAGAATTACCTATTTCTCCCCAAACTCATGGGAAACCTACATCTAGCACTAGAGAACCAAAAACAATCAAGATGGCAGCCACTACCTTCACCACATGGGGGGATCTAAATCAAGATGTCAATGAGGAAGATATATCTAAAATCCTCTATCAAGATGAATGACTAGTTCCTATTCTTCCCATGGAAGATGACAATAAAGGCCTACAACTAATGTAGAGCATGAGATATAATAAGAATGAGAAGCTAGGGGAAAATGACAATGGTTTACTAAAACCCATTGTTCCTGAGAAATGAATAAAGAATCTTGGCTTAAGTTGTACTACTAGAAAGGTCACACTTATTGGAAATGGTATTTCTGCTAAGTGAGTTGAGGCTTCCTCTTGGTCACCTACATCACGTGATATGACCTTAGATGAATTCCCCATTCATCTTATTGACCTATTTGAGAACAACACCCTCTTTATGATATCCATAACATCCTCTATTCCAAGCAACCAATCAACTAAAATATGCCTAGTAAACCCACAATTCATTGACATGGATCAACCAGGACCACCAATTCTAGATTTGTTCAAAAATGATGAAGCAATATCATAATTCATGGGACTTAAAGATAAATTATCATGGGAAGATCACAAAGCAGGATTCAACATAGAGCTTGATACAGGGGCATACTATGGGGAGATGATTGAATCCCTCAGTTGCAAAATAAATGAAATGGAACTAGCATCCAGATCCTTGAGTGAAAAACACATTGTGGCACTCTCTAATCCCAAAAAAGTAAAAAAAAAGGATGCATCCAATGGTGAAAACCTCTCTGAGGCACCCAAGAATGAGGGATTTAATCTCCCCCTTAATGCAATGCATCTAGAGAAGTCAGTCGTGCTAGAAGAAAAGGGTACTCTATTCAACGTAGGAACAAAGGAAGAACCTAAGATCACCTTTTATGTTGAATCCTTGTTAGATGAAGAAAAAAAGAACCTTGCAACATTCCTTAGAGAGAGAAGAGCCAACTTTGCATGTTCATACACAAATATTTTAGGCCTTGATCCAGAAGTGCTTGTGCATCACTTAGCAGTCTATCTTGAAGCCAAACCAGTTAAGCAAAAATTAAGAAAGATGCACCCTCAAATAACACTCTTGGTTAAACTAGAACTACAAAAGCTTCTTGACGTTGGATTCATCTGACCAATAGATTATCCTAAGTGGGTTTCAAACCTGTACCAGTCTCAAAACTCATTGGGGGCATTAGAATATGCACTGAATTTAGAGATTTAAACAAAGCATGCCTAAAGGATGACTTCCCTCTTCCCAACATCGATCTCATTGTGGATTTAATAGTTGGACATTAAATGTTGTCACTCATGGATGGATTTTCAGGCTACAATCAAAGCATAATCACCAAGGAGGATAAAAAAAACTACCTTCACTTGTCCACAGGGAACCTATTGCTGGAATGTAATGCCATTCGGTTAAAGAATGTAGGAGCAACCTATCAAAGAGAAATGACCCTTATTTTTCATGACATGATCCAAAAAATAGTTGAAGATTATGTGGATGATATTTTGGAAAAATCAAAGAAGAGAAGTGAGCACATACAAGTCTTAGGACCTATCTTTGATAGGCTTGGAGAATACAAGGTACGACTAAATCCAAAAAAGTGTGTGTTTGAGGTCACATCAGGGAAACTCCTTGGCTTTATTGTCTTACAAAGATAGATAGAAATCGATCTAGAAAAGGTAAAAGCCATCTTAGACATGTAACCACCACATACATTGAAGCAAATGAGAGGATTACAAGGAAGGTAGCAATCCATCAAAAGGTTCATAGCATTGCTATCAGATAAGATTCACCCCTTTTTACATCTCCATAAAGGGATAAATTACAAGTGGGATGAAAAATGTGATAAAGCCTTTCAATAGATCAAGGATTACTTACTAACACCTCTAGTGCTCATTCCACTAATACCGAACAAGCCACTGATCCTGTACATTTCAGCAACACCAACAACATAAGGAGCTTTTTTAGCACAAAATGATGAAAACAGAAAGGAAAGAGCCATATACTAGATAAAAAAACCTTGGTAGGCTATGAGATGAACTATTCATCCATTGAGAAATCATTCCTAGCAGTATTTTTTGCTTCACAAAATTTTAGACACTACATGTTGTCACATCAAATCAAGCTCGTTGTAAAAATTGATCCATTGAAATATCTGTTATACAAAGAAACCCTCATAGGACGAATGGCTAAATGGGCAATGAACTTGACATAATTTGGTATAGAGAATTTGGAGTGAAAGGAAATTAGAGGAAAAGTGATCACATACCAGCTAGCCGAAGCACCTATCTATGTTGAGAACCCTTTGATATTTGAATTCCTTGATGAATCAGTGTTCCTTATTGTGATAGGTCGAATGTAAGAATGTGAGAGTACCAAGGGGATATGTAAGTGGTGTGGGGATAGCATTTTTAGGCGATGATAGTGGATCCTGAGAAGGAGATGATGGGATAGCAACACTTGGATGGGTGGTATTAGGAGAGGGAGTAGGGGATATGATAGGATCTGATTTTGTGGTAGAAAGCTCATGCAATGGAGACGGAGATGGAGCGGCAGAATCTTGAATGTCAAGAGGATCATGGGATGGAATGGATGGGGGACTATGATCTTGCGGTAGACTAGATGGGATGGTAGGATCTTGATCTGGAGGAGGGGATATGTTGGCATGCTTTGGGTCAGGATCTTGGCATGACTCATCATGTGCGGGAGGCATGATAATGGAGTCATGGGGGGACTCTTCAAGTGGGGAAGATGGAAGGATGGAGGATTCAAGATATTCCTGGGAATGGATACTAGGAGTGGAAGAAGTGGATTGGATTTGGGTGTCGTCGATAGGTTCGATGACTCTCGGAGTAGGGGGTGGGTGTTCAATGGATTTGGTAGATGTGATGGTAGGAGATGGGGACTCAGTAGATTCAGAGGATGTGATGGTAGGAGATGGGGACTCAGTGGATTCAAGGATGTGATGGTAGGAGATGGGGACTCAGTGGATTCAGAGGATGTGATGGTATCATCAATGATAGGTGTTGGATGGAGAAGGGTCTCATCACTAACAACCATGGATGATGGGTTGGGATGGCATGGTTCCATGACTGCAATGTGTGGAGTGGGGGATGTTTCCTTTGTTATAAGTCCTTGGAGAAACTTGAATACACTAGGCTGAGATGGTGAGGTGGGAGTGGATGAAGGTTTATGGATTAGTGGACTAGGATTAGATGGAAGATTAAGACTAGATGGAGGATTAAGGTAAGGATATGGGCATGGGGAATTAGGATAGGATGACATGGATGGTGGATTGTTGGTAGAAGATATGGGCAGCGTGTTGTAATAAAATTGGGATGGTGGATTAGGATGGGAAGATGCAGGTGTTGGATTAATATAGGGAGATGTGGATATTTGATTAGGGTAAGTTGATGGGTGTGTTTGACTAGGATAGGAAGGTGTGAATGTAGGATTAGGCTGAGCAGGTTGGTATGGAAGATTAGGGTAGTGGGTACATGTGGATGAAGGATTGAGATAAGAGGATGTGGATGGGGGATCAAGATAGGGGTATTGTGACGGAAAACTAGGATAAGGGGATGATGTAGATGAAGGATATGATGGATATGATGGACATCCCTTGTCAAAGGTAGCATAAGGAGTGTGATTAGGCATAGATGAAGGCATGATGGGATAACTCGATGGGGTGATTGGATTTTGGAATGTGGGTGGAGAAAGCTTACTAGCGATGATAGTGTCAAGGATCTATGTCGTATACCTCTTGATCAACAAGACTTTCATTATCATAAGTTGGCGTAATTAGGGTTTCCATTGACCACTATTGATGGAAGATAAGAATTCATGATGATGAAAAGGATAAAGAAGGATGGATAAAAGATTTTTGGATGGAAGCGGACTAAAGCTAAAAATGAGTTTTGATTAGCTTCGGTCGAGAGGATTGGACTAAAGCTCATATTAGGATGATTGGATGATGCGATGGGATTGATTTTGATGATCGGATTTGATTATCAAAGGATGATTACGACACCAAATCTGCCTCAAGATGGAAGTAGATTGATTGGGTCGACGACGATTGGATAGGTCACGAATGGGTGGATTAAGTTGATTGATTGGTTGAAAGGTCAGGATGATGGATTGGATAGGATAGCTGAAAGGGACTTTTCGCGTCGTTGAGAGATTATCTTAGATGACTTAGGATACTATTGTCCAGTTAAAGGATAAATGGATGATTGCAGCACCGAATCCACTTTGAGATTGAAGGTGAATTGATTGGGCCAACGATGATTAACTTAGGACGGATGACAATCCTAAGAGGATGTTAATGATGACGATCAGATCAGATACTTAGGTCAATTTGGATAATAACTTGAGATGAAGTTTAGGGGATTTGGATGATTTGATTGGAGCGAACAATAAAATGGATGAATGAATACTAAAATGAGTAAATGATTGATACATAGCGAGTAAATGAATGATCAAAGGTAATGAGCGAGAGTTTAAGAGATAGTAGAAATGATATGTGAGGAAATGGATGAATGTTTACTTAGAGCGGTAAGCAGAGATGATCAAAATAGCGAGAATGAGAGTTAGGAATGATGAAAGGATGTGTGAATAGATGAATGTTTACTGAAGAATGAGTAAATGAATGTCGAAATGACAAAGCGAGTTGAATGATGAAAGGATATGTTAAATGGATGAGCGTTTACCGGGATGAGTAAGCGAATGATCGAATATGACATAACAAGAGTTTGGAATGATGAAAAGGATATGTGAAATGGATGAATGTTTACTTAGAACAAGTAAATAGATGGTGAGAATAATGAGAACCCGAGTTCCGAGAATGATGAAAAGGATGTGTAGTATTATGAAATGGGCGAATGTTTGCCTGAAGCAGGTAAGCGAATGATCGAATGATAGGAGCGAGGAAGTTGAGAATGATGAAAGGATGTGTTAAATGGTGAACATTTACTGGCGGAATGGAAATGGCAGACTGATTGAAATGATAAACGAGAGTCTGGGGATGATGAAAGGATGTGTTGAATGGATGAATGTTTGCACCGAGCGAGTAAGCGGATGATCGAAAATGAAAGAATGAGAGTTGAGAATGATGAAAGGATGTGTTGAATGGACAAATGTTTACTCAGAATGAGTAAACGAAGAGAATGGTAGGGTATACCCCCCTCGAGGAGGTAGATGGTGAAGAAAAAGGTGCCCCGACCAACTTCTCAAAAGTATGAAGTGGTATATATCATCGGGAAAGAGCATGAAAAAATAAGAACTACCTTTGAATGGAGTCAGTCGGACAAATAGTGTGGAAATGGTGGCCCCAGGAAGAAAGAGCAGAAGGTTAAATCCGCCACTGCATAAGGATAGGTCCACCACTTTCTGTAGAACCTTGAGGAGTCCACGAAAAGGATAAGGGCGAGGAGTCCACCCGCGGCATAGGCGGAGTTAGCCACGACATAAAGGTCAAGTCCGCCATAGCATAGGACATGTCGCGCCCGCAGCATAGAGCGGTATGCCAAATAGGTTCACCACAACATAAAGGTGGTCCGCCCTGACGCATAAGGTCAGTGCGCGAAGGATAAGTTTAAGATTGATTTTTTTATGGATGGGTAAGGCAAAGGACCCAAAATATAGCAAACATGAAAAGAATTTGGCCAAACTAATAATGACTGGTTTTGCACGAGAAAGACAATTCAAACAACACAACCCTAAGATTAGTAGAAGCGGGTATGGCCAACAAAGTCTTCTACTCTAGGATGAACATGGTTGCTAAGGAGTCCTCGATATACACTCGGTACGTGAGGCCCAAATCATGAACACCAACCCATTACAAGCGTGAGTCGGGAACCTTAGAGAGATACTAAAGAGCTCGGACGGACTCTTCCGTCATCAACTCTTACGTAATTACAAGCGTGGTTGGATTGAGGTATAGCTTTAAGCTCTCCCCTTTATATACCACTGTAGATGCGCATGGTTAAGGAATCGTCCTTGGGGTGATGAAATCCCAAGTAGGTCCACCTAAAGAAATAAAAATGGGAATTGACTCAAAGGACTTGGAAAGCCACGATTTCTCATCACCCAGGATCGCCAAATGGTGCAAGGGGATTGGATACATTAAATAGCCTTCCACAAACACGCCAAACAAGGTTTGTTGACCCCTCTAGTTAAACTATGTGCCCAATTTACCAAAGGACAATTGAGTAAGAACTTTAAATTTCACCTTGGTCGGGTCGCTTGGCGGGGCCAGTGCCTTGCCTCTGTGGGGCAGGTCATGAGAAGTAGGGCTGAGGGTACCTTACTTAGGAGAAAGAAAAAGGTGCCCCGACCAACTTCTCAAAAGTATGAAGTGGTATATATCATCGGAAAGAATACGAAAAAATGAGAAGAACTTCCTTTGAATGGAGTCAATCGGATAAATGGTGTGGAAATGGCGGCCCTGGGAAGAAAGAGCAGAAGGTCAAATCTGCCACTGCATAAGGATAGGTCCGCCATAGCATGGGGGCGGTCGCCACTATGTAAGGACCGTCCACCAAAGCACGAGACGAGGTCATGCTTTGGAGAGGGGCAGTGCATACCCAGGAAGAGACGAGGTCCACCACTTTCTGCAGGAACCCGGGGTTAGCCACTCACATGGCCTAGACACCGTAAAAATGCAAAAAGCAAGCGTGAAAGAAAGGCCCATTTGTGGGTCCCACTTGCAGTGTGATGCGAAATGTGATAGGTTGAATGTAAGCATTAGAAAATGAGCAGCAAATAAAAGTGCAAATAAACACCAAAACAACCTACACCTCAAGATTGGCCTAAGTTGGAATCAACATAAGATAAAAGCAACAAATGGAACATTATACCTCATCTCGAATCGATCCTTTGGTTGGCCCTTCGATCTTTGATGTGTATGCTCCTTGGATGGAAAGATATGCAAACTAGGTGATGATGTGAAGATGGATGGAAATGGATGAAAACATGAAAATGGCTAAGTGTAGATTGAGAAATAAAATTGCAAGAGTTTGGCTAGAAAAATGATCTCTCTCAAAATGAGAGAAAAAAGGGGGTATTTATAGAGATTTTGGAAATTTCTAGGGAAATGGATGGCCAATATTGAGCCACCAAATATCAAGATGTAGGGCTAAGGTGAGTTGAGAACTCACAAGCCGTCACACCTTGACATGTGGCATGTGATATAGCCCTAAAAGGTGAAGTGGACATGAGGTGGAAGGATAGGACATGACATGGAGGGGGTACAAAGTACCTTGGGATTGAACAAGATCTCCTCAAAAAGGAGGTCCTTGTCCCCATGTGGATGAGAGGACATGTGAGGAAGTAAAAATTCCTCAAATATCCTCATGGGGAGAGGGGAAAGAATACAGAATAAAGAGAGGACATGTGGGAAGAAGTGAAGGAATTAAAAATTCCTTTTGGGTACATTGGGGGATTAAAAGGTGAATTAAAAATTCACATGGGGAAGTGGAGTGCCTTGCTGAAAAGGAGAAAGCCTTTAATAAGGTTGACCAAGGACACATGTCATAAAGGACATGGGGAAGAGAAAAGGAATTTAATATTCCTTGAAATATGAGAGTGGAATTAAAAATTCCTCAAAGGACTTTGGGAAGACAAAAGGAATTAAAAATTCCTTGGGGGATGGGAAGAGTTGACTAAAGGGGCTGATTAGACAAGTTGATGAGGGGTTAGAGGAAGGTTAGGCGGCTAAGAAAGATTAGAGGCCAACTTGCAAAAGTTGGAGGATGTGACACCTCCTAATCAAGGATTAGGCATGTGCACATCCTAATGATGAGATTAGAAGAAGGATTAAGATTACATAATAAAAGATGGAGGATGTGACATGAAGGGAATTCAATTGATGGAAGGAGGATTAAAGAGATAAGGTATTATTGATTAAATACCTTAGGGATTTGGCAGAATTAAAGATATTAATTAAATAATAGCAGTATTAATTAATTAATGCAGATATAGGGATGCTTAGATGAAAAGGGATAAATTTGGATAAATTAAGTGTCCAAATTTAGGTGCCTACACTTATAAATCTCATAGCTTAGTGGGAGATGTATTTTGATGGATTGTTCACTCAACATGGATAAGGAGTATGCATTCTTTTTATTACCCCTCAAGGTGATTATATCCCAAAGTCATACAGGTTATCATTTCCATGTACCAATAACATTACTGAGTACAAAGCTTTGATCATAGGTCTTAGGATAGTAGTTCAATTATGGATACAAGAGATGAAATTCTATGGAGACTCATAGCTGGTTATCAACCAAGTCAATGATGACTATCAAACTAAAGATAAAAAGATCACTCCTTACAAGAAGATGGTTGAGAATGTCAAAGATCTCTTTATAGACATAACTTTTGAGTAGATTCCTTGCATGAACAATGGAGTAGCTAACACCACAACAAAAATCAGATCACTACTAGACATGTCAAACAACATCCTCCAATATGAATTCTTGGTAGAATAGCTTCTCATACCAACTTTTGAAATCCCTAAATTTGAATTTGTGTGTGTTATTGTTGGTCTTGGATCCCCTTGGTACCATGACATCTTTATCTACCTTAACAGAGGAACCCTTCCATCCAATATCACCTCAAACCTTAAAAAGATCTTTGTCAAAAAGGAATCTCAATTTGTGATCATAGGTGATACCCTTTATCATCGAAGCATCGAAGGGACATTGCTACAATGTATTAACCAAGAGGAATCCTTAACTACCTTAACAAAAGTACATGATGGCATATGTGCGTCCCATTCTAGTGGTATGACATTAGCTAAGAAACTATTGAGGATGGGGTACTATTGGCCAACTATGGAAAAAGAAGCTCATCAGTATGTGTGGAAATGCATCCAATTTCAATAGCATGAGGATCTGATTCATGCTCCAACTCAAGAATTGCAGCCAATGATCACACCATGGCCTTTTTCACAATGGGGACTTGACCTCATAGGTAAAATCAATCCAACCTTGTCCAACAACCATAAGTTCATAATAACTACCATTGAGTACTTTACCAAATGGGTTGAAGCCATTCCTATGACCTATATAACAGGGAAGTAGATAAACAATTTTATCTTGAATTACCTAATTTGTCATTATGGTGTTCCATAAACCCTCATCTCAGATAATGAAACAACATTGAAGAACCAAGATGTAAAAGAGTTGTTTCAAAAATTCCATATCCAACACCGATTCTCTACATTGTACTAGCCCCAAGGCAATGGCTAAGAAAAAGCAACAAATAAAAATATCTTGAAAATCCTAAAGAAAATAATTAATGAAGTTGGTTGTGACTGACATCTGTAGCTAAATCCTTCTCTTTGGGCTTATTGAACCAATATCCACACACCTACAGTTGCAACCCCTTTCTCCTTGGTCTATGGATCAAAAGCCATCTTTCCTATCAAGGTTGAGCTCCCATAACTGTGAGTGTCACTACATAACCTGATAACTAAGGAAGAATACATAGTGTCTCAATTGAATGAGCTGGAATTCCTAGATGAACATCATCTTGACACCCTTAATCATTTGCAGATGTAGCATAACTGGCTGAAACATAGCTATAACAAGAGAATCAAATGTCAGTCATTTGAGGTACGCGATCGAGTCTTAAAACAAAATTAGAAGAATCTTCCAGATCAAGACATCAAAGGAAAGTTTGATCCTAACTAGTTAGGTCCCTTTGTCATCACAACAAGCTATAGATCAAGAGCATACCAATTGTCAATCCTTGAAGGTGAGCCCTTGTAGGAGCCAACCAACAACTTGCATCTCAAAATTTTTTATGCCTAGTCTTCAAGGGTATAAATCAGAAAATACAAAAAAATCATAAAATGATAAAAAGTCCAAAAAAAAAAGAGAAAAAGCATTGAAAAAAAAGTAAAGAAAAAAATTGTCCTCTAATGAAAACCACTTCAGTGGAACTTTGGGCAAGTACCTTGGTGAAAACTTGGTGAATAGGTACCTTGCATAAATAAAGATCTCCATCTATTCTTTGGCTCTTTTGGCCCATCATTCTTTGCATCACCATTCATCCCTCATCCACATCCTTATCATGGCTTGTCATTGTAAGGCATCGTGAACTCTTTAGCACTACTTGGCATATTCACAAGGTTAGTTTGTCCCACCTTTATCAACATGCTAGCATATCACATTGGGGGGATTTCATTATGCATCACAACTGGGTTCTTGTATATCTTGAGGTCATCAAACATCTTATCAAAAAACACCAAAAACATTCATAAAATATTTTCTATAAAATCCAAAAACATTTGCAAAATCCTGTACAACGAATATCCAAAATCATTAAGAAAATTGTAAAGGAAAAATCCAAAACATCTAGAAAACGTCAAAATCCCTAAAAAGGCTGAACATCAAAAATCCCAAAAACAAGTTCTTGTTGTTGAACTATGGGTCTCTAAGCTTGAACATAGGCAAGGCCATCATTGATGTGCCCCTGAGACACCCTAGGTCAGTCCTTTAGGAGTCCATCATAATAAACTATTGTCTTTCATCTGTGCATATTTTCATCTTGTAAATTGGTCAAGTCAGTCAAACTATGTGGTCTCTGTGTGTATAATGTAGGAAAGGCTTATCTTTGATTAGCTCCTGAGACCCCTAGGATAGGTATTTAGGTTAGGTTCTTGGTTGAAACTTGGTTAATTCAAAAAATACCAAAAACATCCAAATAACCTTCAAAATCCAAAACATTCATATAACCCTCAAAAATTTCAAAACATTCAAATAGCCTTTGTGAAAACCCCAAAACTTTCATATATTTAGAAAACAAAAAACATTTGAAAATTGAAAATACAAAAACAATAGAAAAATACGAGTTCAAAAGACCTAAAAAGCCTCAAAACATTCAAAAAACCCTAAACAACATAAAAAATTTATAAAACCCTAAACATCCATATAAGCTTTTGAAAAGACCAAAAACAACCTCAAAACATTCTAAACTACTAAAAACATTGAAATATTCTAGAAAAAGCAAAAACCACTCCATCTCATCTTGCTTTTGCCCACAATAAACTTTCACCCATAATAAATAATCGTCACCTTCACTCTTTGGCAAAACAAGTAGAAAGAAAACATAGCAAGTTGTAAAAGTGAAAACTCAAAAGTCTAATTCATAGGTAAATGTGTCAGTAAAGTTTATATCAATAGCTCATTTTAGCATCATCATCCCAACATCAAACAACCCTTTGATCAACATGTCCTAGGATGTATCCTTTCTATGATGGACATCTGTATAAGATATCACTTTAGCTAAACTTAAACAAGATAGAAGCTATAGATAACATTGACTGTTTTATCTTTGATCTTATGATTTATCTTAATGACCCATTCCGAGGACCTCTTGATGATGTCTATCTAAAAAAATTTAGAGAGAAAGGAATGGGGCATCAATCATTATCTTATGTTTGTTGTGCTTGTGGATACTTTTGTAAAATAATCTTGGTGCATACTTGCTTAGTTGTGTGTAGGAAGGTCATTTGGAGTATCTTGTTGACTATTGTGTATTCTTTGGTCCAATATGTTCTAAGCTTCTAACTTGCATTCCAATGATTTTTCTGTATGTCAAGGTGTGAACATGAACTATCCTATTTGTTTTTTGAGTCAAAGTCCATTACACTAGATGCAATTCCATCTTGGTTATCAATACCTTGATGCATCAGGTCTATATATAATATATCAAACAATAAGGAATGACATAAAATCCCAATCTCGAAGTGTGAGCACACATCCTACATTTTGCATTGTTTCGTCATCATCTCTAATAAAGTATAGATGGATCATGGACTTGTTGGATCTCTTGAAGCAATCATCATCAATGGTTATTCATTCTTTATTCTTCTATATTCTTTCCATGCTAACCTGGTATCATGACAATCAACCAAAAACATCATCAATGCGTTCACCCTGCATCCACAAACCATCAACATACATGCATCTCATAGAATAATAATA